>QEPC01000081.1:1697038-1731525 GCA_003113815.1 Sphenodon punctatus
GCAGCCTGGGAGGGGGAGGGGGGAGGAATTAATTGTATTTCATTGATTTCAATGGGGACACAGTGCCCCATTGAAATCAATGAAATAAAACCGGTACCGGATACCGGATTTAATCCGAGAATCCGGTTCTTTGAGAACCGGAAACCGGTAAATCCGGTATCCGGTAATTGCCCCGGGGTCCCACCCCTAGGAACTATCTATCTCCTATCCTTACGTGTCTGCCTTTATCTCTCTCCTTTCCCCTGTGCTCATTCTTTCAGTGCTTGGGATTAGGAACTGGATCCAGCGGCCAGAGCCAGGAACTGGAAAGGAGCCAAATAAAAACTAATCATGGACTGCATTTTGGCCTGAAGTTCCCCATCTGTGCCCATATAGCAAAACTGAGGATGATTATTAAAGGTGTAAGGGCACAGGGAGAGCATACCCTTCAGCACTGATCACTGCATTTATAATTTGGAACAAAGAATCTTTAATTCAACTGTGATCATACATTTTTTTGTTTAGGTAAAACACAGACTTAACGATGGAGATTACAACTGAATATATATATTCATATATATATATTATCCCTCAGTGTGCTCATACATCAAGAAAGTTGCCTAGCAATAGGCTGGTGGCAAATGTAGCATCCTGGTCTGGAGGAGATGTGGTGACTGGCATTCTCTCCTTAAAAATACGTATCGGGACAGTGTCCAGAAGGAGCATCTTCCTTCTTCAAGACAGCAATATGAAAATCAGGACAGCTGGAATCCTTAATTTCCTTCACAGAGGACACAATTCTCCACTACAAAATCAGGGGGGTAACTTTGGGTGGAATCAAATGAGATGATAGTTCACATTAGCCGTCACCAGGTGCGTTCCTGCATGCCTGTCTATTAGGTATTCCCGTGGCCTCCACTTAATCACCACAGAGCCACCACTCAGAGTTCAGGGACATCAAAGGCCCACCATGTGAGCCAATCGGGGCCAACAGGTGCCCACGTCACCGTGTCCATGTCTCGTCAATTAGGTTCGCCTGCAGTTTTGCCAGCATTCAGGTGCGCACCCGGACAGTTGAGAGATGGGAGTGGTAGAAATCTCCCTCCTCTGTTGCTGCCTCTCTAGTGAAAGGCATGCTACAGATCTCCCTCCCCACAGATGCCTCTCAAGTTTGCTGATGGATTGTTAGCTGGTGGAAGCTGCCGCAAACACATGAAATACAGGCAGAGAACTGCCTGTTTATTAGGCTGGACAGTGGACACACTAAACATGTGTTTGGGGGCTGTGTGGGGGATGCACAGACTGAACACGGACTCCAGCGAGCTATCGTCTTGTATGATTCCACACTAAGTTGGAATAGGCCGCCCTGGTGCAGAAGGTGGAATATGGCTGCAGCAGGGCACATGGGCCCGCTAGACTCATTGATGCTGGTGCAGCTGCATTGTCAGCTCCTGTTATAGCTACATCCTTGCATTAAAGCCAATGAGAGCTGAGCCAGTAACTTTAACAGAAGAAGGATTGCACCCAAACATCCTGTTCTCCAAGCCCGTAGCTTGGGCTTCATCTTTGACAAGCACCTCTTTTAAACCATTGACTCTGTTGCCAAATCCTGCCGATTCGCCCTCCATAACATTGCTCAGATCTGCCCCTTTCTCTCTACCTCCTCGGCCAAAACCCTTGTTCATGCCATGGTTATCTCTCACCTCGATTACTGCAACCTCCTCCTTGCTGGCCTCCCTCGCTCTCACCTGTCCCCCCTTATCACAATCCAAACTCCACTGCCAAGGTCATTCATCTGCCCATCGCTTTGACCATGTGCAGCCTCTCCTCTTCTCTCTTCACTGGCTCCCTCTTCCTGAACGTATCCTGTTTAAACTCCTGGTATTCACGTTCAAAACACTCCACAACCAAGCTCCCCCTTACCGCTTGGATCTAATCTCCCTATGCACTCCTGCATGCGCTCTCCACTCTTCCTCTGTCCCCTCCCTCACTCTCCCTTGTTTCTCCTGCTCACCCAACCGCCTTCGACCCTTCTCCCTCACTGTCCCTCATGCCTGGAACTCCCTCCCTGCCCACATCCCTCCCTGCCCACACCTTGCCCACTCCCTCCACTCCTTCGAATCCCTCCTCAAGTCCCATTTTTTCCTTGCCGCCTTTCCCAGTGCCTGCTAGTCGTTCCCCATATACGTACTGTCCGCCCTCCTCTGCAGACTGCTGCAACCAACCTGATTGTAACCAAGCCAAACACACGCACTCGAGACTTCGCATCCGCTTGAATGTTTGTTTGTCTTCTCCCCTGTCTCTCCCACTGTCCCCTATCCCTGTCTCTCCCCCCCTTGTCTTTTAGATTGTAAGCCACAGGCAGGGACCACGTCTATGTCTATGTTCTGTACAGCGCCAGGTACATGACCGGTGCTATATAAATGTTTATAATAATAATAATAATAATTAATAAACAGGAGGAAGAGAAGTCAAACCAAAGCAAAACAGTGGCTGACATTTGTACAGGAAACATTTGCATCAGGCAACTATTAAACTGGTTCAGGAAGATAGTGACAAGTCAGTCAATGGCTACTAGCCAAATTGGTCAAGTGATAAAACCTCGGACTGCTGGAAGCTGGGAATTAACAACAAGGGGTAGGTCACTTCATATATAACCAGTTTTCCGAATGCTTCCTCTGAAGCATCCATCGTTGGGGAAAGGAGAGCTGGATGGACCACAGGTTTGATCCAATATGGCAATTCTTATGAAGATAGAATATTCCATAATGTCAAATTGGATGAAGGGGGTAAAGCAACAATCCCCAACAAAGCGAAGGAAGCTGTAAATAACATTAAGACAGAATGAGTTTCATGGTATGCACACAGTGAAATCTATCAAGATATTTTGTCAGAGAAGGCAACTTTCTCAAGCTTTTTCCTGAGAAAAGAAGGTATAAAAATGAGGTGGAAGCTAAAAATATTAGTCACATGAGAATTTGAAAGCAATAGTTGCCCAGCAGTCTCCTCTGTCCCAAGAGAATTTCTTTTTTTACTTGTTCCTCATGGTTTTCCCATTTGCTCATGCTCTTTCTTTACCCTAAATCCTGTTTAATATTAGCCTGAGTTTTTGAGGCCCTGAAGGGGAAACAGCAGTATTTGCAATGAGTTTTTTCCTTTCTGCTACAGCAGCAGCTGATGCAAACAAATTAGTTCAGATCATCTCTTTTATTGGACCCACTTCTGCTGGTAAGATTGTACAAGCTTTTAGGCCACACAGGCCCCTTCCTCAATCCCAAAGTTTCTTAGGCAATAACAGAAACGTGAGTAGCAAATTAAACGGCAGTAGTTGTATCCAAGGCTTGTTTTTTGAAGCAATCCTCCTTCAGTTTAGAATCTGGTCCAATGGCTGCCCACTGAAAGCCATTTTCCCTTTCTTTTTTGCTGTCTCTAGCAGCTGCACACACAGTCTTCTATATACCCATCTCCAGGAGTTCTCCTTCCTATCTTTAGCCCATGCCCAGGGGGATTGTTTAACATAGTTAAACATAGACTTAACGGCTGTTATACTGAAGAGAGCAGCCAGTCTCTGGGTATGGCTTGCACAAGTCTGTATTTTCTTTGTGGCAAACCTCAGCATTTCACTGCACACATCTGAGGACGTACAGGTGGTGTAAGGTTACCACCAGCAGCACATGACCAGGGCAGTGTAGTGACCGTACATACCTGTTAGAGGCTTCTTCCTTTGTGCTTCATTGGCACCCAATTCAACCCTACAAAATGCATGATGGGTGGGTGATTAGTGGGTTATAGGTGGGGAGGCACTTGTCTAAGAATACCCTATGTGATTTAATCAGAGAGCAGAGCTATAATTGGAGACCCATGCGCATTGTGTTTTGCATTGCCACCAATGAGAAGTATAGAGGGCTTGTTTATACATGGTAATTATCCTGGGGTAACTGGGTAGAGACTGAGTGTTCACACAACATTCTGCTTACCCCCAATGTAATTTACTAGTTACCCCAAGGTAAATTTCCCAAGCACAGTCCTGACTTTATTGAAGTCAATAGCTCAGCTCCCATTGACTTTAATGGGTGAAGACACACAAACATGCACACACTCTTAATCAGAAGACAGTCCCTCTTGCATTCCAGTAATATATTTAGTTCTGAATCAAAGACGTATAGGAACATTCGGGGATAAATTTCCCCTGAGGTAATTAGCTTGCCTTCTGTGAACAAATCCAGAAAAAAATGGTTTTAATTTAGGTCACTTTTACACAGACGCCACCCACCCACGAACACCCGGAAACACCCATCGTATGGGTGGGAGAGCATCCATGTAAAAGTCCACGAGTGGGTGGGGGCGTGTGCCTGACCCACCCGCCAACACCCGCCAACACTCATGGAGCAGCCGGGAGGGAGCCAGCACCCTCCGTGGGTGGAGATGGGTGTCCAATACCAGAGCGTCCGTGTAAAAGTGAAAACACCCACACGGACCGGACCGTTTCATTTGCCACCCCTTGTTGGCAAATGAAAAAAATGACTAATATGGGAGGGCACAAAGTTATGACCCAAAATATCTGTAATATGCTGTGAGTTCCGTAATTTTGAGTACCAAGGGGGAAGTAACCCAGACGGCAGTGGATAAATTGTGAAAGCCAGGGCATCGGGTGAAGGGATAAGCTTTCAGTTCTCCACAACCTTGAGGGCTGAGGGTCCACAGTAGGCATAACCATGAGAAATGGATGTTTGGCATGCCTGGTCCAATCTCATAAGGCCAGGCCCAACCCCGCTCCTTCCAGGATCAGGTGTCCACTCCCCAAGCCCAGCCAACTGCTGTTGGATACCCTGGAGTAGAAGATCTAGGCCCTCGATTCAAGCCATAAGCTTAGAAATAAAATCTTCTACCTGATGCAAATGGTGGAGAACACAGGGCTCCTGATTTCCATGAAAGGTAGAAAACAAATTAACAGAAGAGCCGGATTGGATATTGGGGGAGCCCCCCACCCATTGCTGTGCTATTTACACCTATGGGAGAGTCCAACAACCCTCGGGCCTCGCTAGCTTGGTCTCAAGGAGGGGACAATGGCCCTGGGTAACAGGTAACTCCAAATCTCCATGGCCATGATTCAAGAAGTTTGATGGAGAAGTCTCCCCTTCCGAGTCTCATACTACTTCAAGTTGGAACTCAATTTCCTTGATACGAGACTCAAGGAGACAAATATTATCACCAGAAGAGGAAGGCTGGAAACCGGTGGACAACTGGGATGATTTCCGTGACTTGGCAGCTAAGGCATGCCACCTTTTGCCTTGCTTTTTAAAAGCCAAGGCACAAGACAATAGGGAATCAAGAGGGGCCTGCAAAGCTGAATTGTAGGGCTAAGACCCAATACCAGAGGTTCCAGCCTCAGGTTTCACAGTGACATGAGGGGAGGCAGGAGGCACAGAGATTACACAGGGGACTGGAAGATCCCGCCCTACATCGAAACCCTCAATAGAAGAGTTTGAGGACGGTTGGGAGGGGCCGCCCCGCTTGGGGGCAGATGGTACCAGTACTGCAGAGAAACAATCCTCGAGTTGTAATTGCCCAGCCCGTTCCCTGGTGGTCACCCCCAACTTCTTCCTACTCTTACTCTTCTTGGACATAACAGGTAATAATAAATAATAACTAGCAAAATGGAACAAGCTTCTATTCCAGACCAAAGCACTCCACCAAATCGCATACCAGGAGAATCGAGACCCTGCGCCCACCCTGCCTAAGGCTGCATGCACAAGGGCACGCCCTTGCGCGCGCTGCCCCGGTGCGCACCTCTGGTGCCGCCGGGTGATGCGGGAGTTTTAAAGTGTCCTGGTGGCTTGACTCCTCCCAGCTCCCAGCTGGGCCGGCTCTAAATCAGTCCTCAGGAGCACTAACAGGATCCCTCTGGGCAACAGGGAAGCAGCAGGCAGACAGGCAGGTCTCAGGATGGAGGGGGGGTCTCCACTCCAGCAGGTGGTGCGGGAGTTTTAAAGTGTCCTGGTGGCTTGACTCCTCCCAGTTCCCAGCTGGGCTGGCTCTAAATCAGTCCTCAGGAGCACTAAAGGGATCCCTCTGGGTAACAGGGAAGTGGCAGGCAGGTCTCAGGATGGAGAGGGGAGGGCCGGGTACAATAGGGATGTCACCCAGTGCATGCAGCAGGCAAAGGACTTTAGGTCCAGATATAAACATATCAAGGACAACAATCTCAAGCCCGGCTGGGCCATGGGCACAGTCAAGTTCCAGGAGGAGCTGGACAAGTTCCTCTGCATGGATGGGGACATCATGGCCTCCCGCACGGCAGCGCCTTTGCCAAGGGCAGGTGCCGGGCCACCGCGCAACCCCCCCTGACCGACCCCACGGAGCTGGGGGAGGGAGGTGCCCCTGGCGAGGCGAGCCAGGAAGCGGGAGGAGACAGCCCCATCCCACAAGGGGAAGAGGCACCCGGGGATCCGAGCGCCGAACCACCACACTCCGCATATGCCCCCAGCACCCACAGGCCTACCGACCACAGGGACAGGGGGCGTGCGCGGAGCATGTGGAGACCAGGGACAGCCCACAGGAGGCGGAGGAACAGGATCCAGGTACGCTCAGCCCAGTGGGGCAAAGGGGGGGGAACGGCCGGACAGAGGCGCAGCGGCCAGGGCCCAAGTGCCAGCAAACACTAATGCCCCCCCCATCCCATTGCAGCACAAGGCAGCCTGGAGGTGCATGAGGTGGAGGTCGCAGAGGAGGAGGGGGACAAGGCAGGCCCGGCAGCACCCCCCCCCCACCAGGTGGGCGCACCTCCACGGTGGGGCACACCGGCCAAGGGGTCACAGGGGGGCGGGGGGTGGAGGTACAGGGTGGGGAGGGGGGCACCCGGGGGTGCACAACCACAACCAGCAGGGCCCAACAGGGGTCAGTGTGTTGGGGGCAGGCAGGAGCGGCAGGTGGGCCCACAGCGCCCCCCAAGGAACACATGACTGTCATGGGCCCCACCTGTGGTGATCAGCTGCCAGGGGGCCATCCCACGAGGGGGCATGGCAGGGGGGCCCACAGGGGTGGGCAGAGGAGAGCTGCCACACCAGGGGGGCTGCCCCATTAGGCACCCCGGGTCATGTGGTAGCGGGCAGTGGGGCACACTGGCCGGAAACACTAATGTGGTGTCCAACCTCTCATTCACAGATCAGACACCTGTTCGCGTGAGGGGTGCATCTGCCGGCAGCGTGAAGCAGAACTGGGAGATGCAGGCCAGGAACCGGTGCCAGAGGGAGGACCTCGGCAGGGAGCTGCTGGAGGAATTGCAATGGTTAGCTGCGGTGCACTCCCAGGAGCTCGCGCTCACAAGGAAGCTCATCAGAGGGGAGGGGGAAAGGGACTGGGAGATCCTGACTGCCATGATGGCCCAATCCCGCACTGAGCACCTCTGGGACAGGCGCCAGGCTGCTGCCCTCCAACGCGAGCAGCGGCATGCCTGTGACGGTCCTCCCACTGGTGCAGGTGCCCCCCCTGCACCTCAGCCACCCGTGGTTCCCCCAGCAGCAGCCCTACCTGGTCCTGGTCCACAGGGTCCCCCTCCCGCACATAGGGCAATGGGACCTGCCAGCGGGGCCGCCCTTTGAGCCCGCACCCCTCATGGTCCCGTCCCCGCTGCAACCCCAACCCCTCCACTGGGAAGCGACATCCCCACCCCAGGACCGTGCACCCCAGGACAACGAACCACCCATGGTGGCTGCCCCATCCCCTCTGGTAAGGCCGCTGCACCCCGGGGCCCTGTTGAGTGGGGGGTGCTACACGGGGGGGGGCTGGATGGGGATGAAGGCGCACCGCACAGGGCACTGCCCCAGTAGGGAACACAGCACAGAACCCGCACCGAGCTCACGCACCAGAGGAGCCGTGGAGTCACGGCCGTGGCCGCAGCCAAGCGTACCAGCTCCATGAAGCAGTACCGGCCCGCGCAGGGTCCGTAATACCATGGGAGGGTCAGTATAAGGGCCCCATTCATAGGGGGTTGCTCCATGTTATGTGTTATGCTCGTGTGGGGCATAGGGGGCTCCCTGGGTGACCATGGGGCCCCCAGTGGCCCGGGCCCCAGCATGGGACAGAGATAGGTGCACATGATGATCGCTTACCCCATTCTTGTTCCTCCTCACAGGGACTGTCAGCGGAGGCCAGGATGGAGCGGCCAGTGAATGAAAGGGGGGCTGGCAATCGCTGTCCAGTCGGCAATCGCTGCGGTCAGCTGCAGCTAGGGCTCGCCGGCCTGCAAGCCCTGGTGGTGCAGCCAAGAGGGCGTGGGCGCCCCTAACGTTAACCACCCCCACCCATTGTACATATCCCCCACCAATAAAAAGATGCTGAACCTACACCTTGCTGTCGCTTCCTCTGTCCTGGGACAGGTGGCGGGGGGGGGTGGACTTGCGGGGGTTCCCTGGCAAGGTGGGGGCACTGTACAGTGCCCAGGCAGCTGACAGGGTCGGGGCCCAGCCCGGTGAGGCAGCTGACAGTTGTGGTGGCTGGAACAGGTGTACACAGACCCGTTACTGGCGGGCTGGTGAGTGGGGGCAGGCAGGGCACCGTGGGGCCCAAGCACCACCGGCAGACAGTGAGGGGAGTGCACACACAGCCCAGCAGCCCACAGTACCTATTCCCAGGAGCCCTGTCACCCACGCCACAGATGAAAGGTTGCTGTTCACAGGTACTACCCAGCTTTATTGAAGGGGTGCACAGGACTATGGACGTGGGTGTGGGTCAGGTACTGCCCGGTGTTCGGCTGCCTGGGCAACAATGTAGCAGATGGCGTCCCTGTTCTCCTCTGAGATGCACTGGAACGCCCCGCCCTGGGCATGTTGGGGCCGACCCTGTACACCGGTGGTGGGTTGTCCAGAGCAGCGTCTCCTGTCTCGCATACATTGTACAGGATGCACGCTACCAGGACAAGGATGGGGGTGTAGTCCAGGTCGAATTGGCTCCTGTTCACCAGGAGGTGCCAGCGCATCTTCAGGAGCCCGAAGGCCCGCTCCACCATGCTGCGTGCGGACGACAAGCACTCATTGAACAGGTGGTGGTCTGGGTTGCATGCCACTGGGTAGGCCCACATGAGCCATGGGCTGAGCGGGTAGGCCATGGGGACCCCCACTATCACACGGTACAAGTTGGGGGCAAGCTCCCCATCAAACATGCGTGCATAGAAGGGGGAGGCATGCAGGATATGCACATCATGGCTCCGCCCTGACTGGCCTGTGTACACATCTATAAACAGGCCCCTATGATCCACTGCAGCCTGCAGATTGATGGAGAAGGCCTGTTTCCTATTCATGTAGTTGATCTTTGCATGAGAGGGTTGTATGATGGGGATGTGGGTGCTGTCAATGGCCCCGATGCAATGAGGGAACCCCAGTTCCTCGAACCCACGCATCACCTCCTTAGAGTAACGGAGCTGGATGAACCGCTCCAAGAGGAGCTCCACGAGCAGGTCGCACACATCATGGAGGGCCCTGTTCACAGTGGCGGTGTCCACTGCGAACTGCTCGCTCACGCTCCTACAGGAATCAGGGGTGGCCAGCCACCACATCGCCATGGCTACGCGCATCCCTGGTGGCAGCAGGAAGTGCATGTTCATCTCCCACCTCCAGAGGTGGGGGTTGAGGAGCTCCCCTAAGCGGGTCAGGAGGGAGCGGGGCATCCGGAAGTGGTCTGACCATTCCCTGTCCGTCCAGGTGGCCAACATGTTCTCCCACCAGTCATTGGTGCTGGAGCGCGACCAGTGCCGTTGCAGGGTCGGTAGGGTCATGCAGTGGGCGTACACGTTGAGGGTCCATCGGGCCAGGACAAGCTGGCCTTGCTGGGACACCGCAGAGCTCAACAGGGCATGGCGTCAGACGGCTGCCTGCCTCGCCCATCGCACGGTCGCCACCCTCCTGAGTTTTGCTGCCCTACACCACCGTGCCCCCAGGAGGACGGAGCCTTGACCTGGCAGGCAGAGCAGGACCATCTGCTGTAGCAGCATGCGCAGCAGCAGGAGGGCTGCGCCCAGGAGTCACAGCAGTACGTCCCTGGGCTGTGGGTACTCATCCCCTGGCAGCATGGTTCTTCAGCTCCCCACTCCCAGTCACCCCCCACTGGCATGTGCCCTGACCGTGGCGCGCTCTGCTGTGTGGCCTGTGCCCCTGACCCACTCTCCCCTGATATCACAGATGCTTCTCTGTGTCCACCCAGCTCGGCATTGCCATTCTCTGTTTGCTGCTCAGCCCCGTGCTACAGCCTCTATGCCCCACGCCTGACCGCCTGAATCGGGTCGCTTATGTACTGTGTAGCCCGGTGGGGGCAAGGCACCAATTGGTGCTGCACTGGGGGTGTGCTGGAGCTGCCACTGGCTGCCGGGCCTGGCTGATCATCCCCGCGAGTGCGCCGGCCGCATGCCCACCGGGGGGGGAAGGGACCGTGCGCATCCCAGGGTACCCCTGCCTCTGCACTACATTCCCCCCTGCCATGGTCCGCCTTTGCATGCTACAGCTGTGCGCAGTGTGGATACAATGCCTGGCTCGGCTCCTTGGCCTGGCACAGTGTCCGGCCATGGCCTTACTCATCTCTCGTCACCTGTGCTGGATCCCTTCTGTCCTGTGTGTGGGTTGCGGAGCCCCGTCCCCAGTGGGCCGGCCTATCTCTGGCATGCAAGGCCACCTGTGGGCGAGGGTAGCCACTCGTTATGTGCTCGTTCCAGTCACTGCAGCCCTCTGTCGCCCGCCTGTGGCTTCACCAGAGCGGGCCCCACTCCTGCCATGCCCAGTCGTTGTGCAGGGCCCTCAGTCGGGGATGTACAGGAGGGTTGGTCGCCCTATGCGGACGTGCTGTTGGCAGCCCTCTGGCTGAGCGCATCCAGCTGTTGGTGGGCGACCCCCTGTCAGTGGAGGATGGCTTTCGGCTCCTGTCATGGTATATGTGGACGATGGGACACCAGGTCAGTGCCCCAGCATGCTGGGGGCATTCGCTCAAGCTCAGCTTCACCCCCCTGCACCAACCACCTTGGGGGCATCCGGCTGCCATTGTCGTGCCGTGGACCACTGTGGAGGTAATGGCCACTCGCCTGCTGACAGAGCGACCTGGGTTCGGCCTCGCCTTGCTGTCTGAGGGTCCCCCTGTTGCTGCCCTGTACACCGGCACCCTCCTGCATGCCCACGGCATCCTGCACGCACCCTGGGATGTGGGGGCCCTCCTGTGGGACCAGGGCTTGCTGTCACCCAAGGTTGGTGGCCCACTCCGGACTGGGGACCCCTCCACTGTGGAACTCGCTGTCCTTCGATCGGTTAGGGACCTTCCAGCTGTGTGGGCTGCGGCCGCCAGTGTGGATCTGCTCCTTCCCCACTTCCTGGTGGATGCTCATATGCTCTCTCGGGGCTTCTGAAGGGGCCTGTTCACCTGGGAGGGTCTAGCGCAGGGGTCGCTGCCCCGGAAGCACTTGCCAGACTGTCCATGAGCAGCCCCTCACCGCCATCCGCTCTCAGCCACCTTGGTATCCTGGACAGTGCATTGCCTGGCCCCCCCGTGCCACTGATTGGGCTGTGCGCTGCCGTCTGCTTCACTGCTGGCTGCCGCATGGTTCACTGGACCCCATCGCCCCCTCTGGGTGACTGCTGCTCCTTCCCACTGGGGCTTCCCTGGTGCCCTCGCCCACTATCTGTGGGCGCACCTGTGCCCTCCCATTATGCTTCTCTTGCCTGACCGTGGGTCCACCTGCACCCCCCTGCTCTGCCTCTCTTTGCTTGGGGGACCCCATTCCCTGGGCGCCAATAAAATGCTGTTCTGTGATGGTCTGTCCTACCTTGCTTCTCTTGCTGCTGTGGCGGTTGGGTGTCCCCTCCCATGGTTGTGTGCAGGGGGTGTGCTTGGTGTGGTGGGCT
Source organism: Sphenodon punctatus (assembly GCA_003113815.1). Classification (NCBI taxonomy): domain Eukaryota; kingdom Metazoa; phylum Chordata; class Lepidosauria; order Sphenodontia; family Sphenodontidae; genus Sphenodon; species Sphenodon punctatus. The sequence continues at coordinate 1,708,897 of QEPC01000081.1, forward strand.
CCGGGCCTGTGGGGTGTGCACCAGTTGTGTGGTGTGTGTTGCCCTTGTGGCTTCCCTGCTGGGCGCTGATGCCTGGGCTTGCTCACAGGGTGGTATTGATGGTGGGCAGTTGGCCAGGGACCCCCTGGACTCGCCTGTGCATTGGTGTGGCCCTGCACCTCCCCTCCGCTCCCCTCTGCTGTTGCGCCCTGTTGGTGCAGGCCACCTGTGGTGGTGGTGGCGGCAATGGATGGGTGGCAGCAACATGGGCGCTGGGCGGCTGAGCGTGAGTAGGGGTTGTGCTGGCTCCGGCCTTTGGCCCCTCTGATCCCCCTTCATGCAGGGGTCCGGGTGCTTGTCCGGATGGTGGCTGTCTGTGTGTGGGGTGTGCCCCTGGTGCTGTTGCTAGCCCCAGCCCTCCCAGGACCCATTGGTGTGGGCGTTCCCCATTGCCCTGTCCCTTCTCTCCTGCAGCTACTGTTGTCATGCTGCTGGCAATCTTGCACCTGGGCGCGATGGTGCTGCAGCTGGAGCGGGCGGCGTGGGACATGTGGGCAGGGGGCCGGTTGTTCGATGGTATCCGTGAGTGTGCTGCCTGTTTGCTGGGCCCTGTGCCTGTGTCCCTCCATGGGGGGTTTTGTTCCTTGATGGCCGGGGCTGGCTCTGATAACTGTCTCCTCTCCCTCTGTCCCATTCAGTGCAAGCCATGATCGCGGAGCAGACCCGGGACCAGGGGGAGTTGTTGGAGCTCTTCCTGCACATCCTGGAGTGGCTGCACCGCCTGGACCGCGTGCAGGTCTAGCGCTGGCACGGGGTCGCTGGCCCTATTGACCGGGTGTTGTCCCGGGCCTGCTGCTGCTGGCGCTGGCCCCCCCTTCTGGTGCCCCGTCCCCCTGCCCTGCCCTGTTGTTGTTGCCCCCTGTTGCTGGTTCCCCCTTTCATTACAGGCTTTTGTGTTCCTTCCTGGTGTGTCCGTGTTGTGCTTTGCTCTGACCTCTCCCCTTGTGCAGGTGCCTCTGGGGAAGTGTTGCAGGGTTGCCTGTGTTGTGTGGGTGCCTCCCCCCCCCCCCGCTTGCCCCCCGTGGGCTGTGTGCTCATCCCTGTGTGCTTCTGTTGCCTGCTGTGTGTGTGCTGCTCAGCTGGGGGGGGGGTGCAGCCTGGCACCGGGCTGTCCGGGCTCTGTGCCGGGGCTGTGCGGAGCCGGCTCCTTTGTAGCAGATGTCATCCCATCTCCCTCCCGCCCCACCCACGCGGGTCCTGGCGGCTCAGGGGCGGGGCCATGTTGTGCGGCTTCGTTTGCCCTCGGTCCGCCATGTTCTGCCGTCGCTGTGCCGGGTGGGGCTTCCCCGCCAGTCCATGTACTTGCACAGGTGTTTGCCAGATGCTTCCCGGAATGGGTGTTTGGCCGCTGGGTGTTTGCCGGCCCCTCCCCTTTCCTTCCCACAACCCCCTGTGGTGCTGTCTGTCTCCCTGCTTGGCGCCGCCGGGTGTTCGCTGGGTGTGCTCACCCACCCATCCACACACATCTCCACCCATTAGCGCTGCTGCGCCGTCCGTGTAAAAACGGCTTGTCTCCTACAAAAAAATGATAGAAACCTAAAAGAAAGAGACACTGTGTTTTCTTACAAATTGTTACACCTGGGTTTCCTGATACTGTGAACTACATGCTGCATTCTTGTTAATAAAAATGACCCAGGTAAAGTGTTAACTTACTAAAATACAGGTCTGCAACTGAGAAGGCAGCTTGATTTCTAAATCATCTTGTCTGCTGGCTTGCTAAAAAGATGGGACAGCCAGGATAGATAAGCACAGTGCTGCAATCATTCCTAAATGGATCTCAGGGAGGCCGGAGCAGGGAGGCCTGAGGCCAGAGTCACAGAAACAGGCTCTTGGGTAGCAGGCTGCCTGTTGAAGAATACGGACACTTGAACCAGTGAGTCAAATATCAAAGTATCCAGGTCTAGGCTACTAGTGTACTGATTAAACATAAGGAACCATTTTAAATTTCTGCCTGGGGCCTTGCAAAACCCAAAGCTGCCACTGTTGGTAACCTTTTCTTTTGTCACATAGGAATATAGGCCCTGAGCCTGCACTGAGCTCTGTGCAGGAGGATCCTGTGGCCAGGCAGAATCCAGCTGACTTTGGTGGGAATAGAATGGATCCCTCAAACACTACAGTCCGGGAGAGAGGGCAGTCAAGCCCCAGGGGCAGCGGCTGGAGGTGGAGCTGCTGTCCATCTGTTTGGTGGACAGCTGCTGCAGCCCTGCTCTTGGCTGAGGGTTTCCCTGGCAATGCCATAGCATTGCAGGTGATCTGCCTGCAACACTAGGGGGGCGGGATGTACCACGTGGGCAGACCGTGGGCCCCGTCAGCCACCGGGTCCATTTAAAATGGACTCAAGCATGGCTGTAAGAGAGCAGATGCGGTGTGTGTACGTGTGTGCATCTCTGGACTTGCTCCAGGGTTATACACCCCGGCGTCTGTGTGAAAACTCCCAAAGTAACTAGAGAGGGAGTTGAAGCTGGGAGAGATGTTGACAGGGCATGTACGGGAAGCTTGTGCGGGTACTCCCTGCATTAGACTCCCAGAACTGTAGGGCTGGAGAGGAGCTCAGGAGGTCACCTGGAAGTTAATCCCCTTGAACTGAGGTAGAATTTGTTGTGCCTAAACCAGGAGTTCCTCCCATGGGCCACTTTGAAAATTAGTACAAGCGCCATAGGCCAGATAGTAGTTGGGGATAGGGGTTAGTAAGAGATGTGCTCAGGAGAGGGAAGATCATGATGAATCTATGCCACCATGAATCCATCCCCTATCCTTGAGTTGTGCCATACTCTCTTGATCCTTTCCCCTGGGCTCATTCATTAGTGCCTGAAGGTAAGAACCCGATCCATGAGCCAGATCCAGGAATTGAAAATGGCCCTGTGATGGACAAGGAGTAATGGGACAGGAAAAAGCATGAAGCACAGATACATCACACCCTTACACACACGGCAGACAGCCGTACCTTGCCTGAAAACGAACCCTCAGGATCGTGGGTGGCTTCTGGGGTTAAGAACCCCCAGCCTAGATCATCATAGGGTGGCGGAGGGCAGCGCAAGGCCTCAAGGCTCCACGACACACACACACCGGGACTGGGAAGGGAACGAGGAAGTGCAAAAGGGTGATAGGGAACAGGGGTGCAGTTCCCTGGGGCACGGGAGCAGGATAGGACAAGCACACTGGAAGAAACCAGGTCACATTGGGGAAAGGGTTACATGAGAAGGAATCCCACACTCTCACTCCAAACAATCCACAGGCTACTCACCCTTACTGTGCATACACCAAACTCTCACCACAAACAGCTCTCTGTCAAAGGTAGTCCAAAGCAAACACCAAGCAATGAAGAGGGGGTCAGTCTCACAGGCACAAAGCACTGATCACTGGCAAAGGCGGGGATGCAGGAAGCCGCTTTTATCCCCTGCTGCCTGTAATGTGTGCAGGCGCTCTGAGCACTGGCCTGCAGCTGTGAGGAAGAAGGCGTGGCCACGGGGCAACGACAGGGCGTCCCTGGCCATGCCTTCTGCCTCCATTGATTGATGTGCCAGGACTCCCGACATCCCAGGAACCCCACCCACCATGTCCTCGGCCACATGGGGCCTGCCCCCACTGCGGCTTGAAGACCCCTCCCAGGTGCGTGTGAGCCCCTGGGAACATCCAGCTCCCCTTCCACCATACCTCCGACCCCGGTATGGGGGTCTGACAGGCCCAAATAAAAAAACACTTTAGGTTCCCCACCCTGGCTTAAACTATCTCTGACAAACACTTATCCAGCCTATTGTTAAAAGTGTCCAATGATGGGAATTCTACAAGCTCCCTTGGCTACTTGCTCCACTGCCAACAGCTCCTGGAGTCAGAAAGTTTTTGGCAGAAAGTAGCAATGGGACTATCGGCGAATTATTGGTTACCGGTTTTATTGGTATCGAATTAATCCGATATCGGATTTATTGGTATCAGTATATCGTTTTTTTAACATTGCCGATTTTTCAGATCTTTAACATTGCGGCCATTTTAAAAATGGCCGCAATGTTAAAGATCTGAAAAATCGGCAATGTTCAAAAACCAATATACCGATACTGATATTATTAGTATTATCGGATTAATCCGATATTGCCAATTATCGGCATTATCGGATTAATCTGATACCAATAGTCCCATCCCTAGCAGAAAATATCCTGGTATGGGATATAGATAAGTATAATCTCAATCTCCAAGGCAGTCGGTACAAAATTCTCTTTTAAAGTCTCGTGCAGATTCAGCAAAGGAGTATGGAAAGAGGAAAAAGAGATATGAAACGGCACCAAGAGCCAAAGCAATCTTGCCAGCTAGCTGTGAAATCCTTCCCTCCCCCCCCTGCCAGAGAGCAGTGCCCCAGCTGTGTATTGCATTAATGATAAATGGACTCTCTCAGCAGCACAGAGCCTCTGGCTGGAATGCAGGACAGCTCAAGCCAAGATCATTCTTTTGCAAGCCCCAGCAGCAGTCCCGCCTCCCTGCAGAGCAGCTCATGTGAATAGTCAGTGCAGACGACAGGTCACAAGTCAGACAGACACAGCGAGGTAAGAGACTGACTCCACCAGCCCTCTACGTACTTAAATACCGATGGTGGGTAACAAAGGGACTCTGGCTGGGAGGGGGAGAGTAAATATTTGGTTATGAATGAGAGCTGGGTGGCACTTTTGTAACAAAATGCAAAGTTCCTTATTAGAAACCCACAGTTTAAGCAGGATTGACTGAATGCCTTAGCAAGTTTCACAAACCTCCTTTGCAAACCTGTGTTGAATTTCAAGTGAGGCCCGGCACCATTTCTAGTGAATGTCAGCTAATTTCAGGTTTCAGGTGGAAAGCAGCTGGTTTTGATCTAAAGACAGGTGCCGGTTGGCAATTTCTGCTGAGTTTCACACTGAGATTTTGGGTTTGTTTCAACCTTGGAAACCAAAGCAAAACTCAAGGGGCCTAACTGATCTCCAATCTAAAGGGTACTTTCAGACATGCACCATTTTAACATTTCTTATGCATGTTGCAGGGCTGCATAGGGTGCCAATCCAGCCCTGCAACATGCATAATAAATGTTAATGTTATATATACCAGGAGCTGTCCTGCATGCAGCACTTGTGGGGAGGAGGAGAGAGCAACAAGTCCTATTGATCCCTCTCCTCCTTCTTCCCCCCTCCTGTCCTTCAAGTGCTGCAGGTGGAGACTTCCCCTTCGCCACTAAACAACTGATGAGTAAGGCTGCCGCATTCATCAGCAACAGAGGCCCTTTTCTAACAGGCGTGGGTGCATGGGGGGGATGGGTGGGCAGCACATGGGGGTGCATTCCCAGGGCCGGACTTAGGAATTTTGCACCCCTAGGCCCTTCTCAGGCTGCTGCCCCCAAGCCTCCACCCCCATGCTGCGTGTTCATGGGTCGGGGAGCCCTGTGTGAACAACATGGCATGCGCGCCCGCAGTGAGTGGGAGTGCATTTGCATGCCCACCTAACACACATCCCCACTAACCCCCCACTCGTCCCCACACATGGAGCAACCGGGGAAAACGACGGTTGCTCTCTGGGTGCGGATGAATGGGGACGCGTGTGCGGCCGTGTGCACGCCCCGCCCATGCACCAGTGCGCCTATGAACCCCTCATTCCGCAGAACCATGTAAAAAGGGCCTGTGAGGAGCCAATCAAAGAAGAACAGAAGATTGTTGCCTTGTAAACAAGGTTTTTCGAGATGGCTCCTAACATGATCACAACACCCACCCTTCCAGCCCCGCATGGAATTTTTTTCTTATATTCCCAGAAAGGGTTGGAAGGAACTGTCATTCTGAGGGGGGGAGTGCGTCTGAGGGAGGGAGGAGCTCGAGACCATCACGTGGTCTATTATTTGAGTAGGGTGCGCATGTCATGCACATCCCAGTTGTGAGAATGTTAGGAGCCATTTTGAAGAACCTTCTTTACAAGGCAATAACCTTCTGATTACTCACATTATTAATTATTATTATAATAAGCTTTTATACAGCGCAAGCAATGTATGTGGTGCTTTACAGAAAATAAGATAGACACGGTCCCTGCTTGAGAGTTTACAATCTAAAGACAGGGAGAGGGAAGACAGGGAAGTGGGAACAGAGGGAGAGACAAGGGATGCGACATTCATGAGGATGCGAGAACTCAGGTACACATTCTTGGCTTGGTTACAGTAAATTGGGAGTTTGCAGATAACAGGTGGGGGATAATCCTGGGTGGGGATGATTAGCAGGAGCTAGGAAGGGTGGAACAGAAGAGGTGGGTTTTGAGGAGGAACTTGAAGGTATGGAGGGTGGGAGCAAGGCGGACGAGGGCAGGGAGGGAGTTCCAGGCGTGCGGGACAGCGAGAGAGAAGGGACGAAGGCGGTTGGGAGAGCAGGGGAGGGTGAGGGAGGGGATGGAAGAGGAGCGGAGTGCTCGAACAGGGGTTTGGAGGGAGATCAGGGCAGAGAGGTAGGGGGGAGCGAGGTTGTGAAGGGCTTTGTAGGTGAAGACAAGGAGCTTGTGCAGAATATGCTCAGGAAGGGGGAGCCAGTGGAGAGAGGAGAGAAGAGGCTGCACATGGTCAAAGCGACGGGCTAGGTGGATGATCCTGGCAGCAGAGTTTTGAACAGAGATGAGGGAAGAAAGGTGAGAGTGGGGAAGGCCAGCGAGGAGGAGGTTACAGTAGTCAAGGTGTGAGATGACTAGGACATGGATGAGAGTTTTGGCAGAGGAGACAGACAGAAAAGGGTGGATCTTAGCAATGTTGTGGGGTTTGAAGGTAAGGTGTGAGTCAAAGATGAAGCCCAAGCTACGGGCTTGGGGGACAGGGAGGATGGAGACCCCGCTATGCAGCTGAGCCAATTGAGCCAGAGCGTGAGCTGCTCACCTGCTTCGGACTCTCTCTCCCGTCCCGGACCCTGCCACGACCTGCCTGGCCCCTCCAATCTTCCTGCCTGGTGCGGTGGTGACAGTGAATGTTTCAATGACGGATCCCCTGGCTCCCCTCCACCCAGCAACCCCCCCCCGGCTCCGCCCCAGTTCCCCCCCCTTCCAGCAACCCCTCCGGTTCCCCTGAGTCCCCTCCCAGCAACTCCTCCCCCTCCCAGAACGCCCCCCCTGGCAAGTGCAACCCCCCACAAGTCCTAGCAATTCCCCCTGCTCCCCTCCCAGCAACTCCCCAGGCTACCTCTCAGCAACCCTCCTCCTTGCTAACCCCTCCCAGCAATCCCCTCTCTGCTACCCCCCATCCCGGCAACCCCCTCTCGGCTACCCACCCCTTCAAAGGCTTGTCAGAGTGATATGGGTGTGTCACTCCTAATGTTTTTATGTGCAAACTTGTTCAAAGGTTTTTCAGGGTGACCTGGGTGTGTTACCCCCAATGTTCTTATGTGCACTGTTTTTCAAAGGCTTCTCAGAGTGATGTGAGCGTGTTACCCCCAATACTATCTGCAAACTTGTTCAAAGGGTTTACAGGGAGACCTGGGTGTTTTATCCCCAATGTTCTTATGTGCAATGTTGTTCAAAGGTTTCTGAGGTTGACTTTGGTGTTATTCCCCATAAAAAAGGAAACAAAAACCAAAAGACAAATAGAAAAATGAAAGATGGTTGAAAATAAATGGTAGAGAATCACTGGTAGTTATTACCGGCTTGATGAGACACTAAAAACATCAGTTTCTCCTCACAGTGAGCCTAGGCTCTATTTTTTTACACTGCTAGGGGGAAATGGGATTAGTGGGAGAAAGTCATTGGCTCTTCATCCCCCAGTGGCAGGGCTTCATGCAGCAGCAAGGAGTTCACAGGGTTAATTAATGTAATCTCTCTCCAATGTTAACTCTAGGAACTCCTTGCTGCTGGGTTAAGCCACACTACTGGCTTAACCATTTGGTTGGCTCTGCCTACTGTTGGGTTGGCTCCACCTACCATTGGCCAGCCTACCTTTGGCTTGGCTCTGTCCACTTCTGGCTCTGCCCACTGCCCCACAAATTTGCATATATTAGTATAAAATTAGTATATGTAAATTTCATGCAAATGAGTGTCCTCTTTTCTGGTGCTGCTTCAGTGGCCACCCTATGCTGACACCAGGATTGCCGCCCCCCAGAAAACATTGCTCAAGGCCTGGCCCTAGGGGTCCTGCCCCTAAGTCCGGGCCTGTGCGTTCCCACAGACCCACCCACCCACCTCCACCCATCTCCACGCACAGAGCATCGGGCATTGGCACCCGTTGCTCCATGCATGGGTGATGGGTGGAGGTAGGTGGAGTGCAGGAGCATGCACGCACCCCCACCCACGGTGTTCCCACAGGTGCCCACAAATCCCCTCCCCCGCACGTGTCGCAGTGTTTTGTGGGTGCCCCCCAACCCGCTCATGTGTGCGGGGGGGGGGGGGGGAGGCATCCGTGTGAAAATGGCCAGAGGAGTCCCAGAGCTGGCTCCCTTTCCTCTCTCAAGCTTTGTGGATGTGATGCTTGGGTTTCCACTCAGCTGTTGAGTAGGGAACCTGGAGCGCTACCTGCCTGTAGAGCCTGCAAGAGTGGGAACCCAGCCTGCACTGAATGGCTTAGACCGCTTTGAGATGAGGCACTCAAAAAGCGCCTTGCAAAAATATGTGGAGAGAGAAACCTGCGCGGGGGTAGGGGGTTAGACGTTCCCTTGCGCTACCAGAAGTGACGTTGCTCCCATTCTGAAGCAGCAGCCACTGAAAACAAGCACAGGTTTGAAGATGCGGCATTGTAAAACCCAAGGGTTTTGCTGAGTCACTGTGCAGTCACTTTCACCAAGATGGCTTCCCTACCTGGCCAGTAGAGAAGAGAGTGCTCCACTCAAGGGCCTCTCTGTCCTGCTGGTGATGGGGCTCGCTGTTCCCCATGTGACGCTGAATCCTTTAGAGGGTTGGAGAGATTCCCCTTGTCATTTTCAATAAGTTTCTAAGACCGCTTTTCGATGAGGTGTTCGGGTTTTACAACGCCGCATAAACCTGCGCTTGTTCTCGGCGGTGGCTGCTTCAGAATGGGAGCAATGTCATTGCCGGTAGTGCAGGGGAACGTCTAACACCCCTTCCCCTGTACAGGTTTCTCTCTCTATGTAACTTTGCAAGTTGCTTTTTGAGCGCCTCATCTACAAGTGGCCTTAGAAACTTCTTGAAAATGACAAGGGGAAGTAGATCCTGGTCAATTTCACCAACCCTATAAGGGATTCAGTGTCACATGGGGAACAGGGAGCCCGATCATCAGCAGGACAGAGTCCCTTGAGTGGAGCACTCTCTTCTCTACTGGCCAGGCAGGGAAGCCAGCTTGGTGAAATTCACAAGGGGAAGGGGAAGGGCTTGGAAACCAAAGGCGTAGCTATAGGTATAGACGTCAGTGCAGCTGCACCAGGGCCCCCAAGTCTGGGGGTCCTGTGGCAAAAAAGCCCCATGCTTTGCCTTGCTTCTGCCCAGAGCACATGCGTCTGCACAGTGACTCAGCAATACTGGCTGAGGCCTCCTTCAAGGATTCCTAGCTGGTGAAGTGATACTGGGTCAGGTGTTCTCAGGTAACTCCACCCTGATTGGCTGGACTCTCTAGCATGAACCAATCCCAGGAGAGATTGGGAAAGCTATAAAAAAAGCCAGAAAGGGGTGTGCTTGCTCTCTCGCTTCTGACCTTCACAACCTCTGGACTTCTGTCAGCTGGAACTAAAGACTGTGCCCCACTTGGTTGAAACTTCACCATTCTCAACACGTGGAGAAAAATGGTAAGTAACAAGGAACCATCTTGTTACTTACAAGGAAGTAACAAGGAACCATTCTTGCCCTGAACAAGGACAGTTTAGACAGATGTGAATTCTAAAAGGGGCAACCATACCCCAAAGACTGAACTCTGGACTTGCTCAAGTGTTCATTCTACCCTTTCTCCCTAGTATCTGATTGTACTCCTTTTTCCTTACCTTACCAGTAAAGTCTACGGTTGTTTTCTTTTTACTCCACTGTGTGCACGCTCATGGTAAAGATGGCTCCCTAGCCTGAAAGGCACAACTGCCAAGAGGGAGAAAGGATTTACTCTGAAAAGGGGAACCCCCCCTCTGGCTCTTTTAGTCAGAGCAACTTCTAGCCAAGTTAAACAAGCTTGGGTTCCACCAAGGGTCTCTGCCCCACATAAGGGAAGAATGCCAGATAAAAGAAACCAGAGAGAGGGGTGCCCTTGGGATGCTGAAAGTGTGTAACAACCTGGAGTTCGCATAGCCCAGACTGTGTGAACTCTCGAGGTGAATTGTGGGTCTAGTGATGGTAGCATGAACTGAAGGTTGCCAACAGGTGGGGAAATAGCAAAATTCTTGCCCGTGTTGGAGCCCCAAAGTCAGTTTTTGGCTGGTGCAGTGAGGTGGGTGGCTCAGCTGTATAGCACCCCCTGCTGTGCCGCCACAGGCCCATACTCCCTGATGTTGCTGAGTCCTCTGCTGCTTGGTGAGAGGGGAAGGAAGCCCCTTTCCATCTTTGCACCAGGGCCTCTTTCAATCTAGCTATGTCCCTACTTGAGACTTGTTCTGCCTACTGGGAGAGAATGCTGCTGTGCTTCCACAGTACAGCCACCAGGGCAGTGAATTGAACTGCCTTTTAAATCACTACCCTAGGCTGCTGCCTACCTCTGCCTATAGGTAAAATCAGACCTGGGACTCTGACCTAGGAGTTCTGAGTTCAATGCCTGGTCTTGCTGGATTAGCCTTGGGCAAGTCACTGCTTGCATGTCGCTTCAGCTCCCCAGTTACAGTGCCAGTTACTGACCTGGCCAGAGAATAGTTGTGGGGACTCCATAGAAGTGTAGTAGCACTCCATCATTGTATCAACCTATAATCCCATCACTGGGACTCTTATGGCCTTCTCAAAGACTAAGGAGATGGATGGATCATCATTGGACTCTAAAAACTGAATTCAGTGGGAGTTTTGTCTGAGCAGAAGTGAAATATGGACATCACAATTTGGTCCATTGCTTGGGTCAAAGTGGTGCCCTATTGCCTCTAGATCACTGCTAGCCTGAAGGCACTGGAGAGGATGTCTAAGAGGACCAGTTCCTCTCCCTCTATGAAGCAGGCCAATCTCTCCCTTGTAGAGGGATCCCTGAGATTCTAGGATAAATCATCAGGAGGGAGCATGTGTGTATTCTTATTGTCTCTGGGTTATGGCATGAAGACTGGGCTTGTGGCCTTGGTCGACAACCTCTCCCGTGAGCTGGACCAGGGTCATTCAACCCTGTTGATTCTGTTAGATATTTTGGCTGCATTTGATACCGTTGATCATGAGTTGTTGGTGACTCGGCTGCGGGACCAGGCAGGGATCAGGGGGACTGTTCTTGAATGGTTCCGCTCTTTCCTGGCTGGGCGAACCCAACGTGTGGTGCTGGGTGATTATTCATCTTCTCCCTGGGGCCTCACCTGTGGCCTTCTCCTGTTCAATGTGTATATGCAGTCTTTGGGGGAGGTTGTCAGAGAGTTTGGTGTAAGGTGTCATCAATATGCTGATGACACCCAGCTATATCTCTCATTTTCATCAGACCCAGGTATGGCAGTCTCAGTGCTTACCTGGTGTCTGTCAGCTGTGGGGGATTGGATGAAGTTAAATCCTGACAAGACGGAGGTGATGGTTGTGGGGAAAGCCGGGGAAGTGATGGCCCCCATCATTGACAGGGTCTGCCCTCCCCTGGTATCTCAGGTCCGTAGTCTGGGGCTGCTCCTTGATCTGCAGCTCCGCCTGGATGTCCAGGTGGCAGCTGAGGCAAAGGGTGCATTCTGCCAGTTACATCTGGTACGTCGGCTTAGGCTATATGTCTCAGACTCAGACATAGCCACAATTATCCATGTTTTTATTAAATCGAGATTAGACTACTGTAATGCACTTTACATGGGCTACCCTTGGTGCTGGTCTGAAGACTGCAGCTGGTGCAGAATGCGGCAGCCCGTCTCCTGATGGGGACGGGCCGATGCAAGCACATTACTCCAGTGCTCCGCTCTCTGCACTGGCTGCTGATAGTCTTCCAGGCCCAATTCAAGATGTTGGTGTTGACCTTTAAAGCCCTAAATGGCCTGGGCCCCACCTACCTGCAGGACCGCCTCACGTTCTGGATCCTGGATTGACCTCTGGTGTCAACCATGAGGAGGGTGTTCTCTGTGGCTGCACCACGGCTGTGGAACTCCCTCCCATTGGAGGTCCACCTGGCCGCTGACCTCCATTCTTTCCGTAGACAGTGTAAGACCTGGCTGTTCCACCGGGCCTTTACCGAGGGAGATGGGATGAGTGGGTTGGGCTAGGGCGGGGGTTTTGGTACTGGGTTATTTTAACTTTGGGATTATTAGTGTTGTTTTTAATGTATTTTATTTCGTTATGTATTTTTAAATGTTGTTAGCTGCTCCAAGATGCTTATAGCAGGAGGGGGCGGCATATCAATTTTAATAAATAAATAAATAAATAAATAAATAAAATAAAATAATTTGTAAGACTGTTCTTGTGGTGGTCTGAACTTGTTTATGTTAGGCATTGTACAAACACAAAGCAAGAGAATGTTCTTATTCTGAACAGCCAAGACACGCCAGATGTACACAACAGAGAAAAGATTTTGTGGTGGGGGTCATTTTACAGATGGAGAACTGAGGCACAGAGTTTAAACTGACTTACCCAAGGTCACACAGGATGGAAGTCTCTGGAATAGCCAAGAACTGAATAGCCTCTTGGTAGCTGTTGTCTTTCAATCAGCCCTTCTCCTTTCCAGCTAGTTTTGTTTCGTTTGCACATTTTCACAAGCTGTTTCATGTGTTTATATCTAATGGGTCTAATGCCCCTTTATAATGGGTCTAATGTCCCTTTATATTAGACCCTTTATATTCTAGAGGGTCTAATGCCCCTCTAGAAGAACCATTTCAGCTAAAAGCGGTGCTTGCCTGTCTCTGTCAGTCGCTACAAGAGGCACACGTTTCTCCAGTTTTGAGTTCCTAGTGGGTCAGCCTGCAGCAGTCCCAGGTTAACAAACAGTTTGGGAGGTGAAAAGACCAACTCCTTTCTAACCCACTTCTTTCATTTTTATTTCTTTCAACATGGCCTGTTCTTCTTGCAGTGCCTAGAATGATTGGGAAGCCAGTCTGCATCTTCGGACGTCACACGGCTGCTGTGACTCGGACCATTGTCCAAGTGAGAAGATTTATGCATGGTGAGTAGTGTTTCCTGAGGAAGATGTCGTGATGATATTGTGGGCTCTGCACCATGAAGCAGAGATCTCAAGCTGGCAGTGTTTGGGAACAATATCGGTGCAGCCCACTCAGTTCATGTAAGATAGCCTGATAAGAATACAGTTAACATACAATTCTGGTTTATTTCTGCTTATGAAAGATTTATTTATTTATTAATAATGAAGATGAAAAATCACCCAGGACCACACGTTGGGTTCTCCCAGCCAGGAAGGAGCGGAACCATTCAAGAACGGTCCCGCTAATCCCTGCCTGGTCCCACAGCCACGTCACCAACAACTCGTGATCAACGGTATCAAATGCAGCCGAGAGAGCTAACAAAATCAACAGGGTCAAACAACCCTGGTCCAACTCACAGGAGTCGTCAACCAAGGCCACAAGCACAATCTTTGTGTCATAACCTGGACAAAAGCCAGACTGCGAGGGATCAAGAAAGTTGACCAGGTCCAAATGCTCATGAAGCTGTCGAGCCACCATCCATTCAATAACCTTAAGGATAGAGACCAGCCGATAGCTGGCCAGGACGCCAATGTCCAATGATGGTCTCTTGAGCAGGGGCCGCACCACAACTTCCTTGAGACAGTCCAGCACCCTGTCATCCCCAAGGGAGGTGTTGACAATCTCCGCCAGCAACAGCCCTAATGTCTCCCAGCTAGCCTTAACCAGCCAGGAAGAGCATGGATCTAATTCACAAAAAGTGGCTCAAACAGTCCCAAGAGCATCCCCCACTTCCAATGGCGACACATCCTGAAATTCATCCCAAAAAGCAGGACAAGAAGGGCGTAGGATATGTCCTCACTTTGATGGTCCAGTATAACTTCACTACAATGAACTTTTCTACTAATGAAACCCGTTTTTAATTATCCCAACAACATGAACCATTTAAAAAAATTGAAAATAGTCCCAGTAGAACAATCTCTCTGGTATTGACCCACATAGAACAATCAAAGGGCTCACTCACACAACCCTGCTTCCTCTTACAAACTTATCACTTGATCATTAATCTGTTTGTCTTGTCCTGTGGCAATGAATTTACATAGGATGTCTCTACATGTTACACTTGCCACCCATTTGATCAGCCTAACACAGGGGCCTCTGTTATATTTTATCATAAAAACATGAGTTTTGCATTGGTTAAGCAGTTTTTCTGCCCACGACAAATGTGGCAAAATCTGGCAGAGGCCTGTTGTTGACGCTTTAGCATTAACATTGTCACATGATGTTGGTCAGCCGGGATGCCGGAGAGACATGGAGTTTTGATAAGGGATGTTGTGGAGACACTCCAAGGGAGAGCTGGGAGCACCAAGGAATAGCTTCAGGACAATGTCTAGTGCGTGGAGTCCATGAGAAGGATGCATAAAGATGTAGTTTAAAGGTAGCATAAATGTTTCCTCAGACTGAATGCAATCACAAACACAGGGGCAGCCCACCCAAAAACTATTATCATTTGCCTCTTTCTGCTGAAATCCAGAGCAGCCAAGTCCATCTTTTTTTTTTTTTTTTTAACATCTATAGTCACCTCTTTAAATATAAACCATTTCCCTGTGCTTTATTCTAGGTGGTGATATCAAGGTTCATCCTTATGTGAAAGAAGCTCTGGCCAATGGAAGACCAGTCGTAGTCTTGGAGAGTACCATCATTACACACGGCATGCCCTATCCCCAGAATCTGAGGTTGTGGGTTCTCTGATGTGATGATTTTAGCACAGTAAAGCTGAAAGACTCTGGGACACAGGCAGAATTAAATTCAGGAGAGGAAAGGGAGGTGGGAGAACCCCTTTGCTCCACTCCTTTTTGCTGTGACCATGCCCTCTTTCTGAGTGTCATGATGTCACGATGCTCAGAAAAATTGTGTGGTCACATCAGAAAGAGGTGGGGAAGCCTCTTAGCCCATGCCCATTTCAAATGTGGCCTGCCCAAAGGGGTCGGGAAGGGGCAGGGCCTGCGGGCATAGCCAAGGGGGTGCAAGCATATCCCCTTGTACCTCTCTCCCACCAGCACCCATGATAAGGCTGTATCTGAGCCTCTCTAAACCTGTTTCTGCATTCCTGGTACATCCAAACGTTCGACTGGAGGTAGTGATAATTTAGGGAGTGTAGGATCAGAGACGTAGCTAGGTTGGAATGGTTCCTGGTGCAGAATATGGAATGTGCCCCCCTCAGGCACTTAGCAAGTCTTCAGTGGGTGCTAATCACCCATTTGTCCATGCACACATTCCACATGGGTGTCACCACCATGGGTTCTTGGGCCCTAGTACAGCTTAAACTACCTGATCTGATTTTATATGTGCTGATGTCTACCTGCCTCCCAAGTCTCCAGACTTCAGTAAGTGGTGGAACATAATAACAATCACTTCTTCAAAGTGGAAATGTCAGGCATTTGTGGACAGTTTGTAGAAAGTTGGCAAGTATTCATGAATACCTCTAAAACACCATTTATAATTTACAATGGAAAGTTACTGAAATGCAATGCTGACCTCTTCTTAAGTTCTTACTTGTTCCTATAAGATTATATGTCCACTGTGAATACTACTTTAAGAAATTCCTGGTGTCCTGACATGACAACAACTAAACTCAGCTGAGTTCACTACTACTACTAATCATTTCTATAGTGCTACTAGGCGTACGCACTCAGTGCTTTACAGTCACAGATTTTCAGAGACAGGTCCCTGCCCAGTGGGCTTACAATCTAAGATGGACAAGGGAAAGACAGACACACACACATCCCCATTTTACAGATGGGAACTGAGGCTGCGACTTGCCCAAGGCCACCCAGTGAGTTCATGGCTAGAACAGGATTTGAACCCAGGTCCACCTTTGTTCATAAGTGAATAGACATTCTATTCCTCCCTCAGGCACATTTTCTTCTATTTTGGTCGTTCCCCTTGAGAACTGGTTTGTTTTTTTAAATGGATCTTTAATACTATCTCTGCCATAACAGCAGAAATCTAAATATTCTTCTCCCATTAGTAGTTGGTCATCCATAAAACTGAACTCCTTATCTTCCCCCTCATCCTTCCTCACTGTCAATAACTATTGATGGAGTCACCATCCTGCCTGTCCCCCAAGCCCGTAGCCTAGGCTTCATCTTTGACTCAGCCCTTTTTTTTAAACCCTACATTGACTCTGTTGCTAAATCCTGTTGCTTCTCCCTCCATAACATTGCTAAGATTCGCCCTTTTCTCTCTGTCTCGTCTGCCAAAACTCTTGTTCATGCTCTGGTCATCTCTCGCCTCGATTACTGTAACCTCCTTCTCACTGGCCTTCCCCGGTCTCACCTTTCTCCCCTCATCTCTGTCCAAAACTCTGCTGCCAGGGTCATCTACCTCGCCAGTCGCTTCGACCATGTGCAGCCCCTCCTCTCTTCGCTTCACTGGCTTCCCCTTCCTGAACGAATCCTGCACAAGCTCCTAGTCTTCACCTATAAAGCTCTTCACAACCTTGCTCCCCCCTACCTCTCTGCACTTATCGCCCTCCATACTCCAGCCCGTGCACTTCGCTCCTCCTCTGTCCCTTCTCTCACCCTTCCACGCCTTCCCTGCTCCCCTAAGCGCCTTCGTCCCTTCTCACTTGCTGCCCCCCATGCCTGGAACTCCCTCCCTGTCCACATCCGCCTTGCCCCCTCCCTTCATACCTTCAAATCTCTCCTTAAAACTCACCTCTTTCGCTCTGCTCTGTCTGACTCTTTATCCTGCTGAGCCACTATTCCTATACCTACGATCGGTTTACCCTTATCCTTGCAACATGGACCTGCCTGCTGTCATTCTCATCGTAACCAAGCCAAGTACGTGCACTTGAGACCTCGCATCTTCATGAATGTTAGACCCCTTGTCTCTCCCTCTGTTCCCCTTCCTAAGTCTCTCCCCCAGCTCCTGTCTCTCAGATTGTAAGCCCTAGGGGCAGGGACCGTGTCTATTTTATTACTTTGTAAAGTGCCAGGTACACTGCTGGTGCTATATAAATGTTTGTTAATAATAATAATAATAATAATAATAATCCATACCTTCATTCCTGTGACTGGCAATGTCAAACCTTTCTGCTACGCAATTGCCCAGCCACTGAGCAATAGTAATGAAGGTTAGAGTACTGAATTTTCGAATTGTTTCTCAAACAGTAATTATTCCTCTCTAGCACAGTTTCTGAGAGAGAGAGAGAGAGAGAGAGAGAGTAGTGTGAAAAAGGTTGGAGTCATCTGAGGTTTCCTAGTACAGGTACCGAGGCTCAAAGGAGAAATACTTTGATTGCTTCCTGCTCAATGTGAGATAACTTTCATCTTACAAATTAGTATCCATCAAACATCCTTTGGAAATTGAACACAAAGGATCTGAATTTCAGAGGTGCTGAACATTGACAACTGACAGTAAGAACCAAGGAGGGCTGCGGTTTCTCTGTGCCTCTGAAAATTTGGCCCATAGATTTCTACTAGCTGTGAGGTCCAGGAGAAGAAACAGGTTTAGCAGAAGTGGAGGGACTGATTCAGAAGCAGGTGGTGGCAGAGAGGTCAATTAATATTTCCATCCTGATTGTGTTCTGTTTCTCATTCTGTGCTGCCCTGTCTGTATTGCTCCAGCATGGCGAAGGAGGTGGAGGAAATCGTAAGACTAAATGGATCTGTGTCGGCAACTGTGGGCATTTTAAAAGGCAGGATCCATGTGGGCCTCAAGAATGAAGAACTTGAATTTCTAGCAAAGAGCAAACATTTAGTGAAGGTGTCTAGGAGGGACCTGCCGTATGTTCTCAGCAAGGTAATGGCCAGAGAACTTCTTTGTGATCATATGGTCTTTTTTGTACCTATTCTATGCTTCCCAGAATAGAGCCATGTGGGGATTGGGGAATTTGCTGCAGAGATTCGTGGAGGTGTCATGTAAAGTTTTCTATTACTGTTAAATGGCCATGTGGACAGAACATATATCCAACTAGAGGCAAAACTACACTTTGGAAGGCGCAAAACTTACTGCCAAAGAAATCATTTCATGCTGCTGCAACAACAGGAAACTGAGGGCTTAACTAAGAAAGAGTCACATCATACCAGTAAAGCACCGTTCTTGTGCTGAAAGTTAGGTCAAATCACACAACACACTTTTAATATGCACACAACGGTTAACATAGCTATAGATGCTTGTAAACGTTGCAGTTGGGAAACTTGAAGTTGCCTGGTTATCATCAGAAATAGCACTGTAGCTGGCAGAAAAATAAGGTTCCTTGACTGTTTGGGGTGCCTCAGACGTTAAACGGTAGCTGTTTAGTACCCAACAAGTTACCTGAATTAGCACAATACGATTACCGAATTTCCAGTTTTCTATGACTGATTTTTCCATTTTGTGCCACTTACCAAGACAGGAATATGGTTAGGTACGTTCAGAAGCACACTAAAACAGCTTAATGGTAACTTTGAATAAGTCAGTGAAACAGCAAATCAGCAATTTGGGCCATTTATACATGGATGGGAGTGGGTGGGTGGGATGGGTGTTCTGCCATGGTGGGTGGAGGTGTGTGTGTGCCCCTTTACATGGACGGACACCCACCTCCACCCATGGGGCCTCCTCCAGTTTTCTGGATGGCCCTGTGGTGGGTGATGGGTGGAGGTGGGTGTATGCTGGAAGCGCGCACGCACAAACACCCACCACCCATGGTGTTCACATGGACGAACACCCAGCGCACATCCGCCCCCCCCCACTGCCAGCCCGTTTCCATGGATGCCCCCCCCCCAGACCCGCCGGAACACCCAGCGGTGGGGTGGGGCCGTCCGTGTAAAAACGGCCTTGGTAGCAGTAATACCTGGTATTTCAAAGATTTGTGTTCTTTTGGTAATTGGGTACCAATTTTGGGGAGCCAACGTGGCTCCCAAAAGGCTACCTGGAATTTTATGTATTACCTATGGGTACAAAATGAGCTACCTGTTTCAGCTCTGCTTTAGAGGGAAGGGATAGTTTATTCGTTGCTCCCTGTGTTGAGACAAGATTGCCAACTATTTGTGAGGGGTTTGCACAATATTGGTGGCTGTTCACTAGGAATTCAACTGAGGCCATTCATTCTCTAACAGTCAATGAACAACAACAAGATGGCAATGGCTTTGGGTGTTTTCAGACAAGCACTACCCCACTCACTACACACCCACCAGCTAGACATGTTGCAGGGCACCCATAGGGCACCACTACAGCCCTGCAACATGTATAGTGGGTAGCGGATGGGGTGGTGCTTATCTGAAAACAAACACTCAGCATTGCTCTTGGTACAGACTGGATTCACCCTGGTGACCAAACATTACTAGGTGTTGTGGGGTTTTTTTGTTTTAAAAAATGCACATTTACATGACAGCCATATGCATTTAGGGCTTTCTTCCCATCCTTCCTACTAATAACTGTAGGAAAGGTTTAGGGAACAGTAATTCCCCATTTGAGGAGTCTCTACAAAGCACTCCAGTGGGCCCCACCCACTTACAAAATGCTCCAGTCCACGGAGCATGGACATTTTTTCCAAGTGATCCAGAGTGGGGAGAAGGTTTCCACCCCTGATTAGATGCTTTTTCCCTGGCCTGCTATACATGCAGTGAATCAGTCCAATGGGATCTGCAGTGGTGGTTCCAGACTTTGTAATTTTGGAGGTCTCTGATTACTTCCCAATGCATGGAGAGACACTCATCTTTCTTGTCTAAGCATTATTATGCCTAGCATTATTATCGGCCATGTATCAGACATGCCTTCATGGGGGCTTAACACCAGCGCATCTGCATCATTAGTGTAACTTTGGGCTAAATAAATATTGAGGGTGGTGGTGGTGGTGGTTTGCAGGATCATTTACCCAAAATAAATGATCCTGCATCTTCCCTGGATGAACAGGAGTACAATTGTACTGGGTTCCCAAGCTCAGTTCCCTCCCCCAAAGTACAAGAATTTATTTTCTGCAGTAAAGCTTGGCATATATTAAGTGACTAGGAGAGAGAAGCAGCTAGCATCTGTATGAATAAAGTACCATCTCTCCAGATATTGGCTTGGCCAGCCACTAAGTAATGGCAAGGTGGAGGAGTGGGAAGCAAGGGGCTACTAGAATGCACTGGGGCCCATGGCTGGCCTTAGGCAAGGGCTATAGGGACTATAGGCCTGGCTACTGTACTTTCCTGCACTTCTGGGGCCCTGCAGAATGATCTCCACTGTAGCCCCCCAACTCTCCAGAGCAGCAGCAGTGGGGCCCAAATGCAATTTTAGGGCCCCATGAGACTTGTGGCTTCTTCCTTGGTTGGTTAAAATCTTGCTGAATAATTATTCCAGGTGTTTAGTTTTGCATCTCACTCCATCGGTTCTCGGCTCTGTGTCTGCACTTGCCCATTGTACTGCCAGGCACGTTCCTGACGGAAGCCAGGTTTCCCAGGGACAACACCAGACTGAGGGATGGTTCACCTTGTAGACACTGTGACTGATGCCGGTTTTAGATGAGACAAGTTTTGCACATGATTGGTGAAAAAAGCACATGTTTTAATGCTTATTTAAACACCTAAACCATTTTAAATGCAGATTGCCATGATCATGTAAAAACCAAAACTGTTTTGAATGTGGTTTTGTTTGATTCCAAGCTGGTTTTGAGCCCCTTTGATGATCGGGGGATGCCAAAACCGGTTTTAAAAAATGTGCATTATTTAAATCCACATTTACAAAACCACATTAAAAGTGTCTCGTCTAAACGCGCCATGACAGAGATCCCTTGTCTCCTTGGAAATCTTTCTGGAGCTCTCTCTTTCCAATTTCCCCTTGGACCTCCTCTTGGGCCTAGCTCAGGCTTCTTTGGGCTGGCTCTACCACACCCTAGGCCAGCTGGGTCCACTTGGCCTCTCATTTAGCCCTTCAGTTTTGGCTTCTTAAAGGGCCAGTACCTTGCCCATCTCAATACCCTGCTACACCGCCTCTTCAGCAGTCAGACTCTGACAACTATGGCAATGGGATGCAGTAGCAGCCATTACCCTCTTACTGCCCACAGCCGCAGGAGCTGGGCCAGCCCTTGTCCAGCCGCACACCCTGGGGGTGGCAGAGTGGGGTGGACAAACGCCAGCACCCAGCCAGTCCTGGGGACCCTGTGATGCCCACACATGCTGATGTCTGGGAGCAAAAGGCAGACTTTATTAAATGGCCAGAATGAACAGGGAAAGGGAAAATGAGGATGGAAAGGCACGGCCGCAAGGTCTAGAGAGCAGGCAGTTTGGTTCAGGAACTGGCAGGCACTGCTGCTCCTCTATCCCCACAGGGCTTCTGTGGATGCTGGCCTCCCTTCTCCCTGCAGGGTTCCTGTGGGGGGGCAACACATGTTTGGATTTCACGCACGTTCCTTTAAGTGTTGGGGTGGGGGCAGAGAGCCAAGATGGCTGCTCTCATTCTGGGAGCTCCTATGGCCTGCCAGTATTGCACTTTTTACATGAGATGCACCCATGCATGCCCACACAGGGATCTGTGTGGGCATGCATGGGTGAGTCCTGTGTGTACAGCAGCGGCGGCGGTGGGTGGGCATGTGCACTCCCGCATAACATGCATGGCCACCCACCTCCACTTATCACCCACGCATGGAGAAACCAGTGACAACGCTGGTTGCTCCATGCATGGGGAATGGGTGTGCACTTGTGTACACCTGCTCCCCCTGCACCAGTACACACATTGACCACTCCCCCAGCGTGGCCTGTTTAAAAAGGGCCCATGATCCAGGCAGGACCATGTGCGGGTGATTTGTGTGGGGGTCGTTCAGACAGACAGGAGCTCCGTAGTTGCCCGTTGCTACGGGTTTGGCTGGCTTCCTCTGCAAAGCGTGCCCCTGGGTGTTCCGGAGCAGCTGCAACCTGCTCCATGTTGAACATCTGACAGGTGCTCTTCTTACAGACAGGTAAACCTGGGAGTAACGGGGGCTTGCATAGGCAAATGTGGAGCTGTTGTCTATCTGTTTACACCCAATGTGTCTGGTCTAAAGGAGTCAGAGTGTAAAAGAGTTTAAGGTTTCACCACCTGATACATCATTTCTGAATTTTGCCTTGGTTTCAAATCAACATTTTCTGCTTTGCCTGAATCTCTTCTTAAAAAGAAGCTCTTACTATGACTACTTGACCAGCTGCAACCTGGTCTCAGCAAATCATTTTGCTGCTGCTTTCTGTTCCCCCTCAACCACAGCTGCCTGCATCCATCAACCGTTCTACTGGTCACATGCTGTCTGAATTGTGATTGGCTGTTCCCTGACAGGGCTTGTCTGGCGGTACAACTGTGTCGGGAACTATGCTTGTGGCACATAAAATGGGAATCCCTGTGTTCGTGACAGGAGGGATAGGAGGGGTCCATCGTGGTGGAGAAAAGAGTAAGACGAGCATTACACTTCATATTATCTCTATGTTGTTGAGCTTGCTTTAAAATATTGCTTTTAACTCTTCCCCCCCCCCCCCCCCCC
>QEPC01000081.1:1731761-1751980 GCA_003113815.1 Sphenodon punctatus
GTAGGAATCAACCCTGGGGAAATCAATCCCCCACCAGTGGACCAGAGTGGGAGTTCTGTGAGGCAGTGTTGGGGATAGGAACTTCAGGGCAATGGGTGAGGAAGGGACGAGGGTTAAGGGAGGAGGAGGGATGGAAGTGCGGGCTATCCCAGGAACCCAAAAGGGGCAGGGCTGTAAGCTCCGCTCGTAGGAACACCAAAGGCTGAGGCTAGGGGCTATCTTTCTAACTGGCAAGGGGGGGGGGAACGGGGAAGGTAACCACAGTGACCAGAGTATGTACAATACAACAATCCACACTTTTCAGGTTGGAAGGAGCACAAAAGGGAAACACACACAATCCACAGGCAATAACTTCTTCAGAATAAACAACAAGTACTTAGCTTCCAGGCAGGGTCTAAGGTAAAGGGGGCCAGCTTCTCTCACGATTACCGGCGGGGAGCCCAAGCCCCGCCGGTACTTTTAAAGGCCAGGGAATGGGTGTGGCCCTAAGCCCCGCCCCCTACGACATGCGTTGCGCCGCGATGCGCTTGCTGCGTCGGGGCGGGGCCTGTCCCCCCACCTGCGGTGTGATTCCCTGCAGCGGGGCCGGGTTAGCCGGCGTGGAGGGAATAGGTAGGGGCGGAGCCAAGCCCCGTGACTTGTGACCGTCTCCTGGGGATATCCCCAATCCTCTCCCCAGGCCGCGCCTCTCTCCCTGCGCCGGGTTGAGGCGCCCGATACCCCGTCCCGGGGCGAGGCGCCTGACAGGTCATGCTGGGTCCATCTGGCCCAGCCTCCCGTGTCCCGACAGTGGCCAACTTCAGTGGCTTTCGAGAAGTGCAAACAGGTCAAAATGGAGGGATCCATTTCCTGCTATTCACTCCCAGCTGCTGACAACCAGAGGCCTCATCCAGGCTCTAATTAAATGTATAGAACCACACCAGCCATCCCCATCCTCATTATTTCCTCACTCCACAAAGGGGGATAAATTTACACTCACACCATGGCTGTTCATCTGTAGTGTTGTCCTCAAAAAGGTACCCCTATCTGCACAGCGAACTAATTAGCAGCAGACTTGCAGAAACATGGTGGTTGCTAGCATGTTTTCTACCAACAATATGGCTGGACCTTTGGGGGTGGGGCGGAAGGGTAGGGTAGGGTTGGGTTGCCATATATACACATTTTTCAGGACACTTATGAAACATACATGTTGCAGGGCCTGCACTGGTACCTAGGCACCCTGTGCCAATGCAGGTCCTGCAACATGTATTTTTCATAAGTGTCCTGGAAAATATTGTATATATGGCAACCCTAGGGAAGGGGGAGTTGCCTGCTTTTCTCTCCAATTCTTCTCCTCCCTGCAAGCCTCAGCTCCCCACCCCTCCCATGTAAACCTGATGTTAGTACCTCTCTTCATTTTCCATACACTGAATGATTAGATCAGGGGTGGGGAGCTCCTAGCTACTTATTGACTTCTGACTCATTTCCCCCCATCTATTTGGCCCATCAGGCTTCTCCTGTCTCCCCTTTAATGCAGCCCCTCCTTTTTTTTGCCTGACCAGTGGAGTGGGTGCAATTGCTCTCTCTCAGGCAGGCCATCATGGTGAAAAGCACTCTGGTGGGTCCTGCTTCCCCATAGAGCTGGATTAAAAGCACAATATCAGTTTTCAGTATCCTATATTAGCTGGTAAATCTAATTGGCTTCTAGAACAGACTCTGATCTTGGGTGAAAGTACAGTTCTTGGTTCTGTCTAGCAGAGGCAACATTTTCAAAGATCAGAGGGTCAGATTTCTCAACTTGGCACCCACAATAAAGACCATATTTTCAAATGTGTTCCACTCCCATTCAGGTGGCAAAATAATGGTCAGGTTATCAAAAGAGCTGAGCCCCTTCTACTTCCTACAGTGCCACCTTTCAGAGTTCAACACTCAAAAGTATATAGGAGTTGAAAACCAGGTCCCAGTTGTGAGAACAGAATTCTTTTGAAAATCCAGCTCCACACATAGAAGGCATGAATGTTTGGGAAGCAACTCTGTTACCAACACTATGGCATCTTGTCCCTTTCAGCTATGGATGTGAGTGCTGACCTGACAGAGCTAGGCCGTACTCCAGTTGCTGTGGTTTCTGCAGGTGTCAAGTCCATTCTGGACATTGGCCGGACACTGGAATATCTGGTAGGTCTCACAAGGCAGGGAGCCAGAAATGAAAGTTGGGGAGGATGCTGTACTTTGGGTTCTGATCCCAACTTTGCCACTAGCTTGCTGGGTGATTCCAGGCAAGAGAAATGAGCAACTTCAGTTCCTTGACTTGTGGGTGCTCAACCTGAGATCTCTTACATCTTAAAGGGATGTGGTTGTCAGAGAGTGGGTGCTCAGCATCTTGCATGAAACTCCTAGGCTGTGATCCTGAGATGTGGTGTCATGGAATGTCTCAAGACCTCAAGGAGTGGGGTTGGAAAGGGGGCTTTAAGCCACTTTTGCTTGAACACTGGGATGGTCCCTACTATAAATTGAATAATGTAGTGTTTGTTAATGGCCCTGAAGAGCCGTTCTATCAGGCAGGTATTGTGAAAGAATAAGGGATTCCTCCTCGCACCCCATGTGCCAAAATGTAGTAAGGAGATGATGGAACAGGAGAAGTTAGCGTGACACTGTGTAATCCAAAGATTCACTCAACCCAATGGAATCATAGAGCCACAGAGTTGGAAGATACCTTGAGGGTCATCTAGTCCAACTCCCTGCTTGGATGCAGGATCAGCCTTTTTTTTTTTTTTTTTTTTTTTAAAAGCCTCAAGTGATGGAGAACCTACAAACTCCCTAGGCAGTTTGTTCCATCGCCACACAGCTTTTCCTGTTTGGAAGGTTTTCCTGATATTTAACTGAAATCTACCTTCCTGTAGCTTAAACCAAATATATAAATAAATAAAAATAAATTATTTCTAGTTCTGCCCTTGCAATGAAAAACAGATCCCTGCCATCTTCTTGGTGGCAGCCCTTTTAGATATTTGAAAACTGCTACTGTGTCTCTTTAATC
Organism: Sphenodon punctatus; assembly: GCA_003113815.1. Taxonomy (NCBI): domain Eukaryota; kingdom Metazoa; phylum Chordata; class Lepidosauria; order Sphenodontia; family Sphenodontidae; genus Sphenodon; species Sphenodon punctatus. The sequence goes on from QEPC01000081.1 coordinate 1,734,775, forward strand.
TTCTCTTTGCTAGACTAAACATACCCAGTTCCTCCAGCACAGGGGAAATCCACCAGTGTCCGGGCTGACTGGCTTGAACAGACATCAGAATTACAATGGAAGGAAAAGAGATAAGGCGGCACTCAAAATTATGCTGTTTTTAAAGTCTAATAACTCAAAAGTCATCATTTAATAGAACCAGGAATTCTAGAGGATCATCATGACATTCCTTTATTTACATTCACACTGACTTGTGTCTCTTTCAGTTCTATGATTCTCTAATTGTAAGTCACCCTTTCAGTTCTAGGATTCTCTGATTGTAAGCCATTTTTGGCGGGAAGGGTGAGGTAATAAATTTAAATAAATAAATGATTCCATTGGGCTGGGTGAATCTTGTCATCCCTTAGTAAGGCTGGGCTAATGCTGGAAGGGGGGAGGTAAAGGGACTCTCCTGCCCCTTTCTGACACAGTCACACTCCCATTAGAACATCATGATGTCACAGTTCTCAGTAGGGGGTAGGGCCATGTCACAGAGGGATGGCACAAAGGGGTCGGAGAGCCTCTTTGCTCCTTTCTACATCACCGCACTCTCCCCTTCCCATGAATCCTCCCTGTTATGCCTCCCCAATTCCTTCCAGTTATGCAGACATTCAGGGCTTTACCAGGAGCTTGGAGTTGACTGGTTAAAATCAGGAGACTATACCTGAAAATGATCACTGGGCTCTTGGAGCAGGGAAAATGTAGGGTATTTATTGACCAGATGGTCAAAGTTGCATTCATCATCTCCCCCAACTTGGTCTAGCCAGTCCAGTCTCCTGGCTAACATTTTCTCAACAAACCAGGTTCAAAGGCCCTCAAATACATCTCCATAGTCATTGTCCTATCCATACCTTACTTTGGGATATCTTGAATGGCTAAGAGCAGATGTAACTAAATAATTCCGATAGTGAGTCAGTTTCTAGGCCAGTAGGGATGCAACTAGTATTTACATTCCACCTGCTGCTTATCTGTTCGTCTGATCTACTCTGTTCATCCCTCTAGGAAACTCAGGGTGTCTGCGTAGCCTCCTTTGGAAACTCAAGGGAGTTCCCAGCATTCTTCTCTCACCAGAGCGGTTTCCAGGCTCCTTATCAGGTGCAGAATGAGGAGGAAGCTGCCAAGCTCATTGGTGGGTTTTCAGTGGAGAAAGGCCTAAGTGGTGACATTGAGATCTGGCTTGTGTGTGTGTGCGTGTGTGTGTGGCAGGAGGGAGTGGGGTACTTCACACAGATACATAACTGTTTTAATTGTGTACTTTTTCACTGAGCTGGAAGGGATGGTTTCCCATAGGAACGCTATTCCTGTCGCTCTACTCTAGAAACAAGTAAAGGATTAGCTTTTAGATCAGAGGTGGGGAAACTTTTCCTTCCTCCAGATGACTTTCAAAATTAGCACAAGCTCCATTGGTTGGGTAGAGGTCGGGGGTGAGAGTTCTTAAGGGGTGTTCTCAGGATAGGGGAAGATAGAGGAAAGTCCATATCATGGATCTATGCCATGAATCCATCCTAAGTTTAACAGGACCCAAGGACAAGTCAAATTACTGTGCCCCATACTTTCCAGAAAAAAGAGAAGATATTACTGTGTGATTACTGGTAAAACTACAGAAGGCTAATGGGTTAGTATATGCTCACAAACACAGGTACCCTCATGTATATGTTATTAATTATTATTACTTTTGACTTCTGTGCTGCCCTTCACCAAACAACTAAGGATGAATTACCAACATTAAAAATACAATATTAAAATACAATTAAACTGAGCAAAAATTCTCCTCCCAACCAGTCTCCCCACTTCTACTTAAAAATAATCAAATACAAATGAATATCTGTGATGGGAATTGGGGGTTTCCATAAATTGGAGGGGGGTCTCCTCTCTCTAGCAGTCCCCCCGCAAAGTGCCACGGGGTCAGCCACGACTTAATTACCCCACTCACAGGGTGTTTTTAGACAAGCGTCTCCCCACCCATCATGCATGTTGCAGGGCTGCATTGGTGCCCTATGCAGCCGTACAACATGTATGATGAGTGGGGAGGCATTTGTCTAAAAACACCCACAGTCAGTGGTGAAAGTCAGTGTGCCAGTCTGCAAAGGGTTAATCCTTTGTCACCTCTATCTGTGTTTCCCAAAGCATAGAAACAGGATTTAAAGGTCTTTCTGAGTCTCTAACTCAGAATCCCCTCCACTGTATTTCCCCAATGTCAGTACCACGCAAGTTAAAGAAACTTAATTTGTAAATCAAAATTAAGATCAGTGGAAGACTGTATAAAACAAAATATAAAGATAATGCACATCTACCTTTTGTGAGTTCCATAGCTAAAATGTTACTCTGTATAGTTCATGCTTAAAATTCAATTTCTCAGCCAGATGGAATGGCTGGGTGCAGTTTCTTGCTTCTGTTGCTGCATCGGTCAATTCCATGATGTCTGTCTTGTTTTTTGATGGACTTTAAATAGTTTCTTAATGGTCCTTCATAAAGTCTGTGTCATGTCTCTCATCCGCCGTGTCCCTCACCTACACATCCATTCACACTTCTTTTGTCTTGTTGATCTGTCCCAGACAGATTCATTCACAATCTTTTTCGTTAGGTTCACAATCTGTTTTTTCGTTTTTGTTTTACCTTCAGTACATAGCTCACAATGTATTTTTGAATGTATTCTTGTTACATAACTCTTACATACAAAGTTTCCATTATGGTTTTATTAATCTTGTAATTCCTAGTTGTTTGATACCATAAGAACATAAGAAGTGCCATACTAGGTCAGACCAACGGTCTGTGAGGCAGGGGAAGTCTCACAAGGACGGGGCTGTGAGGCGAGGGATGCCTCACGGAGGATTGGAAGGAGGATCCGCAGGAAGGGGGACACAGGGAAGCAAGCGCTTGGGAACTTGAGGTCACAAGGCAGTGCCTAGGAAAACTACCCTCAGGGTTGAATAGGGCTTTAGAACTAAATAGTTCCCAGCCTAGATCATCATCGGGTATTTGGAGGTAGCGCAAGCCTTGAACCGTTCCCGCTCTCACACTTATGCGGGGAAACAGGACTAGGGCGGAGGGTGCAGAGAGAAGGTGTGGGCAGAGGGAGTGCGAGGACCAGGGCAGGGACAAGGAGAGGAGAGGGCTTACACACACGGACCCAGGACACACCGCCGTGCACGGAGGAAGAACGCACACTCACCTGTATCACTCTAGCGCAGCACCTCACTCACACACCTTTCGCTCCGCTCTCTCGCTCACTCTCTCTCAGTCACGATAGCTTAGGGAATTCCACAGTCACAATAGCCAGGGGGCAGGTCTCACAAGCAGAGCACTGTTCACCAGCAGTGTCTGCCTCTTTCAGAGCTGCTTAAGTATGTGGAGAGAGCGTGGGGCGGTGCCGGAGATGCTCCGAGAGGTGAGGCCCCGTGAGCTGGGGCGTGAGAGGCGTGGCCGTAGCGGGCGCTGGGGAAACCCTACTTCCGGGTTTGTTATGCGTTGCAGGGGGCGTTGCCTTCGCCCAGGATGCCCTGTCTAGCTGCACCCATCCTGCACTTCTGGGTAGCGGTGGCGGCGCGACTGCCGGAGAACTGGAAAGGGGCTCCGCTCCCTCGTGAGTTTGAAATGATCTGGTGGCAGGCGGGGGTACAGGGAGCTTGGGGGCTCGATCCCCCTGCCCTTGAGGGTGGAGCCTGACACGGTCCATCGAGCCCAGCATCTTGTCTCCGACAGTAGCCTGGGAGAAGCATCCAACAGGTCACCATGCTATCCATTCCCTGTGGGTCATCCCCAGGCTCCCGACAGTAAAGGGTTTTGTTCCCTAATCCTATCTGGCTAATAGCTGCTAATGGAACTATCTTCCAGAAACTTGTCCAAACCTCTTTTAAACTCACCTCCCCTGGCAGTAAATTCCACAACCTAATTGTACGCTGAGTGAAAAAATACTTTCTTTTGTCTGTTTTTACTCTGCCACCTGTGAGTTTCATGGAGTGTCCCCTAGTGTCACAGGGGATGGGGGTTTGGGGAGGAACCCAGGGGAGAAGGGCCACTCGTTCCACACCACACACCGTCCCTGGGGAAAATAACCTAGCTCCAGGCACTGGAAAGGCTCACAAGGTTTAGAAAGCCCACCAGGATAGTGTGTTGGCCCTTTAAATCCACAAGGGATTAGGTCACTATCATCATTGGGCGCCAGGTAACCTGTGCAGGAATGTTTCCCCTTTCCCACCACCCGACACAAGCAAACCTCATTCAGCAAGGATGGTGGGGCAGGATCAATGGTGTCACAAGTGAGGTAGAAGGGGGTCGGGGGCCCAGGGCGAGAGGGCAGGGAGGAACCAAGAGTCACACAGGGAGAGGAGGGAGGAAGTCTTACCAAGGACAGGCGGACTCGCACAATGTAGCTGGATGGAACAACACTCTCTCAGGGAATAAGGGCAGAGGGGAAGGGGAACACTCGCCAGAGGCACTCCCCAGTCGCTCACGGAAACAGGGAAGGGTAGGAGAAGGATCAAGGGGCACTGCTCGCTCAGTCTCTCTGTCTCGCTCTGAAAACACAAGGGGCCAGTCTAGAATGGATCACCGGCGCTGTGTACCTCACAGTGCCGGCTTTTGTAGCTGAGGCCATGCCCCCCCTACATTCCTGGAGCCGCACGGAGCGGCAAAGCGTCCCTGGCCCCGCCCCTGTGCTCTGCGTCGTGCTGGGGAACGGCGGATCATCAGCGCGCTGTTGTGTTGGTTGCTGAGCAACCAGAAGGTCAGGTGCTGCGCCGGCAGGGGGGAGGCAGCCCCGTTGCTGTGGGAGCCGCCAGGGTTCGGCGTCCTGGACCTTGTCCTCGCCACTGCCAGAGGTACGACCTCGGGGGGGGGGGGGGTGTGGAACCCTGACACCTAGTTCTAGTACTAGTTGAGAGGGTAAATAACCGTTCCCTGTTTACAAGTTCCACACCACTCATGATTGTGGTGTGGAATGCATACCAGACACAGTTAGGAAATGTGAACATAGTATTTACACCAGAAACATGTATGTTACATGTGTGTGTGCTGTGTGTTGGTTTGACAAGCCCCATCACAATATCCCCCCTAAAAATCCCACCCTTCAACCTCTCTCGTATTTCTATCTCTGCCCCAACACCATAGTCCCCATTAAAAACCCCATCTCGGACGCTTGTGCTGCCCTCCCTCACAGGGGAGTCACAGCATCAACAATATATCCACCCCACTCTCAAAAGGGGGGGGGTAATCTCCCATTTCTGTAACACTCCCACCACAGGAGGGGCATGGCATTCCCATCCTCCAACACAACCTACCCACTTTCCTCACCCAACATTCGTTCCCTACCTCCTGAAACATTAAAATAGCAAACCTAAGGGAGAAAGAAGAATCTTCACAATATTGTGCCTCCGAATACACAAAGTCCAGCCCCCACCCTGCATGCTGCCGAACAGCTGCCTATCTAAATACTTAGTAATAATAATAATAATAATTAATAATAAATAATAAACAGGCTCACAAATGGACAACTCCCACATAGACATGCTTACAGTCACTTGGCAGTTCTGGCACTGGAGGGAGTAGGTAGGGACCAGGGCTACAAGAAGCAGGTAGGGTGCGGGTGGAAATGGCAGACGGAGGCCCGCAAGCAGCATGTGCAGGAAAGCAGCATATGCGAGCCTACCTGTTTGAAAGTCAGGAGGGACATTTAAATAATCCTGCCTGCTGCTGGGACCCACCTCAGGGCCCCCTGAATGCCTGGGAACTAGGGCAACTGCCCCACTTGCGCCACCTTCCCTAAACCTCTGGATCCACCCCCTATCCTTGTGTGCATGCCCTCGTTGCAACTCATTTAATCTGAACTCACTCTTTCAGTGCTGGAGGGTGGGGACAGGATGCAGGGGCTAGATCCAGGAACTGGAAAAGAACCAATAAAAATCAGCCATGAGCCAGATTTGGGGTGTTTTTTAGACAAGCGCCTCCCCAACTGCACTGGCGCTCTGTGCAGCCCTGCAACAAGCATGATGGGTGGGGAGGCGCTTGCCAAAAAAAACACCCTTGGTCTGTGGGCCTGAGGTTCCCTGTCCGTGCTGTAGATGGAATCAACAAAGCAGAATTTTATATATGCTCCCAAGTCACACATAATTAGTCATGCACATACTGACAAAGCTGAATTCTGGGGCTCATGAAGGAAAATCTTGGCTTTTATTGTTAACACACACACACAAAAATGTGTTGCTGGCCCTTTCGCTGCATTTCATAGACTTTAAAATACAAAGTGATCTTATTCACGGATCATGGGGGTTAAAAAGGGAATGCATCAGGAGTAGGATTGCCACTTCCAGCAGGCACACGTGTACGTTTGATCCCATTCCTTGTTGTTTCCCAGTTTGATTGGATGGTTCGGTGGCAAGCTAACCCCATGCTGCTCCTTTTCCAGCCAGCACGTTGACACTGGGGCTGAGCAGCGGCGTATTGATTGCAGTGCCCTGCCCCAAAGAGCAAGCTGCTTCCGGGGAGACTATCGAAAAGGCTATCCAACAAGCTGTGAATGAAGCTGGGTGAGAAACACTCCGGGCGCTCTCCTTAATTCACTCCATACTTGCAGCTACAGAAGGGGTTTCAGAGCACAAGCTTAGCCGGTGAACCTGACTCCTTGGCACAATCCAGGCAGGGCGGTATTTTTTTTTTTTTAAAAACAAACATCTTTGCCTTGAAAAGATATGAAATATCTTTGTCCCCTCCAGAGCTGAATCCTGGAAAGTTGGGACCTGTGCAAAATGGCAGTGTGGGTCCTACTCCTAACGGAGGAATGTTTGACAGACATGCATGGTAGAAAAAGGAAAGTGTTGCCATAATTAATTGTTGATGTTTAATTAAACGGTAACATCTGCTTCAGGGGTCAGGGCTCCCTTCCACATAGGATGTTATTTCTAGTAGACTCATGGGGCCCTGTGCAGTTGCGTAGTTTGCACCCACCTGGATCCAGCCTTGGGGCGTTTATAGACGATCCCGCTTACAAGCGGGATCGCCAAACGCCGGCTTTCCCCCCGCGCAGTCTCTGCGAGCCGCGTCTGCAGTTCAGACACGGCGCAGAGTGCGAGTGCGCATGCGCGCCCTTCTGCGCATGCGCACTCGCCCGCAGAACCAGGAAGTGAGGCGTAAAGCCGGCACTTTGGGAATCCGCGTCAGAGGGGGCAGGCGAGCCTGCACCCTCCGACGCGGATTAAAAAGCGGCCCCAGCAATTAGACGAGCGCCAAGAAAGGCAGCTGATCAAAGGATCAGCCGCCTTTTTGGTCTCGTCTATAAACACCCTTGGTCTCCTGGCCTAAACAGAAACAAGGTGCAGACAAATGTATGTATCAGGGTTTCATTTGTGCCAGGGCTCTGCCTTTGCACCTCTTCTGTGTAATTTAGATTTAGCAGCAGTCGACTCCAGGGTAATCCCACCCTCCCTCCAGTCCAGGGTGCCGGCAGGGGGTCTGAGCACCCCATCAAACTGGGCGTGTCTACACATAATGCTTGCCGCTGTTCAGGCAGACCTGGGAGCTAGTCACAGAGGGAACACAGCAGTGCAGAGGTTTGCTGCCTGGAAAAAATCTGCAGAATTCATCATGAGACCCATAGATTAGCCACAAATGACGTACAATGAACTGCCACACCAGCAGGGCTTTGCTGAGTTAATTTCACCAGCGGGGAGCTATGAATTGCACGCGGGAGCTTTGTCTTGCCTATTTATCAGCAGGGAGCTTTACTTGGCAGCAGAAAGCTTTGACGGGTCAATTTCACCAGTGGAGCTTTTGGGTTTCACCTATTTTATGCTCTCTCACCTGATGGTCAGAGTCCATAGGGGGCATCATAAACATGGAACAGAACGAACACGTCTTTATGCTGCTCCGTCATAGGATGACACTGTAGCTATGGCATTGATTTTTCCCTCATGGTTAATGTTTTAACGGGTAAGTAAAAAGAGGAAATGATCTTCTAAATAAATGGCTTTGAAAAATGAATGTATTGATAATGTGGATAGCCATACTTAGATGAGCTGACTGTCTCAAGAGCCACAAGAGCAATTAGTGTTAACCAAAGAGGGTGACTTTAAATGGATACCTTCTCTGCTCCAGCTCTGCCCACCCCCTGGCTGGCCCATCCATGAAAAGGCAGGCCATGAGGTGGAGTAGGAGCAGAGCTCTAGGCCAGCTCTGCTTGTGGTGCTCTGGAACATCCCAGAGCACCGCAAGTGGAGTGGGCCGCCCAACCCCGGCGCACTGGCTGGAGGCAGAGCAGTTGTCTGTCTACTTGAAGACAGGCCACTGCAGCTCTGCTTCAGGCCAGGGGTTGCCCTGGCAGCACCATAGGGCTGCAGGCAGCAGCCTAGAGCAGTGGCCGATCCACCTGCAGATCTATGGTGCAGGGGAGTGAGGTGCCACATGGGTGGACTGCGGGCCATGGCGGTCGCCTCCATCTAAACTCAGTGCAGCCGGAGCAGACCTAGGGGTGGCCATCCCTGGGTCCATCTAAAAACACACAGAGTCACAGCATCCACCCGGGGTCTTACCTTATTGCTTGGAGATACAGTAGCCAGCTGCCTCTGGGTTCTTTAGAATGGGAGGCAAAGGAGAGAGACCAGTGTATACATATCTGCATGTGTCTGTCTCTGCCTCCTCCAAGCCAGGTGCACATGGCTGCAGAGTGGCAGGTAGGTCATAAATCAGAGCCATTTGCGAGTACCCCTGACTTCCACTGCCTTAGATTATGTGACCGATTATATGCTCCCAGCTGCCATTGTTGTGCTCAGCCTGCCAGACCAGGCTATTATAAATCCACAATTTACAGATGGCAGCCCTTATTTCCAGTCTTTTGTGACCCCATGAAATGATACCCACTATATCGCTTTATGCACAGTGAAGTCTGCTTACTGGTGGCTGTATCATATGTAGTTGTAGAGCTAGTTATCTCTCCCTAACCAGTGCTACCCAGCTCAGTTCTTAGCAAAAAAGATTTTTGTTGTGATTTCAGGGCAAAAGGGATCATAGGAAAAGAGCTGACTCCCTTTCTGCTGCAAAGAGTGAATGAGCTGACACATGGAAAATCACTGGATTCCAGTATCCTTTTACTGAAAAAAGAAAAACGGTACAATCCCCCCAGCCACCCAAATCTCATCCAATATACTGAGTGATCACAGAGCATTTTTGCCTTACTGTCAATCTGGAAACTGCAATGACCAGTGCCTTAGCACTTCAAAACGAGGCGAGGAAAAGGAATATCTGCAGACTTTTATACAGCACGCACTCTGTCTCCCTCACCCGTATTTGTGTATTTAAAATGGAGACTGGGATGCAAGGCTCAAAAGACACAGCTCTGCAGTTCGTAGGACAGGTGGTATGCACAGGCACAGCTAGGTTGCAGAAGGTGGAATGGGGTCCCCTAGGTTGGCTTCTTACTGAGCGGTGGCAGGTTCCCTTTGTGGTAGCAGCCAGAGGCAGTAGGAGAAGGGGTGGGTGGAACACAAAGGCAGCTGGAAGCAGAAGGAGGCTGGAGTCCAGAGTTGACAGAAAGTAGTGGAAGTGGCCATAAGACACACTATAGATATGCTGCCTATCCTGAAGCTCAGTATGGACCAGGTGTGTGGAAGCCCAGAGTGGGCAGGACCACATTGAAGGGGCGGAGCAAAGAGGCTGCCACATCCCTTACAGAGTGTCGTGACATGACAATGCTCTGCAGCATCCTGGGCTGTGTCAGAAAGTGGGTGGGGCAACAGGGCTGTCTCTCCCCTTTTTTGAAGAAACCCTGCCTTGGTGGAGTGTCATGACATCATGGCACTCCATGGGGTGGGGCCACATCAGAAAGTCCCTGTTGTGTTCAGCTAATTGTGTGACTAATTGTCAACGCATCCAGAAAGAGACAAGGACTCAATTGCTGGGTTTAAACGGCCGCACTCTTTATTTCAAATCAGAATTAGGCTAAGGGGGGTAAATTGCCTCGCAATTTCAGGTCCAGTACCCTAACCCAAACAACAGGTTAACTTATAACTAACAGGGCTTGGCCTGGATGTGCCCTCCAGTGCCAGCCCCCCTTTGGACATCCAACATCTCCCCTTTGCTCTCCAGCCAGTGGCCGTGCTGAAGGGGACAGTGTCCTTTCCGGACTGGAGTAAGAATGAGATGCCGAACAATTGGGGACCGTGCCTGTCCCTACCCTCCTTCTGAGACACCCTTCCCAGGGAGGCTACCCTGGCGCTTGTCATGCCCTGCTTCTGCGCCAGGTGTTGCCTCCCCATCTCTTAAGGAGATGACTCCTCCTAACTACTTACTTATTACTATAACCATAGAACGGTACTGGGCCCCTGCCACTAAGGGGCCACTGTGTTTTAACTCAGATGGGCCCGACCCCCACCCTTGCCTAAATCACTCACACAGCTTCCAGCAGCTTAGCCTTCAGCGCAGCCAAGTAACATTTGTTTCCATCCGGGGCCAAGTGCACCCCGTCAGAGCGGTACAGCTCGAGAGACCTATCATTTTGAGATCCGTTGCCCCCCTCTTGCGCTAATCAATTTCCCTGTTTCCCTAGTGATGTTGCGGCGGGTCTTATTGAATTTGCCTGGGCATATCCCATTTTGCCTGGGCCACCAGGTCAGTCCAAATAATTCTCGTGTAGGGAAAGAGCTTCTCCACCTCCAGGAGGTCAGCCTTGATGTGCACTATAAGCCTAACCCCTTTCATCCTTGGCAGGTCGTTCTCCCCCAGGTGGATTACCAAAAAATCTGGTGGCCTTCCTGGTGTTGTTGCCCTGAGAGTGGGGAGCAACTGACACCAGCGCATCCTGCTCCGCCCCATCCAGCAGATCTCAGCTCCGGCGGACAGGTCCAGCTGGGATCCCCAACGAGTTTGGCCAGCTGCCTTCCTGGCCCAACATACTAGGCTGTGGCTGATGATCCATATCGAACTCCTCCTCGGGGCGATCATCGCACCTAGATGCACAGACAGGATGTATATTAGTGGGCAGCGTCCCGAACATAGGTGCGGTATGTCCTGGAGTGCCACTTTCCTACCGCCCATATATCCTGTGCCGGGAGGCCAGATGCTGCGGTGAAAGATGCTGCCACGATTCGAAATGAATGGGAGCCAAAGTCCAAAGGGGGAAGGCTGAGGTGGCCAATGGTCGCCCTCAGTACTGCTGTGAATTGGTACCTGGTGAGGTGGGGACCTGCTGCATGCCGAAAAAGGGGGCCTGGTGCTGGGGGGGCGAGCTGCAAGGTACTGCTTGATGGCCTGGACCGGGCACAGCTCAGCATAGCTGGCCCTGTACAGGGTAACCATCCGTCCTATCTCTTTTTGGTCGGTCTTGGACTGCCAAAGTCACAGGCGAAGTGCCTGTTGGACAATTCTTACATCGGCAATGGCAAGGGCCTGCCCCGATCTGTCTCGTTCTGACTCTGCTACAATCTCGCTTACCTGGAATGCTCCAAAGAAGGCTATCTTAAATGCTGCCGCAAAAAGCATTGCTTCATAACGGAACCCCAGCCCCTATCCACGGTGAGCCTGAAATTCCTGGAATTCCCTGAAGGCCCTGTTGTATGCTGCTTGGGTTAAAGTTGCCAAGGATCCTTGTATGATGTTGTACAGGTCTAGGATCCAAGGCTCCACTCTGCTGGAGTTATGGGTTCCAGAGAGAACCTGGTTCTGGGTGCCAGGGAGTGGAAATGTTCCATCCGAGAGAGGGCATCGGCTATGTTGTTACCGATGTTCAGTACGTGCCTGGCCACGAACATGATGTTGTGCTGCAGGCAGGCCTGCACCAATGCCCTAACCAGCTTAATAATACGTGGGGATCTTGAGGACAGGGAATTAATGACATGAACCACTGCCATGTTGTTGCACCAGAAGAGGAAGAAGTGGTTGGCGAAATCTGCCGCCCAAAGGTGTACCGTCAGCACTATCGGAAAAAACTCCAGGACCATAAGGTCCCTTGTGATGCCCGGCTCCATCCACTCTGGGGGCCATGGCCCGGCACACCACATGCCCCTAAAGTACACTCTGAAACCATACCCTCCCCACCCCCTGCAGCGTCCGAGTGGACTTGTAGCTCGGCGTCCAGCAGGAGCTCCTCCCGCCAGAAGCTGACCCCATTGAAACCCTCCAGGAACTCCGCCCACATTTGGAGATCCTTTCTCATGTCCCTCATGACCCTGATGTGGTGGTACACTGGGGGATTGCCCTGAAGTCTGGTGTACAGTCGGGAAAGGAAGGTCCGGCTGGGAGTCACCACCCTGCAGGCTAAGTTAAGGCTCCCGATCAAGGATTGCAGCTCCCTGACCGTGACATTCTCTGCACCCAAACATTTCTCTATCGTTCCTGCAAGGCAGCGAGTTTGTCCCTCGGGAGGCAAGAGATGGCACGTATTGTGTCGGCTCGATGCCAAGGTATGTTATAATGAATTGGAAAGGGGTTCCACTGCCTTTCTGCACCTTGGGCGAGGCAGGTTCTTGTCCAAGAGGGTCTCAGCTGCTTTTACCGCACCTGGGTGAAGCAGGTCCCAATAAGGGTTTCCGCTGCCTTTACCGCACCCTGGTGAAGCAGGTCCTTTGGCAAGGTTCCCTATCCGGGAGGGGGTTTCAGCTGCTGTTTACTGCACCTGGTGAAGCAGATTCCAAAAGGGTTTCAGCTGCTTTTCTGCACCTGGGTGAGACAGGTCCCCATCCAGGAAAGGGAGGGAGGATTCTCTACCTTTCTGTGCCCTGGTGAAGCTGGGCCCCCTCTCAATTCTCGGGATCTAGTGGAAATACTTCAGTTTTGAGAGAGGGAGGATTACTAATTTCTGCTTCAGTAATGAGTCTTTTACTCAATCAAACAGGTTAATAAGATCAATAAGATCAAAACAATTTAGCATACCAATACCCAAGAGACACTTGCATTCACATTTGCACCTATTTACCCTTGTCAACCCAAAAATACATACAAAAGCACATATTCTTACGTGATCAGGGCCGATGGCCTGGTTCAGGAGGAAAGCAGTCAGGGGGCCCAAGAAGCCGTTGTAGAACCCCCTAGAGAGAGGAGTTCCAAAGAGGGCAATCACCAAGCTCATTGGCTCCCCCGAGGGGGATGGCAATCGAGGACCGTGAAGGCAAAGAACTAATCCAGAGTCAAGCCTTATATGCTGTGGCTGTCTTATGATTATTCAGAGTACGGGGTTGTCAGTACTAAGCTTGTGGAGTACTCTCATTGGCTGCCCCAAATCTGGGGTGCTTAGTCATGATGTGAGGTTTGTTCTGACCAGTAAAATCATGCCCCCTCCTCCTCCATCCGGAGATGGGGGGTCACGCTTCCTGGTCTTCAATTGGTTCGCACATCCTTCTGAGAGTCATATATTGTTTGATAACAACCACACTCTTATTTGTTCAGCTTGGCCTCTGTTATCAGTTTCTGTGAATTACCAACGTAGTTTGTTTGGGGAACAAGAGGTCCTTCTCACTTGTTCTACCTCTGACCAATTTCTGACTATCTTCTTCTGATACTTTCTGTTCTTCAAATCAAATGCATCACACATGTGCGTAATAGTATCTTGCCTAATTTCTAACATTCTACATAATTCTAAATGGCAGTCCCAATGGCGCATAAAAGTTACATTCCAAATATTATAGCTCCAGTGTGTGTTCTTGGTTACATTTTAACACAATGATGGGTGCAATTGCATCCAGTGTATATTGCTGTTACATTTGTGTCAAGGAAGCACCTTTTTGGTTCAATTACACAGAGTTATTTACAACAATCCCCATGTATGCTCTAGCANCTATTTTATATTTTTAAAATTTTATATTGTTAGCAGCCTCAAACTTTTATTAGCAGGAGGGTGCGTGATATAAATTTATATAATCAATCAATCAATCAATCAATCAATCAATGTCTGCCGGTAAAGGTATGCAAGCTTACAGGCCACACAAGAAAGATCCCCTTCTCAGGTATGGAAAGAACCAGAGTTGAATTGAGAAAACTTATTGCCATAGCTAATTTCTCTTTTCTTAGCTCAGAGAGGGGAGTAGGCTGCTCAGCTAGTAACAACCTGAATTGCCGCCTTGACCTTCCCTCTTGCTGGATCTGATGGAAAAGTTTGCTGCTGTTCCTTTTCACCCCCAATGCTGCCTGACCACCCATTCCACCATTGAGCTGAATCGTTCGAAGGCGGAGCAAGGAATAGAACAGCCCATAGGTATTGTTTGGTCGTAATAGTACCTTCCCTGGAAGTGAAATCCCAGGAGATGGAAACTGTCAGGATGAACAGGCAGCAGTCAAAAGGCAGATTTTATGTTGCACTTGGCAAGCAATGCACCCTGGCCCACAGCTTTGACCAGCCACACCGCTGAGTCAAATGTGGCATAGTGGACGGATGTGAATTCCCTTGGGATTGTGTCGTTCACTGACGCTCCCCCGGGGTGAGACAGGTGGTGGATTAAACAGTTAAACGGCATTGCCCAGGAGTTTTCTTTGGCACTACCCCCAAAGGGGAGACTATGAGGTTTGGGAAGGGGGGGCATAAATGGGCCCACTACTCTACCCTCACGGACTTCTTTATCCAGCTCTCCTTTCTTGGGGGAAGAGTGAGGAGTCCCCCTATGCCCCACTCTTCTATGGGGGCGCACCAGCAGGGCTACTTGGGCCTGTGCATCCCTTACTGGGGGCATTGGCTCATCCTCTATTCCCTTGTCGATTGGCTCAGGGGCCGGCAGTTGGGAGTCTGCCAGTGCTGGGTCCCCATTGCCCCCCTCTTCCCCACCCAGCCTGGGGGCCTTGTCCCTGTATCTAACAGGGGGAATCACTGTCCTGCCTCGCCCCCTGCCTACGGAGGGGCTGGATATACCTGGGGGTCTGGGACTGAGACTGGGGAGCCAGGCGCCCAAACAGATGGGCCCGGGACTAAAGGAAGGACAGGCGGGGCAACAGATAAAATCGCTCAAATTCACCACAGTTTTGATGCAACTTTTTTAGCAGTGGGTGGGTCAGAGGCAGTAGAAGCCCCTTCTTGTCTTGTTTTGTGGGATGAGTTTCAGGTTGTGTCACCCTCGGATGCGGGGGTTGCTTTTGGGACTGTTCGAGCCACTTATTGTGAATTAGATCCATGCCTGTCCTGGCTGGTTAAGGCTAGCCGGGAGACACTAGGGCCGTTGCTGGTGGGGATAGTCAACTTCTGCCTTGGGGAGGGCAGGGTGCCTGACTGCCTCGAGGTGGTAGTGCGGCCCCTGCTCAAGCAGTCATTTTTGGACATTGGCGTCCTGGCCAGCTATTGACCGGTCTCTAACCTTCCCTTTTTAGGGAAGGTTATTGAATGGGTGGTGGCTCAGCAGCTTTGGGAGCATTTGGACCAGGTCAACTTTCTTGATCCCTCACAGATTGGCTTTCATCTGGGTTATGGAATGGAGACTGCACTTGTGGCCTTGGTCGACGACCTCTCCCGTGAGTTGGACCGGGGTCATTCGACCCTGTTGATCCTGCTAGATCTCTCGGCTGCATTTGATACCATTGATCATGAGTAGTTGGTGACTCGACTGTGGGACTGGGCAGGGCTTAGTGGGACTGTTCTTGAATGGTTCCGTTCTTTCCTGGCTGGGACAACCCAGCGTGTGGTCCTAGGGGAGTTTTCATCTTCCCCATGGGGCCTCACGTGTGGGGTTCCACAGGGTTCCATTCTATCCCCTCTCTTGTTCAATGTGTATATGCAGCCTTTGGGGGAGGTTATCAGGGAGTTTGGGGTGAGGTGTCATCAATATGCTGATGACACCCAGCTATATCTCTCATTTTCATCTGACTCAGGCCTGGCAGTCTTGGTGCTTATCCGGTGTCTGTTAGCTGTGGGGGATTGGATGAGGGCAAGCCGCCTGAAATTAAATCCTGACAAGAAGGAGGTGATGGTTGTGGGGAAAGCTGAGAGAGTGATGCCCCCCATTATTGATGGGGGTCTGTCCTCCCCAGGTTTCTCAGGTCCAGAGTCTGGGGGTGCTCCTGGACCCACACATCCACCTGGATGCCCAGGTGGCAGCGGTGGCAAAGGGGGCATTTCATCAGTTACACCTGGTGCGTTGGTTTAGGCTGTATGTCTCAGACTCTGATCTGGCCACAGTCATCCATGCTTTTATTACCTTGAGCCTGGACTACTGTAACGTGCTCTACGTGGGGCTACCCTTGGTGCTGGTTCAGAAGCTGCAGCTGGTGCAGAATGCAGTGGCCCGTCTCCTGACTGGGACGGGCGACATGAGCACATTACACCAGTGCTTCGCTCTCTGCATTGACTGATGATAGTTTTCCGGACCCAATTCAAGGTGTTGGTGTTGACCTTTAAGGCCCTAAACGGCTTGGGCCCCGCCTATCTGCAGGACCGCCTCACCCTCCGGGTCCTGGATCGGCCCCTGCGATCGGCCGGCGGCGCCCTCCTCGGGGTCCCCCAGATGTCTACCATGAGGAAGGTGTTCTCTGTGACTGCGCCGTGGCTGTGGGTTTTTTTAGGCTGTTTTAATTGTAGTTTTATTATTGTGTATTTTTAATATGTTTTTTAAATGTTGTTAGCCGTCCCTAGATGCCTGAGGCAGGAGGGGGCAACATATAAGCTTTAGTATAATATAAATAAATAAAAACATGCTCCTCAGGTGGCATCCACGCTGGGCCCATGTTGGCCGGAACCCCTGTCGCTGGCCCCTCAAGGGGAGCCGCTCCCAGCGCCGCCGGCATGGGTCCGGGTGTTAGCCCCCCCGAGTGGCAACCAATTGCTGCATAAGGGCCTCACAAGTTCCCAGGCGGGCCTGCACTGAGGGCAGTACCACTACCTGTGGGCCCTCTGAAGGCCGCACTTGCCCTACGCTGGGGCTGGGCACGTCACCCCCTTCGGAGAGGGTGGGCTGTGGCACCAGCTGTGCAGCAGGCCATGGCCTGTTTTTCTTGCCCACCCTTGCCTTCATTCTCCCCATTCCCCCAGCAAGCCTGGAGGGTCAAGATAATGATGAGTGGGATGGTGGTTGTGCAGAGGCCCTGCTGGGGACCCGACCCTGGGTGAGCGCGCGCTGGAAGGGGCCCCACACAGGACCGTTCCTGCTGGTTGGGGGCTCCCAGGGAACTTAAGTGTCCTGTGAGGCTTGGGGCGCCCTGCATGCCTCCGGGGATGTTCTGGCCCGGCTGGTGAAAAGGAGCTACGCGGGGCTCCAGGAGCACGGCAGGGTAGTACGGGCACAGCTGCTGT
>QEPC01000081.1:1752303-1776019 GCA_003113815.1 Sphenodon punctatus
GACTAAAGGAAGGACAGGCGGGGCAACAGATAAAATCGCTCAAATTCACCACAGTTTTGATGCAACTTTTTTAGCAGTGGGTGGGTCAGAGGCAGTAGAAGCCCCTTCTTGTCTTGTTTTGTGGGATGAGTTTCAGGTTGTGTCACCCTCGGATGCGGGGGTTGCTTTTGGGACTGTTCGAGCCACTTATTGTGAATTAGATCCATGCCTGTCCTGGCTGGTTAAGGCTAGCCGGGAGACACTAGGGCCGTTGCTGGTGGGGATAGTCAACTTCTGCCTTGGGGAGGGCAGGGTGCCTGACTGCCTCGAGGTGGTAGTGCGGCCCCTGCTCAAGCAGTCATTTTTGGACATTGGCGTCCTGGCCAGCTATTGACCGGTCTCTAACCTTCCCTTTTTAGGGAAGGTTATTGAATGGGTGGTGGCTCAGCAGCTTTGGGAGCATTTGGACCAGGTCAACTTTCTTGATCCCTCACAGATTGGCTTTCATCTGGGTTATGGAATGGAGACTGCACTTGTGGCCTTGGTCGACGACCTCTCCCGTGAGTTGGACCGGGGTCATTCGACCCTGTTGATCCTGCTAGATCTCTCGGCTGCATTTGATACCATTGATCATGAGTAGTTGGTGACTCGACTGTGGGACTGGGCAGGGCTTAGTGGGACTGTTCTTGAATGGTTCCGTTCTTTCCTGGCTGGGACAACCCAGCGTGTGGTCCTAGGGGAGTTTTCATCTTCCCCATGGGGCCTCACGTGTGGGGTTCCACAGGGTTCCATTCTATCCCCTCTCTTGTTCAATGTGTATATGCAGCCTTTGGGGGAGGTTATCAGGGAGTTTGGGGTGAGGTGTCATCAATATGCTGATGACACCCAGCTATATCTCTCATTTTCATCTGACTCAGGCCTGGCAGTCTTGGTGCTTATCCGGTGTCTGTTAGCTGTGGGGGATTGGATGAGGGCAAGCCGCCTGAAATTAAATCCTGACAAGAAGGAGGTGATGGTTGTGGGGAAAGCTGAGAGAGTGATGCCCCCCATTATTGATGGGGGTCTGTCCTCCCCAGGTTTCTCAGGTCCAGAGTCTGGGGGTGCTCCTGGACCCACACATCCACCTGGATGCCCAGGTGGCAGCGGTGGCAAAGGGGGCATTTCATCAGTTACACCTGGTGCGTTGGTTTAGGCTGTATGTCTCAGACTCTGATCTGGCCACAGTCATCCATGCTTTTATTACCTTGAGCCTGGACTACTGTAACGTGCTCTACGTGGGGCTACCCTTGGTGCTGGTTCAGAAGCTGCAGCTGGTGCAGAATGCAGTGGCCCGTCTCCTGACTGGGACGGGCGACATGAGCACATTACACCAGTGCTTCGCTCTCTGCATTGACTGATGATAGTTTTCCGGACCCAATTCAAGGTGTTGGTGTTGACCTTTAAGGCCCTAAACGGCTTGGGCCCCGCCTATCTGCAGGACCGCCTCACCCTCCGGGTCCTGGATCGGCCCCTGCGATCGGCCGGCGGCGCCCTCCTCGGGGTCCCCCAGATGTCTACCATGAGGAAGGTGTTCTCTGTGACTGCGCCGTGGCTGTGGGTTTTTTTAGGCTGTTTTAATTGTAGTTTTATTATTGTGTATTTTTAATATGTTTTTTAAATGTTGTTAGCCGTCCCTAGATGCCTGAGGCAGGAGGGGGCAACATATAAGCTTTAGTATAATATAAATAAATAAAAACATGCTCCTCAGGTGGCATCCACGCTGGGCCCATGTTGGCCGGAACCCCTGTCGCTGGCCCCTCAAGGGGAGCCGCTCCCAGCGCCGCCGGCATGGGTCCGGGTGTTAGCCCCCCCGAGTGGCAACCAATTGCTGCATAAGGGCCTCACAAGTTCCCAGGCGGGCCTGCACTGAGGGCAGTACCACTACCTGTGGGCCCTCTGAAGGCCGCACTTGCCCTACGCTGGGGCTGGGCACGTCACCCCCTTCGGAGAGGGTGGGCTGTGGCACCAGCTGTGCAGCAGGCCATGGCCTGTTTTTCTTGCCCACCCTTGCCTTCATTCTCCCCATTCCCCCAGCAAGCCTGGAGGGTCAAGATAATGATGAGTGGGATGGTGGTTGTGCAGAGGCCCTGCTGGGGACCCGACCCTGGGTGAGCGAGCGCTGGAAGGGGCCCCACACAGGACCGTTCCTGCTGGTTGGGGGCTCCCAGGGAACTTAAGTGTCCTGTGAGGCTTGGGGCGCCCTGCATGCCTCCGGGGATGTTCTGGCCCGGCTGGTGAAAAGGAGCTACGCGGGGCTCCAGGAGCACGGCAGGGTAGTACGGGCACAGCTGCTGTGTCCTCGGGGGGGGGGGGGGATTTTTCCACCATACCTCATGCCCCGAGGGCACTTAAACAGAGCAGCCGCCCGAGCCAACTGTGGCTGTGGCTTGCTGCTCCGGCTCCCGCCTCCGAATGAAAACGGAGCCTCCCGGCGGGCAGATAAACCCCTCCCCCGCTGGGGAGGGCCCTTGCAGCCTGCCTCAGGATTGGCTGCTTGCCCGTTGCCAGGGGCGACCTGAGCCGGGCTCGGCTTTCCTTCACGCCGCCCCACGCTTTTCTCCTGCTGCAGCAGCGTTATTATCCAGGGGCTATTATCAATTCGGTTTCAGTTTGTGCGTCCTTTTGAATTTTCCATAGGTTTACTGCAGGATCAAAGAGAGACCTGCATGGGGACATGGGGAGGAAGACAAGAAAAGAAATAAGATGGCAGAGACTCCATATGCAGTAAAGAAATAAAGGTCCTTGTTGTTATAGCTTGTCTCCAGTGTCTTGTATAAGGGGCACGATACAAAAGTCCCATCAGCTTGTTCCCTCTCAGACGGGACTGCCCCGTGCTGCCCTTGGAAGCCCTGATTTACCAAGTTCTTGAAGTGGGCACCCCTGGCTGACCTGGAGAAATCGAGGCTTCTCCTGGAGACTGTCAAAACCCAGAGAAATCTGGCGAGGCAGTAACACTAAACATGGACCCCCAGGCTCACTGGGCTCCCAGCACCTGCACATATTATAGCCACTACACCAATTGTTGTCTATTATACCATCTGCTTGGCTTGCCAGTCTCTCCTGGATGAGGAGAAGACTGGGCTTCATCATTATTAATTGTGGCTTTGGGGCAGCACTTGGATTGAGTGTATTGATGGGGTGGTTGACCATCTGGGCATATGGTTCTTGATTCCTCATTGCTATATGCAGTCTGTTAGCACCTCTGAAAAGGAAGAAGAGAGCAGATGTAAACTGCTATCTGATCAGTGTGGATGTCCATCCTCTACAGTGTAAACAGCTATACAAGGTGTAAAGTGATAGAGAAGCGGACCCCTGGAGTTCCTTACTCACTGCCCCAGTTTCTCCATTCCATTCTCTGCCTATTGGAGAGGGGATGGGAAGGTCCTGCACTGGCTTCTATCATGACATTTTCTTTTAAATAATCCTCTATCAGATATCGCTCTGATCAAGAACAACGCCAGAGTGGGCAGCCGCATAGCTGTGGCCCTAAGCAAGATCCAAAACGCCAATGGAAGAGTTGGAGGAAGTGCAGCTCAGAATGAGAAAGTATCCACCCCAAAGCCAGTGAGTGCACTGCCTTCTGTGGGAGAGAATAGCGTGTGTCTGCAAACCATATTGAATATAAGATCATGGGAGCATCCAAAATATAAGGAAACTGTCCACTTTAGGTTAAAGATCAAACAGAGAAAGAATTGCACTTCTCTCTTTGATTCTTCCCACAGTAAACCCATTCCTTCTGTTTCCATTCCTATGTTCTGCCTTCTCTTCCTTTCTCCGAGACGGGGTCCTCCTCCTCAGGGATTAACACTGGTGTCAGCCTGATTCCCCAAAATGCAGGCCAAGTGAGGTCTTCCATATCGTCCTCCAAGACGGTATAATAACAACAGTTCAAAGGAAGGGGAAAGGCCCTGAACCCTTGAGTCCCAAATTCCTGTCGCCTGTCCTGGCCAATCAGACAGAAGGGATGGAGAGGAGACATCCATCTGTAAGTGGGGGGTGAAACAAAGAGTCCCCTGTACACCAGGCTTTTGGGGAGCATGTCTTTGTCCTCTCCTCCCCCCCTATTTTTACATCCCATCTCCAAGGTTCTACCTTGCTTTCACATTTTACACTCACCTTATGTATTCCTTTTCCTGAGGACCCATAATTCATGCCTTTAACTCAGTTGTTAATGCCAAAGTAAGTCATTTATTAATATAGTGACAGCAACGTGCCTGGTGCTAAACAGTCATGACTAGAGACAAGTGTCCCTGCTCCAAGGGGTTTACAATTTAGAATAGACAAGGGGGAGGGGAAAGGCAGGGATACATTGAAGAAGTTGAGAAGTTGCAGATACATGTGCTTAGTTTAGTTGCAAGGGCAGGAGGGGGATGCTGAAGGATATGACCGTATAAAGAGAAGCACTGATTAATAATCTATGGGGGCAAGACGCTTCGGAAAGCCTGATGGAAGAGGTAGGGAAGGTGCAGAGCATCTGTGTTCAGAGAGGGAGTTCCAGGCATAGGGGGCAGCATGGGAGAAGGGGCAAAGATGGTTTAGGGAGCAGGAGACTCTGGGATGGGGGAGAGTGGTGGCAGAGGAGAAGAGACGTCCCTGGGTAGTAAGAATTGAGGGCAGAAAGCTAGGAAGGAGCATCAAGGTGAGGACAAGAAGCTTGTACTGAATGTGAAGGAGGAGAGGGAGCCTGCGGAGGGAAGAGAGGAGGGGTTAGCTATGAGAATATTCTATGACTGGGCAACATGGAGGTATCAGGAACATGGGTTCACATTGGTCCCATTAATCCTGGGTGTCAAAGTCACAAGCTGTGTAGGTCATAGCAACTAATACGGTCTGCTACAATCTTTATACTGTGTTCCCCCATCACACGCTCTGCCTGCACCACATAGTTTACAGTAGGCTGGCTTTTTTATTATTTATTATATTTATTGCAGATAGCGATCTGGAGAGGGGTGCGGTTGTTGTGTTGGTACCAAGTGACAGAGAGGGGAGCAAAGGGGTTCGAATGATATCTTTTATTGGACCAACTGCTGTTGGTGAAAATAAGGAGGCTTTCAGGCCACACAGGACCCTTCCTCAGACATGTAGCATAGCCAGTCAAAAATATATAAACTGAGCAAATACAGGGGTAGTATAAAGGGGAAGGAAAGGGTGGGATTAGATAAGACACGGCGACTATTGGGAGGCGGGATACTGATAGGGAGAAAAGTGCCAGACATAAAAAAGCAAAGGTATGAAAACAGGGCTGTTAAAGATGTGCAGAAGACAGACGTAGGTGACGGGGAGATTGTGTAGTTGAAACAGCTAAAGGGGAAATATCTAAGATGAAGGGAAATCACATAAGAAAGGATCTGGGAACATAGAATCTACATGTGACAGGGTCTGTGAGTGGCAGAGCGGAAGATACAGAGTTAGAAATAATAATATAGAATATGAAGAAACTAGGTATATGAGGAGGCAGGAAAAAGGGGTTAGATAAGATAAGGTGGCTGGTGGGGGGTTTATAGTGCCAGACATTAAAAACAGAACTATAAAGACAGAGCTGTTAAGGACGTGTATAGGAGAAGGAGATAGACATGGGAGGGGGCAAGGGAGAACAGCCAAATGAAATGAAGTCACATAAGAAAAGAACTGGGAACAAGTGACAAAAAGTAGAATCTACATATGACGGGGGCTGTGAGAGGCAGAGAGGAAGACAGAGGTAGGGAAAAATCTACCAGTAAGGTACACAGCAATATAAACAAACTATGAAGAAACTTGATAACAGAAGTTTAAAATTCAGTTTAAAATGCAGAAGACTGTAAATTACTGATTTTTGTCATGGCTGGAGAAATTTAGGTCCATTATTTTTGGTGTCAAGCAAAGTTATGAATTTTAGTTCCCAGGCCTGTCTCTTGCGGGTGTTTACAGGTTTCCTTTGAGGATTAGGACTGACAGGTCAGAGATGGAGTGATCTTGTTGGGAGAAATGACTGCCCACTGTGGAATCAATGGCTTTGTTCAAAATTGTATGTCTCTGTGAGTTCAGACATAGGTGTAAGGGTTGTTGAGTTTCACCAACATAGTTTCCATGGCAGCATTTGGTGCACGGAATGAAATACAATACATGTTGGGATTTTCAGGTGTAGTTGCCTTGTATTTGGAATGGTTTTCCATGGGGGGTGTTGGTGGTGGTGGCGGTAGAAATGTGTTGGCAGGTTTTGCATCTACTGTTTTGACATGGTCTTGTTGCTGCTAATGTTGGAGTGTCCTAGGTGTTGGTAGTTTGCGCTGGATGATCAGTTGTGAGAGGTTCCGGGGTGGTTTGAAGGCCAGAAGAGGTGGTTCAGGGAAGATTTTTTCTTAAGGTTTTGCCCCAATCAAGTATGGATTGTAGCTGTTTGATGATGCCACGTATCGCTTTCAGAGTGGGGTGGTAGGTGACTACAAGGGGTATGCGGCTGGAGGGTTATTTCTTCCTTTATTTTAGCAGGTTCTCTCTAGGAATCTGGGTGGCTCATTCTGTGATTTGGTCTACTCCTCTGTTGGAGTGTCCTTGTTTTGTGAAAGTAGTTATAAGCCAAGTGAGGGGAACATCACGGGTCTGTTCTTCAGAGCAGATTCTGAAGGTGATTGCTGGATCGATGGAGGTAGGTGTGATGGTCTGTCAGTTTCTTGTATATTGCTTCTCTATAGGTTGCCATTGTACATGCTGATGATGGTGTCCAGGAACCAGGTGCAGTGGGGCCCCAGGGGGGGTCAGGGATACTGCCCTTCCTGGCCCCCAGGACTCCCAATCCCCCCTGCAGCTGCTGATATTTTTTAAAAAAGTCTGGTTTGCGCAGCTGCACTGGCCCGCAGCACGCTGCTTTGAAGCAGCTTCCAGATCCAGCAGCACCTGCACTTCTGGGTCTGCTGGGGGAGGATGCATGGTGGCAGGGCATGCTGATTGGATTGCTGCTGGTGCCAGCCAGCAGTGCTTTGTTTGTTTTCAATCAGCTGACACAGCTGCTGTGCCTGCTTAGCAGCAGCTTGGCTTGGGTGGGCTGGGCTGGGAAGAGTGAGGGGGAGGAGCCAGAGTGCTCAGTCACAGTGAACTGGGCTGTAGTGTGGGAGGAGCTAGAGGAGGCCTGATTAGCCTGGTTGACAGGCAGAGACCAAGGAAAAGGAGGAAGCCTTTGCCAAATTGGTCCCATTTGCGGTATAGACAGCTGGCTCCATCATCCATACACCAATTGCAAATTGCAATTGTGGCTTTTAGCCACTGAGGGCAGAGTGATAGAAGAACTCTATCGGAGTTCTTTTAAAGGATGCTGGGCGGCTGGAGCCAACGTCCAGGCAGGCAGGCAGGAGGGAGGAAGGGAGGAGTGGAAGGTGGTGACTCTTGCCAGCCACATGACTGGCTGGAGCTGTAGGTATGCATGGGCTTTTTCAGTGTGGGAGCCTTCACAAGGCAGCTGCTGAGCACACAACATGGCACAGAGCAGCACAGCAAAAAGCAAGCAGAGTAAGTCGCACCAACCGAGTTTGGCGGTTCTGTAGGGTGGAAATGGGGAGAGAGAGAGATAGGGGGAGTTTGGGGGCTCTGTGGGGAGGGAGAGTGAGACGTGCCATGGGAACAAGGGAGGGAAGGATGGAATTTGGGGGTTCTGTGGGGGAGAGAGGCATGGGGACAAAGGAGAGAAAGAGGGGATTTGGGGGTTTGTGGGGGAGAGAGGCATGGAGACAGGGANGATTTGGGGGTTCTGTGGGGGGGGAGGCATGGGGAGGAGGGGGGGAAGGGGGGGAGAGAGTGAGGCATGCCATGGGGACAAGAGAGGGAAGGAAGGGAATTCAGGGGTTTGGGGGGGGGGAGAGACATGGCAAGGGAGGGAAGGAGGGGATTTGGAGGTTCTGTGGGGGAGAGAGGCATGGGGACAAGGGAGGGGATTTGGGGGTTCTGTGGAGGAGAGAGGCATGAGGACAGGGAGGAAGGGGGTTTGGAGGCTCTGTGTGGGGAGTGAGGAATGGGGACGGATGGAGGTTTCCTGAGGTCAAGTTGACTCAAGTGCTTGCATCTTTTGCTGGCCTGATTCCCAATGTTCTTGTTATATATAACATAAGAACAGCTATATTGGATGTACCTGCACTGGTAGCAAACTATCTGGCAAGTTGTATGCTTGTTTGAGGAGGTATACTGAGCATGCTGGAAGGAGACATTGATTGCCATTAGCTTAAAGTACAAACACCAGAGGTTTTGGAATTTGCCAAGTATTTTTATTATAAAAACCTGTCATTTTTAAACTTATGGTAAAGTTTAATAGTAGCTCGTCTCTATGTATATGTTACAGGCCAGATATCACTTCCCATTGGCTGTTGGTTTTTATATTTTTCATGCAAATTCTTCCAATTTTTCTGATTAGTTTCTTGGATTTATGTCATTTTGCTGTAGTGTAGCTGGAAACGGGTGTTAATATTGCCAACTGAATGGCAACGAGCTTTCAGTTTGTAGGGAGGACTGAGAGTGCTATAACAGAGGTGGGGAATCTTTTCCTGCATTTGGTGTGTCTTTCTTTGAATGCCACATGGAAGGTGCTTCCTGCCCTTTCCTGAACTGTACATGCCTCTTTGCCCTCTGCAAAACTCTATGCAGCATTTATGGTGTGCCATTTAGGATTTCACATAATCCTGTTGGGCTTTGCAGCATTTTCTGTGCATTTTAGTAGTGGCCTATGCTGTGTGTGCATTTCAGATATTGCAATGTTGCTTGAATTGCACCTTATGGTATTGGACATTTCTGTAATCTGGGCTAGCTGTTATGGTACTTCTGTTTTCTCTACCTTTATACTCCTGCTGTTGAACACATTCAGGCCCATGCCCAGTGTGACTTGCAATCTAAGAGCAAGCCCTGTTTGCCCCCATGCACACTGGATAAGAGAGATTTGGGGTTGCCTGGTTTTACCCTGGCCAGGTTTCGGGTG
Source organism: Sphenodon punctatus (assembly GCA_003113815.1). Classification (NCBI taxonomy): domain Eukaryota; kingdom Metazoa; phylum Chordata; class Lepidosauria; order Sphenodontia; family Sphenodontidae; genus Sphenodon; species Sphenodon punctatus. The sequence continues at coordinate 1,761,257 of QEPC01000081.1, forward strand.
GAGGGGAAAGGTTTGTGACTTCTTTGTGCCCTTCTGTTTGCACCCAGGCCCACTGGACTCGCTTGGTTCTGTTGTTTTCTAAAACCTCTATCCTTGTGTGCATGTTCTATGCTATTGATCATGATCATGTAAGTGTGCAAATTTAGGCTAGGCTCCGCCTACCGCTGGCTGGGCTCTGGCTACCACTGGCCTTGCCCTGCCCACTTCTGGCCCCACCACCCTTAGAACCCACCAGCCACTACTGCCAGGAAGCTGATACTGGTGTGGGAATATTCCAGGGTTAGTTTGATAGAGGGGTGGTGATTGTTGAAGTTAGGATCGAGTCCAGATTGTCTGTTTAGATGATGAAAATATCATCTATGTATCTGAAGCACTGGAATAGTTTGGTGGTGCATTTTTCCAGGTATTCTTCTTCAAGGTGACCCATTAAAAGGTTGGCATATTGGGGAGCCATTTTCATACCCATAGCTGTCCCCATGCTTGGACATAGTATTTGTCATTGAATGTGAAGTTGTTGTGTATAAGGATGAAATGGATTGGCTTTGCAATGTGCTTGGGGTGAATATCTGAGATTTCTCTATTGTCCTGTAGGTATTTTAGGCAGGCGGCAATGCCATCTGTGTGGGGAACATTGGTGTATAGCGAGGTGACATCCACCAGCAAGGATGGTGTTGTGTGGAAGGTCTCTTACGTTGTGAAGTTTGCAGACGAAGTTGGTGGTGTCTTGGATGAAGCTTGGTCTTCATTTGGCAAGTGGTTTGAGAATGTTTTCTGTGAGTCCTGGTATGATCTCAGTGAATGTCCCAAGGCCGGATATGATAGGTCTGCCTGGGTTCCCCTGTTTGTGTATCTTAGACAGCATGTAGAAAGTTCCTGGGATGGGATTTTTGGGGATGAGACTGGACAGTTTCTCTTGGGTTTCTCTTGGAAGGGCTTTGATAATGTCTTTTGAGTTCCAGTATGAATTGTGGTGTGGGATCCTCTTTGAGTTCTTTGAAATAGTTGTGATCAGAAAGTTGTCTACAGGCTTCTGTAATGTAGTCTTCTTGATTTAGCATTACAATGGCACCCCCTTTATCAGCTGGTTCGATGATTATTTGTTGGTTCGATTTTTAGGGATAGTCATCACGAAACCCAGTCACAAACCAGGGTCCCTTGTGTTAGATACAAACCTATCTCAAAAGTTGGCTCCTGCCTGAAAGGGCTTATGGGCTAAGGCTTCATGCACTCTAGAAAATGTGCTGGACAGGGGGATGAAAGTTTGCTCTATCCCTGTCCTGTACTATTCATTACCCATACTGTCAGCTGTCTCTTCTGTATGCTCCAGTAAGACCAAGCCTTCATGCTATGACATGGGGCTATAGGATGTGGTAGGAAAGCCAGGGGAAAGCAAAGCAAACCCAGCACCTGCCTCGGTTAGAGTCTCTCATCTTCATTTTATTTTTTCTTTCTTTAAGGTGGTGATTGGAGGCATCAATGTCGATTTCATAGCCAAGGCAAAGGATGCCACTTTGATGGTACAGTATTGATAGAGTTTTCAGACTGTATTATTCCTAATGCCTTCACTTGTCTTCCAAATAAATAAATAAAACAAATGTGGGGGTGACATAGGGAAGTGCAGTGTATGTGCTCTCCCTCCCCCTGTGAGCATTGTGACATCCCAATACTCTGTGGCAGGGCTAGCCAGAAAAGAGGGGCGGTTACATTCACCCCTTTTCCCTGTCTCCTCAGTTTAGTGCTGCTCCTCTGACGTGGTCCCTTCCCCATTGTGCTTCCTCCTGGAGGGAGGTGGCAACTCTCCTGACGGTAGATTTGGCTGATCAGTGAGGTCAAACAGATGACTGGCGGCAGCAGTGCCAGCCTCTAGCAAAGTAAGGGCAGGAACAGGGGCGGGTGGCGGGTGCGTAACACTTCTGGCCAGGATAGTTGATAAACAACAGAAGTTTTTATTTCATACTAACAGAAGAACATAACAGCAAGGGAAACTTGGAGGAATGTTACTTTTCAGACAGTTCCTGTTTCAAAATTGTCCTGCCTTGCTTCACCAGGAGCAACTGTCTCTCTCTGCCAGACCAATAGTAATTTTTCTGGTCCATACCACTTAGTGAACAGTGTGGGGGGAGGAAATGGAATGTTCCATTTCAGGACTGAAAATGTTAACTGTATACCCTGCCAAGTTAGCATCTTCTGCTTTATCCATGTGGAACAACCTATGCCTTTATACAACTGAAACCAACGTATCCAAAATATAACTTGCTACATACCAGCTCTACTTATTATATTAGTAACAGTATCTAAAAAGAAATGTAATTTACAGCAACTTGTCATCTCTACATCTCCCCCCCCCCCCAACAAAACAAATGTCTCAACATTTCCAGAACACACACATACTGAATTTGTACATTTCTCATTTTACATATTACCAGTTATTTTAAAATGTATTCACCCCCAAACTCACTGGAATTAAATATCATACCAGCTGATACACATTACCTACACGGTCTGAAAGACTAATCACATTTACTTCCAGCGGTAGCCAGAAGTAAGTTAAAGGCAGAATCACTCTCCATTATAAACTGGGGACTACCTAGAGTTCTAAAAATTTATCCATGGCCTATATTTGTGGGGACTGTCATACTTGCAAAGCTTGAAGAAGATTCAGCCAGAAAATAAAACGTTATCACTATTGAAAAGTTAATTGGTTGTGGTCAAAATGCACAGCATCTTGACTATTTTGAACCATGGATATCTCCTCCCCCCCAGATGAGTTGAGCCCTGAGACTTCACAGTCTTGTAACCTGATATCTACATCAAGTGCTGCTGGAGTTTGAGAGTCTTTGGTGCAGCTAAATCAGAGTTATTAAAGATAAAAAAATCCATTCTGCTGGCTCGTGCAATAGTGCCCACTGCCCAGGCTTCTGCCAGCAGAGGGCCAAGCCTGGCAGCGAGTTTGAGCAGCATGAATGAGAAGGGAGAAATGGGAGGGACTCGCCTTCATCTCCCTCCCACTCGCTCTGCTGCTGCTGCTCACTGCCGGCTCCTGACACTAGCCTGACCAGCATGTCAGCTCCCCGCTGCTACCCGCACATTGCAGGTGAGAATATTCTGCCCCCCCTTCAGAAACTCCATGTGTGTGCACAGGGCTGGGCAGTGTATCTATGAAGGGGATGCTCTGGGATGCCTGCCAGCATGCGTGCATGGGGCCATGGGTCCTTCTTGCCCTAGAGACGGGCTGTGTGTGTGAGCACTAGTCAGTGCCTCCCGGTCACTTGAGAGCTCTCAGGAGGAGAAGAGGCTGTATGTGCACCGAGCCCTCCACTCCCCGGTCCTTTTTCCTCCCCCAGGTCCTACCTCCCGCCACCCCCCCAACATCCCAAACCCCAACCTGAACTGACCCCTGCTTCTACTCCCACCACCCCTGGCAACTTCCTCAGCCATCCACTTAGCCCTCCACCCCCCACTCCTACTCCCAACCCCCTGGCAACTTCCCCAGCCTGAATTATCATAATTCGATGACAGACGTTTTTTTTTCAAACTGCCTTAACAACTCTGTCCTTTTGCACAGAATTGCATTGTATACAACCAATTGTATCAAGTTGTCTACACTAACATTGGCAACATTTTGTTGTATAAAGTGTGTACAATTTTAATACATGTAAATGACAGAGTTAAGGCAATTTGAAAAAATTGTATGTTGTCAAATTATGATAATAAATAAATGTTGAATAAAGAAATAATCTGATAGTTTAGTCAGTGATAAATATTAATAAGAGTAAATATGTATGGTAAGGAATTAAGTACATATCTTACATTCATGTTGATGGTAAATTATGAAATATAGATAGAAAATCTTGAAATAATTTCCATGTTTTAAATTTTGTTGTAATGTATGTTGTTTGATTTTTGAATTTTAATTGTAATTAATTTCCATGGTTTTTGGAGTGTAATTTAGGGTAAAATGATTTTTGTGAAATGATTTTGAAGAGGAACTTTTTTTTATTTTGGAAATGGTCCTGCCTTTAATGTTTTTTTAAATCATTAGGTTTTGTGTTTTAGAAAATTAACATATGGATTGATATTCTGGTAAACTGTGGTTGATTGAGTATTTTTGATCTTTTCTTTACCCTGGTACCTTGGTTATCATTAGTGTTTATCAGTTCTTGTGGAGTACCTTCACTGATATTTATACCCTCAGCAATTCATATTGTTATCAGTGAAAATACCTCCCTCCACCAAATTCTCACCAGTGTCATCTAAACTCTCCACAGATTCATGTTGGTCATCAGTGTTTTAGGAAACATCTATACCAACCGGACAAAAACCATAAACTTCTGGTTGTAATGTATTACTCGTTACACATGGGAAAGAATCACTAGATGATTCAATAGTGTCCGCAGCCCTTGTCCAAGGTTGATATTGCTGTTGATGAATCCGTTCCTCATCTGAGCTATCTGTAGAATCTGATTTCTGTCTAGCTACATCACGGAATTATTTGTGATCTCTTCCTTCTCAACAGCATACCATCAACAGGCAGGTAAACACAAGATAAAAGCAAATTACGATGTAAGAGCCAGGATCTCCCATGCTGTCCCTCCGGAGCCACCTCATATGCTGGTTGATCCCCCAGCTTCCTAAATAAAATGTGAATTTGGTTTTCCCAGTAAGCTCATATTTTTGCAGGTCCTCCACATTCTGACAAATTACAGACAAGAACCCAATACTCGGGAGACAGAGTATTGCTATGAGCCCTACTGTCATAGTATTGCTTATTACTACAAGACATCTTCTTAGCATTTCAATTAGCTATAGCAAAAGCTTCTTGCATTTGTGCTTTCCATCTTAGCTACATTATTACCACCATGTTTCTTCGGTCTAACATCCTCCAGCATTGCAACCCAAACATCAGATCTATAGATAATCAAGAGGTCTGTCCGTACAGAAGGTAAAAAGGAGATAATTTAGTACTCTCTCATTGCGAGTGCAGTTGTAAGCGTAAACAAGCTTATTTAGCGAATCTTCCCAATTCCCCTTTTGGTGTTCTGGAAGAGTTCTCAGCATTCCTAATAGTGTCCTATTAAATCTCTCTACTTGCCCATTTCCTTGAGGATGATATGGGGTAGTTCTGGACCCAAACACCCGACAATATTGTTGCAACCCATAAAACAACTGATTCTCAAATTCTGTCCCTTGGTCATGGTGGATTTGTTTAGGAAATCCAGACATTAGGACAAAATCATTAAAAATTCTATCAGCTGTAGTTTTCCCAGATTTGTTTCTCGTAGGATAAGTTTGAGTAAATCTAGTAAAATGGTCCAACAACACTGATATACTCATATTCCCCAGTACTTTTCTCCAGATGAAGAAAATCAATTGCTATTAATTCAAATGGCTTCACAGTGATAACAGAGTGTAAAAGAGCTTTCTACTTGGCTTCTTTTGTTTTACACACTGACAAACCTGTGTTACATAGTGCCCAATGTCTCTAGTCATATTGGGCCAAGAAAACCATTCTCTAGTTAAATCAACTACACAACCCACCCCTAAATGTCCCATATTTTCATGCAACTCTAAATAGATTTGTCTCTTATATACCTCAGGTACTACCGGTTGATTCCAAGTAGTCTTGGAATACCATCTTTATCCAAATACAATCTCCTCCACTTATACCATATTGGATTTACTCCTCTTCTGTCTTGAGGAGGAGGCCGGGACTGTCTGTGTTTTGCTTGCAACACAGGTTGTAGTAGCGGATCACTCTCCTGTTCAGCACGTAATTTTTCCTGAGGCAAAGGCTGAAGAACTGGGTGTATCGTTCCGAGGTCGATCTCATCCTATGCTACTGGATCCATGGTAACAGCAGTAACCCAGGGTGTAAGATTATCCCCTTGAACTTGTGCAGATTTTAACACCACATTCACTATATTCATAGTAGTCTTTTCTGTGTCTTCTTCCAGAAGTTTATCAAATGGAAGAGGCACTTGAGATAGAATATCAGCATCAATATTTGCTTTTTCTGGTCTACACTGAATGTTAAAATTAAAATTGGCTAACTCAGCCACCCACCATTGGCATGTTGCATTTGGCTTTGCTGATGTAAGAACATATGTTAAAGGATTATTATCAGTGGGTATTTTCAGACGTTACGATCCCATGCTCAACCACGGTGAATACCCATATGGTGAACAAGGGACCGTAATGTCTGTTGGCCCGACAGGTGATTCCCGCCAGATGTTCACCCCCGTGAATCACGGGCAGGAATCACATTGACCACGCAAACGGCCCTCCTGCCCGGACCATGGCCGTTTGCATGATCAATGAGATTCCCGCCCGTGATCAATGGGATCGTCACATCTGTCCCCTGACCACGGCCCGGAATCAGCGGCTGTGCCCGCCGCTGATTCCAGGCCATGGTCAATGCCTCAGGGGCGGGCGGCCTAGGGAGCGTAGGGGGTGGTGGGGCTGGGCAGCCGCATGCTGGCCACACACCCCCGCCCCCTCCCCCGATTCCCCGCCGGGATCAGCCGGCACGTCTGTTGGCCGTGCCGTTTTGATCCCAGCGGGGGATCAATTGATGATTCCGTGACGGGGCCAATACTGGCCCCATCACGTCTGAAAATACCCAGTGTATACAGTGAACGTTGGTGCGTAATACAAATAATCTCGAAATTGCTCACTGATTGCCCATTTCAGTGCAAGAAACTCTAATTTCCCTGAATGCATGTGATATCATTTTTCTGCAGGGGAGAGTGTTCTGGAACCATAGCCTATAACTCTCAAGTTGCCCTGTTGTTTTTTTATAAAGCACTACTCCTAACCCTTCAATGAAGGGCTGTGACAAATCTGGAGGCCATAACTGGAGGTTTCATCAGGATACAAAGTAATTTTTCTAAGATACCCTGATGTTCCTCAGTCCAAACAATTGGTTGGCTGGAAGTGCATGACCATTATTATTCTTTCTCTGTTTAAACTGATATCTTCCCTGCCTAAAATCTTGGTTGGAGGCCTCATTGCTCAGAGGTGTCACAGATAATAAATCATATAAATGTCTAGCTAGCTTTGAAAAGTCCCTAATATAACGCCGAAAGTAATTTAAAAGGCAACAAAGCTTCCGCAACTCTCCTACTGTACTTGGTTTCTTTTCTTTCAAGACTTTTATAGCTATAGTATCAGCTGGATCCATTTTATATCCCTCAGCGTCATAATCATTCCTAAATATCGAACTTCTCTTTTTAAACAGATCACATTTCTCAGCTTTTAGTTTAATACCATACTTCTGAAATCGTTTAAGGACTTCTTGAACATGTTCAACATGTCTCAAAAGTTGGGCTGTAAACCAAAGTATCATCTAAATATGGAACACAACTTTTATCCCTCAGCCCTTCCAACATTCCTCCATACACCTTTCAATGGGATCTGAACCCATTTATATAATCCCCATGGTTTGATAAACGCTGTAAGTGATCTGCTATCAATACTTATAAAGCCACGATGATATGCCTTCCCTTGATCTAACACCGAGAACCATGACTTCCCTCCCAAACCATCTAATACATCATAATACGAGGAAGAGGTTGCTGATCTGGAAAAGTCTTCCGGTTCAACTCACGATAATCAACACAAAGCCGCAAACTTCCATCCTTTTTCTTCACACAGACCACTGGTGATGAATAGGAAGACTGAGATTTAGTAACCTACCCATTTATTTTTATATAAATTTATTTATTTATATAAAAAAAATTATCCTGCCCAGGGCATTCCGGGGTGGTGAACAACAAATATAAAAACAATAAAACCAGTTAAAAATTCCACATATATGCAGGAAAAAAACCTCCCTTCCCCCCAACCCCACCCACCCTACCCCTACCCCTCACGAAAGGCCTGGTGGAACAGCCAGGTCTTACATAAACGTCAAAATAACAGGAGAGTGGGGGCCAACCAAGCCTCCTCCAGGAGCGAATTCCACAGCACAGGGGCAGCCACTGAAAAAGATCTAACATCGGTGGCCACCCATCTCACCCGGGGAACCTCCAAAAACGCTTCCACAGATGATCTCAAAGGTCACACGGGCACATGGGGAGTGAGGTGGTCCTGCAGATAAGTAGGACCCAGGCCGTGAAGGGCTTTAAAGGTTAAAACCAGCACCTTGAACCTGGCCTGGAGCTTTATAGGCAGCCAGTGCACAGCTCGGAGCACTGGTGTCATGTGCTCCCTGCGGCCTGCCCCAGTAAGGAGACGGGTCGCAGCATTCTGCACCAGCTGCAGCCTCTGGACCAAATTCTCAGGCAGCCCCATGTAGACTGTGTTGCAGTAATCCAACCTTGAGGTGATGAAGGCATGGATGACAGTGGTGGCGAGGTCGGAGTCTGAGAGATACGGCCGAAGCCGCCGGACAAGATGTAACTACCAAAATGCACTCCCCACCACAGCCACAACCCATGATCCAGTAGGTCTTGTATGTAATCTTTAACCTCCTGATAGAGATCTTGGAATTGCTCCATAACCCTTTTGTACTGGATGAGAATTAATAAGTTTTATCTTCATTTCCAAGTGTTCAATCTCACCTATATCTTTGTCATTTTTAGCAACTGCTCCTGATTCCTCCTGTAACATGAATCAAACATTTCCTGCTGTTCTGTACTAAGGTGGTCTAATTTAATGGAGGTACCCAGTCTGAGAATTTTCTTTCATGTGAGCTACTACACACCCAGTCTTTTCTATTATCTTCTGCCCTTTATCTAACTCTTGACCCTGATCTGAATCCCCAAAATGAACCACTGACTGAATCATCTGCAACTGCCCCAACACTGTATGGGGAGGAAGTTTAATGTCATGCTGAGTTGATTTACCAACAGGGATAGAGACCCAGGGCACTGGCCCTGCAGGGATTCTTAACAGTGTCTCTAATATCCACTCCTTCTGGCTATTGCCTGGGGGCCCTGGATCAAAAATAGCCCTTCATGTCACTGAGATATATTTAATGTGAGTGTGACATTTCAAATGAATTACACTCCCCTTCTTCATAGTAACCCCACGACTTCTTACCCTGATCACACCAAAGTACCCTGTCTTAGAACACTTTATAAATTGAACCAATGTACTAATTTTCTTTCAAGGCACATGAGAAAAAGCCCTGAATATATGATCATGTAGAGCTGAAGACACAATACCCTCTGCTCTTCCCCGGTCATAGCACTTGACCACCTCTTCACTTACATTATATCCAGTAATAGGGTCATCCATTTCCTTAGTTGTGACTAACATAGAGACCATTAGTGTCGACCCACCTTCCAGTAAATGAAATTCTTATTCAACCCAGCCATCATAGGGCATAGGTGTACCATTGGCAGCAGTGAGTCGCAACTCCTGTTGCTGTTCAAATAATTCAGTAAGTTCCCTTATTAGACATCAGGAAGGCAATCTGTCACCCATTGCATTGACACTATACATACCTGAGCACCCGTGTCCCACAAACAGGCTTCTCTCACCCCATTCAAGATGCACCACACCAAGCATCTCCTACCCACTACACTGGTAAGTTGAGCATGTTGTTCAGGTGTCAACAAACCATTAGACACCCTGCCCTCAGCAACCCCATTATCCTTGCAGCTATTCCAATCAGTCACCAGATTATGGGAACATAGGACTTCACAAGTTACTTGTGGTCCCTCCCGAGTGCCCGATTGGTCATTTTCTGTGGATCTCTTATTAAAATGACATCCAGCCTGGTAATGGTCGTCACTTCCACACTGGAAGCCGTGATTGCAACTGACTCCTCGATCTTCCTGCTGACACTTGAAACAACCTGGCTATTGCCAGATTCTTTGTATATTGACTTGGTCAGATCTTTGCTGATTCATAGCACAAGTTACTGTAAGTTACACGTGGGGAGACCTGGCAGGACAGCTTCAGCAGCCCCTCTGAATACCCCTCATGCTTATGGGGCTGGCTTGAGCCCTGGCACCATTTCTTTTTTAAGCACCGTGTTGGAACCAAGTATAGTGTTTGTGCTTAATGGTTGTGATGTGTGTGCATATGTATGAGTGCACCCAATGGCCCAGTTCGGCCGGGTTACTTTCCGTTTAGTGCAGGGCACTGAAAGGGGCAGGGAGAGGGATTGGATACCACCTTTGTACATGTATCCTGTGAGCAGGGCAGTGACCTTCTGAGGGGGTGGCACTGTTGCCATAGCCACAAGCAACAGTACCAGCATTCCTTTGTACCCGATGAGCTGCCTGGCACAACACTGCTGACACCCGGCCTCCTACCACAGCCACTAGACACCCAGCTTCTTCAGTGCCCCATGTGTGCCCTGTAGGGGGGACCCTGTAGAAAGCAGCCTGTTGCTGCCTTCTTGTAGGACTCATGCTTGCACTCACTGTCAGTGCACACTAATTATCCCACTAGAGGGGTGTGTCCTCAGTTGGGATAGACAACAGAGCCGCTGTCAGGAGGGCTCTTTTGTTGTTGTTAAAAATGGTTTATTTAGTGGCACCATAGTCTGAAAATAAATGTTTTGTGGTTATTGTGATGCCTGTGAAATGAGCCATTTCTTACTGGTGAGAGTTTTCCCCATGCACTGGCTAGGACAGGCGGCAGCTCCGATCGCTTGTTAAGTGGCAAGCATCTCATTGTAGTTGCAGTCTGTCCCTAACCTGGGCTGGGGCTAGCTCTGCAGCAGAGAGGGGAGGAGGGAATGCACCTGTTCCCCTGCAGCAGGCCAACCCCAGTTGGATAGAGAAACGGACCAAAGCTGTGAAAAGAATCCAGCTTTGCCTATCAGCTCTTTAAAATGCACCCTCCTGCCAAGAGGCATTGGCCTGGTCTCCCTTTAAAAACGCTTAAGCAAGCAAATTTTCCATCCAAATTTATCCTGAGGAGACAGCTGGGTCTGGGCTCAGTTAAAAAGGATAGGGCAGAGTATCATCAACATAATTAATGATCTCATTTATGAGCATCCAAGGTGATCCAGAGGCTGTTCTGTGTTGACTCATCCCCCCACCAAGGAAATCAGAATCCTTTCAGTTTCTGCAGAATAACAGTCACCTGCTGCTGGAAAGCGGATATTTTGCTTCATTTTCTCAGTTGCTGTTCCCCTGACCTACAGCGGGCGGCGACCTCTTGCCTCAAGGTCTCCATATGCTGCTCTGTGGTTCTGATGGTTAAGGAATCGCCAGCTTTCAGAAGTGACGGTGCCCACCACCGCCATGGACTTAGAGAGCCGTCACTCCGACTGGGATCTGGCCTGGCCACTGAACTAACACGATAGCAGCTGGGCCGGGGAGGGGGCAGGGAGACGCACGGATGTGCATCCACCATGTCTGTCTCCCATCCCCATGCCATGTGCAGCAGCCTGCCCCCCAACGGATGGGCAGTCATGGCGACCAATGACAGCCACCATAGTGCCCACCCTCCACACACACACACACTACTCCAGGCCAGGTCCAAGTAAAGCGGGCTTTCAAAAGTGAAAGCCCACTTTATTCTAGGTCCAGCAGTCGGATCCCAACAGTGGTGTGATCCATGGTCCCCGAGTCACAGCCCGGGCTAGCCCCCACCACAGTTGGGATACAGCCTGGGGAAACATCTGGTGGGTACTTCTGAACGTGACAGTGGCCACTGGTTTAAACCACGCTAAAGCATGTTAAACCATGCCACTGTCACATTTTGAAAACACCCATAGTGGGAGCGCTATGTTTTAGGAGATTGAATCACATCACCCTGTTTTTTATCTGGCCTTAGATAAAAAGAGCAGAAGGTTGGTGAGGATCAGGGAGTATGAGTAACCTTCAGCATACTTCCCAATGGTCCCTATTTCGGAGGGACAGTCTCTCTTTGAGTGCTGAATCCCACTCTCCGCCTTTCAAGAGAGAGAAACAGAGACTGGTCATCAAGCATCGGGCATCTCTTTCTTGGCTGCCTCGTGGGGAAAAGCAGCCAAGAGGACAATAGGGAGATGTTGGAATGCCGAAGAACTAAGTAGCATGGTAAACAGGAAAGTTTGTCCCTCTTTATGCACAGGGAATGCTGGGAGGTGCGTGTGTTCTTTCACGTACGTGCACGAGGGGTCAGAATGCATTCACGGAGGGACAGAGCTTATTGACCACGGAGTCAGGGCTTGTCCCTCTTTAGCTGCTTGTGATGGGACTGGAGCTTCTCTGCCCCTCTCCAGGCCAGACGGGACCTAGTTTCCTCACTTACAGTCCCCACTGGACCCAGCTTTCTCTGGAACTGCCCCAGTCTGTAAAGAGGTCACTCTACTTGCCACCCATAACCCTGGAGTTTCCCAAAGTGCAGAAATTAGGTTAATGGTTTGCCCAAGTCTCGAACCTGGGGCTCCCCTCAACGGTGTCATCTAATGTCAGTACCTCAGAAGGGGTGATTTCAGACGGGCCGGGCTGTCTTGTGGCCACGGCATGGAATCACCTTTCAATTCCCCTCCGGAATCAGATCGGCCCATCAACAGATCGGGGGAGGGGCTGCATGGCGCAATGTGCGGCCGCACAGCCCCACCCCTCCACGCTCCCGAGGCCGCCCGCCCTCTGGGAGGCAGGCGGCCGCAGTGGCCAATGCGGCCGCAGTGCCCGCCCACCCCCCGGGGTATTGGCCACGGCCTGGAATCGGCGGCGGGCACGGCTGCCAATTCCGGGCCGTGGTCCGGTAGCAGACGTGATGTTACCACGGTCAACCACGGGCACCCGGACCTCCGAAAGCGTGGTCAAAGCGATTCCCGCCAGGGGTGAACACCTGGCGGGAATCACTTTTCGGCCCAACAGACGTTACGCCATCACGATCACCACAGGGAGATTCACCGTGGTTCACCGTGGTGTCGTAATGTCTGAAAATACCCAAGCACACAAGGCTTAGTTAAAAGAATTTTATACTTGTAAAATCAAATTAAGCACAGTGCAAGTTTGATTCAAGACTGCAAGTCAGATAAAAGAATATAAAGATAACGTAAGGCTACACTACCTTGTGAATCCCTAAGCTAAAGTCTTACCCTAAATTTCATTCATATTAATGTTCATATGGCTCAGCCAGATGATAAGGCTGAGAGCCATTCCTTTGTTAGTTGAGAAGCTTTTAAGTCCATAGTCCTTGCTTGAATCTTACAGAATGAGGGAATCTCTCTGCCTTTGTTTTTGATGGCTTAAACAACTTTCTGATGGCCTTTCTGGATGTAAGTTACGTCTCAGTCATTAAGGCTCCATTTATATTTATATTGTCTTGTTTATCTGTCCCATACAACACTGTTGGTCTGGAGCTCACAATATACTACTTAGTTATTTTCTTTACATGGTCCTTACAAATAATTTTTCAGCCTGACTGTATTTATCTCTTTATTATGAGTTGATTGACATTGGACATGCCCATGATACCTGAACACAGCACACTCACACCAGGAACATGTTTGTTACATGTGTTCTAGATATGTTGTTTTCACAAGCCCCATCACACCACTGAAAATGTTGGGAAGTACACTTCAGCATTCTTGCTAGAGTCGATCTATAAATCTGTTCAAATGCTACTTTAAAATGGGTTTTTTGATTTTTTTGAATGTACTTTCCAAGATAGCAAGTTGCTTTAATGGGTTCAGTTTTCGAGGCGGGGTGTTTGATTTGCTCAAGTAGGCAACACAATGCTTGGACTCCTCAATAAGTCCTCTCTCTGCATCTGCTTTTCACAGTAGGGTGAGGGGGCCAGATAGCACTAAAGCAGCCTTGTGTGGTGCTTTGAAAATGCTGTGGTCAGGCAGTGGCCATGTGAAGCTACTGATATTTTGGTGAAGGAATGCTCACAAAGGTAGCAAAAGAGAGGATTGTTTATTGCTAGCAGCACTGAAAGTGAACAGGAATTCACAGAAGAGGAGACCAATAACAAAAAAATATATATATTAACAAAATCTGCATACTTTGGTATGACTAAACATAACATTAAACACATACAGATCAAATGGCTGTCGAATTTGAGGATGTTGGTAGCAAAAAAGCAATGCTATCAGGAAAAGCTTCAGGCTCAACTTAATGCTTCCATTTTGGAGAAGGATGCTAAAAAGGTTTGGTCCCTAGTCTCTAAAGGTACATGTACTTTTGCCTCTCCTATTGAAAATTATATTACTTCCTTGGAATGAGTTGATTTATTTTTTTTAGGCAATTTGCAAGTATTCCTGATTCCACTTCCTTATTTAGTTTGGAAGTTTTACCACTGGATGATTCTGGGGCGGGGCTGCGTATTATATTACTGAGGCACAGGTAGCAACCCTGATTCAGCAACAAAAAAGAACAAGGCTCCCAGCCTGGATGGAATTCCAGTTGAAGTATTTCTAGTTGACATAAATTAGTGGATCCCTGTATTGACTGTATGGTTCAATAGTATAATTTACTTATTAAAAGCTTCCAATTTATGAAAGGGGAATGTTATAGTCCTGATCTATAAAAGAGACCCAAGGGATCAGACAAGTTCATATAGACCCATTAGCCTTATCAACATTTCAGCCAAGTTATTTGGTAGACACCTTTTATTTCACCTAAGTTAATGGGTAGAGGAGCATAACCTGTTAAGGGAAGAGCAGGCTGGGTTTAGACAAGGTCATGCCTAGGCTTCATCTTTGACTCATCCCTTTCTTTTAAACCCTACATTGACTCTGTTGCTAAATCCTGTCACTTCTCCCTCCATAACATTGCTAAAATTCGCCCTTTTCTCTCTGTCTCGTCTGCCAAAACTCTTGTTCATGCTCTGGTCATCTCTCGCCTCGATTACTGTAAC
>QEPC01000081.1:1778784-1828375 GCA_003113815.1 Sphenodon punctatus
GGGAGCATATTACACCTGTGCTCCAGACTCTGCACTGGCTGCCAATAGCGTGCCGAGCCAGGTTCAAGGTGTTGGTGTTGGTTTACAAAGCCCTTTACAGTCTGGGCCCCTTGTACCTCAGGGACTGCCTCACCCTCCGTGCCCCAGGGCGGCTCCTGCGGTCGGCCGGGGGTGCTTTCTTGGAGGTTTCCCGCGTAAAGCGGGGGCCACAATGGAGAGGGCATTCTCGGTGGCCGTGCCGTGCCTTTGGAATTCCCTTCCGGAGGAAGCCCGCCTGGCCCCAAGCCTATTGTCATTCCAGCGGTGTTGTAAGACCTGGCTGTTCACCCAGGCCTTTGGGGGTGTTGGGGGTGGGGTGGGCTAGGGCTATGGTTTTCCCCCCCACCCTGTTTTATTGTTTTAACCTTCATGCCCTGTTTTAAATATTGTTGATTGTTTTAAACTGTTTTTATAATGTATTTATGTATTGTTGAATTGGAAGTGTTGGAAGCCGGCCAGAGCTGGTTACAGGAGGGTGCGGGGTATAAATCATTGAAATAAATAAATATTATGAGGATACATGGGCTCAAGTCCATTATAGTCAGAGGGGTGAGTTATCCGATAAATTTTCAGTCAAGAAGAAAGTGAGGCAGGGTTGTATTTTGGTACCTTTGTTGTTCAATCTTTTTGTGAATGACATTATTTGTGATCTGGCTAATCTGGATTTTCACCTGCCTCACTTATTGTCTTCCCCTGTTTACATATTAATGTATGCGGACGATGAGGTAGTTCTGTCAAAAACACCGATCAGTTTGCAGATGGTTATTACAGAGCTTGACCATTTATGCTCTTTAAATAAACTAGTTATAAATTACACCAAGACTAAAATCTTGGCTTGGGGAACTCGCTCCAGGAAGCACATTGACATGTTGGAGGAAGTTAAACATTATAAGTACCTGGGGGTTATTTTGTCCTCTCTTACCTGGTTGAACCATCTTAAGCTGCTTAAACACTCTGGCTCTTAGCTATTAAGTGCTTTAGTGACAAATCTGCTGAATGATTTATTCAGGCGGCCGTGTGTATGTACACAGCAAGGGTCTCCTCTAAACTGTGTTGTATGGGGCAGAAGTTTGGGGTTACATAAGTGAAGGATGATTTTGAGGTGATCCAGAATAGGTTTTTACGAGGACTGCTGGGCCTTTCTCAGTCAATTCCTGCTTATCTTTTGTGCTTGGAAACTGGCATTCAAGCTCGTATAACTATGGTTAACAAGCATCTTCTGGGGTATTGGTGCAACATCTCTAACTTCTCTCCAATCAGGATACCTAAGATATGCCTGATGGAAGACCATGAACTTCCTCGTTTGCAGCACTCCCTCCGGTTGAAGTCTGTTTTGCAGTCTCTTGCTCTTTGTGGGATAGGTGACCTCTGCTTAGATAATAACAGGCTAGTCTCTATGAGGGATAAATTATTACTCCTACAGAGGATCGATGATATTTCAAGCCAAATGGGTTTGGAATGTGCTTGGGGTTGTCGTATTCCCCTGATGTATATCCATTGGACTCGGGATGGTTCTATGGAACATTATTTGAAAATGAATTTCAAAGGGTTGATTAAAGCCTCTTACTGTAGGTTGAGACTCGAGCAATTGCCAACTGCTTTTTTGGAGGGTAGGCAACAGCAGATCCCTAGGCATTTGTGAATCTGTCCTTGTCCAGCTGGAGTGGTTGAAGATACCATTCACTACATTTTGGAGTGTGCCTTTTATGTTGATATAAAAACCACGTGGTTAGGGCGACTCCTTGCGAAAGTAAAAATCTTACAAACAAGGAAAATATATTACTGGAAAAGGATGAGCCGGCTTTCTCAAGGGTTGCCACTTTTGCCTATCTGGCTGAGCAGTGTAGATAGAAAATTGCTCAGTCACTAGATTTTTGTTTGTGTTTATGTTTTTGTTTGTTTGTTTGTTGATTTTAATATTTTAATTGGTTGTTTTATTATGTGTTTGGCCAAGGCAAAAGCCAGTGCTGATTAAAATGCTTACTTACTTTGAGGATGTCCCTCGGGTGCGTAGCTATGTGAACAGAGCTATATGCCACTGTGTATTTACAGCTTCCCAATAGTCTCCACACACCAGCTGTTTCCTAGCTAATCTTATGGTGCAACACGCCTAGTTCCGTGAGAGAGATGCTGGCTCCAGAACAGAAATTGCTGGGGCAGCATAAGCAAAGCTTCATTCCAGAGAATCCGACTGAGAAAGCCCCCTCCATCCCAGTCCCCTTTCCCACCTGTTCGTTGTTGGTTCTTCCACTGTGCCACCTCCCTCCCTTGAGACATGGAGGAACTAGCTTGGCCCTTAATAATAGAAATCCATATCTTTACGGTCCCTGTGCTGGTAGCAGGGCAGTGCGCATCTCTTGACATAACAGGGGCTACATATTAGCCACAAATACATGTTTCCATGACCATGATTTTTGAGATCCCAAACCATTTAAAATACGGTTAAATGCTTGTGTGTGTTTCCACAAGTAGATGGAACAACCAAATGTGTGTTTAAAATAAAAACAAGTAGCTATTGTTATGTCCGGTAATCCAATTATGTGCTTTGCTGTGGATCACTTGCTAATGCCCTCTGATCACCGGGACCGTACCCAATGCATGAACTTGTGAATCCATGAAGTTTTTGTCTTTGCCAGGTTTGATAGTGGTACTCTAGGAGGACATTTTTTGGGGGGGTTACACCACATCGTTATGCGTAGCAGGCTTGGGAGCAAGAATATGGTGGTGGGTTTTTTGAATCGGGGGTGGTGGTCCTGATTCTACAACGGTTTGGTACCAGCATGAGTCCCATTGCAGAGAATGGGAGCTCACCCTATTACAAAGGGCTAGTACCAGCACTGAACAGTTTGAGGATCACACTGTTAGTCTTGTGCCATGACCTGAGTTGTGACCCTGTTTGATTTCCTGCAGGAGTTAAAGTGCTTTCCTTTAAAGTACCACAGAATGTTTTTGTTTAAAATAAGAATTTTTTAAAAATATTTTTATTTTTTAAAAGACCCAGAAATGTAAGAGGTTCCAGTGGATTAGAATGCTGTCCTGGGTGGGCGAGCACTACAAGGCAAAATGAGTATCTACCACTACTAGGTATATCGCAGAATCAGAGGCTGCAATCCTCAAACCACTTATTAATTATTTAATTATTATTAATTATTATTATTATTATAAGCATTTGTATAGCACCAGCTGTGTACCTGGAGCTTTACAGAACAATAAGATAGACGCGGTCCCTGCCTACAGCTTACAATCTAATAGACATGGGATAAATAACATTCAAGCGGATGCGAAGTCTCAGGTGCACGTGCTTGGCTTGGCTGCAGTTAGGCAGGAGTCTGCGGGGATGGCAGACAACAAATATTGAAAGGAAAGTTCTAACAGGCGTTGGGAAAGGCGATGAGGAAGAGGTGGGTTTTGAGGAGGGATTTGAAGGTGCGGAGGGAGGGGGCAAGGCGGATGTGGGCAGGGAGGGAGTTCTAGGCACGGGGGGGCAGTAAGGGAGAATGGACGAAGGCGGTTAGGGGAGCAGGGGAGACGAGGGAGGGGGTCAAGGAGGAGTGAAGAGTGCATGCAGGAGTATGTAAGGAGACTAGGGCTGAGAGGTAATGGGGAGCCAGGTTGTGAAGAGATTTGTAAGTGAACACCAGGAGTTTGTGAAGGATGCGTTCGGGAAGGGGGAGCCAGTGAAGCGAGGAGAGGCTGCACATGGTCAAAGCGACAAGCTGAGTGGATGACCCTAGCAGCGGAGTTTTGGATGGAGATAAGGGGGGACAGATGAGAGCGGGGGAAGCCAGTAAGGAGGAGGTTGCAGTAGTCAAGGTGAGAGATGACCATGGTGTGAACAAGGGTTTTGGCCGAGGAGACAGAGAGAAAGGGGCGAATCCGAGCAATGTTGTGGAGGGTGAAGCGACAGGACTTTGCAACAGAGTCGATGTAGGGTTTAAAGGAAAGGTGAGTGTCGAAGATGAAGCCCAGGCTACGGACATTGGGAACGGGGCAGTTGGTGACCCCATCAATAAGGATGGACAGGGAAGAGGGAGGGGGAGGAAAGATAAGGAGTTCAGTCTTAGCCATGTTGAGCTTGAGCTGAGGTCGGGACATCCAGGCGGAGATAACAGAGAGACAGTTGATGAGGCAAGCTTGGACAGAAGAGGAGAGAGAGGGGGTGGAGAGAGGGAGTTGAGTGTCGTTAGCATAAAGGTGGTATTGGAAGCTGTGGGAGGCAATGAGTTTGCCAAGGGACAGGGTGTAGATAGAGAAGAGGAGAGGGCCCAGGACAGAGCCTTGGGGAACCCCAACAAAGAGGGGGAGGGAGGAGGAAAAGGAATTGGAAAGAGCCACATTAAAGGAGCGGTCAGAGAGGTAGGAGGAGAACCAGTCAAAGACAGAGCTGTAGAAGCCTAGGG
The DNA here is from genome assembly GCA_003113815.1 of Sphenodon punctatus. Taxonomy (NCBI): domain Eukaryota; kingdom Metazoa; phylum Chordata; class Lepidosauria; order Sphenodontia; family Sphenodontidae; genus Sphenodon; species Sphenodon punctatus. The sequence continues at coordinate 1,783,224 of QEPC01000081.1, forward strand.
AGCAAAGAGAGTCCAGTAGGAGTGTGTGGTCGACAGTGTCAATGGCAGCAGAGAGGTCAAGGAGGACAAGAATGGAGTAAAGGCGCTTAGATTTAGCGACAAGTAGTTCATTGGTGATCTTGGCAAGGGCAGTTTCAGTGGAATAAAGGGGGCAGAAGGCAGATTGGAGAGGGTCCAGGGAGGAGTTGGCAGAGAGGACGTCCAGGCAGCAGGAGTAGACAACCCGTTCCAGAAGCTTAGAGACGAAGGGTAGGAGGGAGACCAGCCGGTAACTAGAGGGGTCAAGGGTGGACTTTCTGAGGATGGGAGAGACAGTAGCATGCTTGAAGGCGGAGGGCAAGGAGCCAGTGGAGAGGGAGAGATTAATGACATGTAAAAGGGGGGGGGGGCAACAGTGGGAGCAATGGAGGTCAGGAGGAGGGAGGGGATTGGGTTGAGAGGGCAGGTGGAGGGGTTGGAGGAAGAGAGCAAAGAGGAGATTTCCTCAAGGGGGGAAGGAAGATCTTGTCAATCTTTCAGGTGAAGAATGACGCGAGATCCTGAGCAGAAAGGGAAGAGGGTGGAGGGGGGCTTGAGAAGAGAATCAAAGGTGGAGAAGAGGTGGTGGGGGTCATGAGAGTAGGATTCAACCTGGGAGGCATAGTAGTGTTGCCTCACCAGGGAGATAGTGGAAGAGAGGGAGGAGAGGGAGAATTTATAGTGGAGGAAGTCAGGGAGGGAGCGGGATTTGCGCCAGAGGCGTTCAGCAGCCCAGGCGCAGGAGCGGAGGTAGCGGATAGTAGGGGTGAGCCAAGGACGGGGGTTTTGGGGTCCAACGGGACTGGAGGAGAGGGGGAGAAATTCCATTTGAAGGGCAATGGCCTCATTCAATGCTGAGTTATTAATTATTATTATTAATTATTATTATTATTATTATTTATATAGCCAGCAGTGTCTCTTATTATTTTATATTATTTATTATTATATAGCCAACAGTGTACCTGGCACTGTACAATCAATAGCTTATAAGACACGTCCCTACCCCAAGGGGCTTACAATCTAAGATAGAAAAGGGAGGGAGAGGTGAACATTGGGAGAGACAAGTGTGCGTTCATGAGGTTGAGAAGTTGCAGATACACATGCCTCACTTAGGGTAATTTTAGATGTTACGAGACCACGGTCAACCACAGTGAAACCCCTGTAGTGACCAAAAGTCCCGTAACGTCTTAATGATTTCCGTCAGAAGTTCACCACGGTGAACCTCCGGCAGGAATCATTTTGACCACGATTCTGGACCTGCGGCCGCCTGGAGGTTCAGAATCATGGTGGGATCAGGCCCAAACCGTGGCCACAGTCCGGAATCGGTGGAAAGTAACGTCTGTTACCTTCCACCAGCTGGATCGTGGCCCAGACCATGATGTGGGATCGGGTGCAGCAGCCGGATTGGCCACTGCGCACGCCCGTCTCCCGGAGGGCGGGCGGCTGGGGGAGCGCGGGGTGGCGGGGCTGTGCGGCTGCACGTTGTGCCGCACAGCCCCTCCCCCTCCCCTGTAGGAATCAGCCGGCACGTCTAATGGACGGCTGAACTGATTCCTGTCTGGGATCCGAAATGGATCCTGGACCGTGGTTGTGCGTGGCGGGTTGAGTGGCCCGTCACATCTAAAATTACCCACAGTTACATGGAAGAGATTTTGAATGAAGAGGGAAGAGGACACAGTTTCTGGGAAGAGAGAAGAGGGTGTAAAAACTGATGGCTAGTGAAGCTGACAGCAAGGGAGGGATGAAGTGCATATAACAAGTGGGCAAAGTTTCTAATCTCAAGAGCTGCATCCATTTACCACAATGGGGTCAAAGAGCTGCATATAGCTCTAAAGCCACAGTTTGTCCATTCTCTGTTATAACCTAGGAACTTACTGTAGGAATCATTTTGAAACTTAAGAAAGGAACACATCCCCAGAAATGGATGACTCAGGAATTGGTAGTGGGTAGACTTAACATCTCTCTTTGGACTTTCACCCGGAGTACGCCAGGGCAAAGGGGATGTCACACCCCTTTTTAGCTTAACCCTGCTCCTTAGTGATGCTCCCTAGGGGCAGGGCCACATTTGAAGGAGGAAGGGCATGTCGCTCTATGGTCCCCTCTCCTTTTTGATGGGGCCATCCCCTACCATGCCTGGAAACCTCAGGGGCACTCTTGGTTGACCCAGTGAAATCAGTTTCCTAAACCTGAAATCTCCGGGTGAAACCCTAGTAAAAGGTTGTAGAGACTCTTACTTGAGTCACTTTTTCAAATCTGACTTGAGTGAGTGATTCCAGTCAACATCTTAATGGATGGTAGTCCGTCTCACAAAAACTGTGCCGGTCGCATCCTGTAAGTGGCAACCAGCAAAATAACTCCCGACAAGTCAATGAGTCTGGAGACTGAACTGCCTTTCTACCTCTAGAAATGATGCTGTCTGCGCTGGGTTGATGCAGCTGGAGAGGTAGACGGCTATCGCTGTTTGCAGTGGCTATCCTTCTACAGCCAGGCTGCCAATCCAAGATATTGCACCAGCACTTACGTGTGCTTTTAACATACCCAAAGAAGCACTGCAACGGCCGATTGCTTTCACAAGGATGAGAATTCTCATTTGTTCTTGGTGGGGTTTTTTTGTTTTTGTGTTCTACCACATTTTCCTCATTTCCCCTGTACCCACCTGGGTGTCAGGACCCAGACTTGAACTGGCACCCCTGGAGCACTGGGACAACAGCCAGCACAGCAGCACCACTGTTGCTCTGTGGCTCAGCTTGATTCTTGGCCTGCGGGCCCACCTCGGCTCCAGTCCTTGCCATGCCCACCCAGTTCCCTGATTGGCTGTCCATTCAGATATAAAGCCATTTATCAGCTGCAGGAGGCTAGATCGAATCACCGTGTGCTGCTACTCCCTGGCTCTGCTCTCCAACCCTGACTCTTGCTCCCCTCTCTAGTCTTGGACCCTTGCTTTGCCTTACTCCTTACGTTCCAGCCCAGCCTTTTCCTGGACTCCTCAGTCTGATCCTGATGTCCATCCACATCCTGTGGCCCCTTACCGTCTCACCTGCCTTATGACTTAGTGCACTCCTGGCTTCGTATGGGGCCAACACTGGTGAGAGTGCCACACTGAGGACGTCTTACCCAAGATGCATTTAAAACCTGGTGTCCAACTGGAGAGGATTCCTGAGGTCAGAGGAATAGGGAGATCTTCAAGTATGCTTGGGCAATCGGCTCCTCAAGATGCTTATTACTGGTGCCGTGTAGCACTTGTGCATCTCATTTAGAGTAGTACACCAACATTGGTGGTCTTGCACCTGCTCCAAACAGCTCTTAGGATCATATTGTAAAACTCTTTTTGGTTCCAGGCTGGATCAGTGCAGAAAAGCAGCATAGGTAGAATGACTTGCTAGAAACCACACTCTGGACTAAATCCTTTTCTATGGATTATCTCTGGCTAATGGACCCAGGGATTGATTCTGCGACTTTGGAAACTCCATGAACTTGCTCTTCCAACTGAGAAGAGCTTAACACTGTCTCTGTTGCCATGCTCATTGGAAGGCTGCCTACTACACACAAGGATGCCAATTTAGATATTAGCAGTAGCCTTATGCACGATTTACCCAGTGGGACAAATCTATCAATTGGAGTCAGGGATGAACTTAGTACAGAACTTTCAGCCATTGTGCAGGTAACTTACCTGGCTAACTAGTATCTAGGCACCAGCTGGCAGGGAGAGCAGCAGCAACGCTGAGCTACACACTGATAGAAAGAAACAGAAGTGCCCAGCAAAGCTCATCATGATCTACGACATCTTTTCCCAGCTGCATTGACTTCTGGTTTATGTTCCTATTATTTATTCTTGCAGAGTGGAGGACAGACAAACCCTGGGAAAGTGAGCCAGACTTTTGGTGGCGTGGGAAGAAACCTGGCAGGTATTTAGTTTTAGATTCTCTTGGGCACAGGCAGGTCCTGATCTATTTGGTTTTTTAAAAATTCTATATATGCACATGATATATACTATATAATGTGTGTGTGTGTATGTATTCCAGCTGCACTCTAAAGCTCAGCCAGGATAGAGAATTCCATTGTGTTAGGCACCTTGCAAACTTAGGCCCTTTTCACACGGAGATGGGTGGGGGTGCCCGTGTGAATGCCGTGGGGGATGGGTGGGGGTGCATGTGTACTCCCGTGCTACAACCGCCTCCACCCATCACCCACGCATGGAGCAATGGGCTCCAATGCCCGATGCTCCGTGGGTGGGAATGGGTGGAGGTGGTGGAAATGGGTGTGCACTTGTGGGAACGGGCACACACCCACCTCCAACCACCGTGGCCGCCCACCCATCCGCCTACCTACCACGGTCCGTTTAAAAACGGCAACACTGTGCCAGAAGGCCACAGCCATGATTCACAAAATACTTACTCCAGACTGCCGGAGTAGGGAGTTTGTGGATCACCGCCCAACTGATCTACTTTGCTTTCTGCACTCTAAGCAAGGGGTGGGAAACCTCAGGCCCGGGGACCAAATATAGTCTGCAGCTAGTTTTTATATAGCCGGGCCCCTTTCCAGTTCCTGCATCTGGTCTCCAGCTCCTGTCCCCAAGCACTGAAAGAATGAGCTAGGGTAAGGGAGCGTAGATGAGGACATGCACACCAGGATAGGGGATAGAGATCCATGCTCTGGACCACACTCCTTAAGCATTTCTGCCCCCGACTTTTATGCACCCCTCAGGACTTGTAGTCATTTTCAAAGTGGCCCCAGTGAGGTAAAATATTCCCCTCCCCTTATAAAGACAGACTGAGTAGCATCAGGGAGTTGTGAGAGAAGGCCCTACTAAACTACTGCTATAAGGGGATAGATGGGCTGGGGCAGAATAGAGGGTACCAATTTTTCCACAGAAGGACTTTGGCTACAAACACTCAGGGATTTCGGTTTAGCCCCTGGCTCTATTTGAGACCTTCTTCTGGAGTCTCACACCGATGGGTATCTGCACTCAGGAACCACCCGCTGTTTGGGGGCTCTGCCGTCGCATCTTAAGTTGGCGAGTGATCAGGCTTTTGCTGTGGCGGGCTCCTCTATGTGGAACTTGCTCCCCCGCCCCGGATGTCCATCTCAGTTCCTCCTTAATCTTTAAAAAGCACCTGAAATTATATTTATTTTCTAGCTGCTTTTAGGATCCACTGCTAGTTCCCTTAATGTACTCCGTCCTCACTTTTTCCTTCCCCTATTTTTTAATCTTTTAAATTACTTGTTTTAAATTGTTTGTTTATATTGTTTTATGTAAAATGTGAAGCGCTCCGAATGGCAGGTAGGCGGGGTGTGTGTGTGTGTGTGTGCATGCTATAAAAATCAAATCCATTATTATTATTTCAGCCATCCCAGCCTGGCCTTTGCACCCAGGTTCATTCTTCTCAGCAAGGAATACCACCTCACTTCATTTGTTTTCATATTGTTTAAGCCGCCTGGGGAAGATGCCTCTTTTTATCTCTGCTATGGGGAAGGATGAACATTCAGAGTCCATCCTGCGTTACTGCAGTCACATGGTAGGTCATGTAATAACCAATCCTCAGAAAAACATTTTTAAAGAACAACCCCTAAACTTTACTTTGGTGCAGTGGTTCTCAAACTGGGGGTGGGGTGGGGGTGTCGGGGTTGTAGGGAGGAGAAGGACTCTAGCTGGCAAACACCTAGCCCTACTCTGAGTTAGGTGGATTCTCCAAAATAATGGGGTGAAAGGCAGAGACCGGGAGAGAGTCGGATAAGGGGGAGAGACAGGGGAAGCAATTAGAAGGTGGAAAGAGGGAGAGGAAGAGAAGGAGCAAGGTATGGTGTGGGTGGGAGGCTGCAACTACCACAAACAAGCAGAAGGAGAGTGTGACTCAAAAGAGTTTGAGAACCACTGCTTTGGTGTGCAAAATCCCCATATGGGCAGGCCCACCGTCTCCATTAAAGTTAATGGGAGTTTGGTCATTGATTTTTAATGGCAGAGGGTTACGTGTGCATCATCTTAAGCTGGCCAATCACATTTTGGGCTGCATTACTGGATGCATCCTAGTCCAGACGCTGGAGGTAATGGTGCCACTTTACACTGGTAAAACACCATCTGGAATACAGTGTTCAGTTTTGGGCACCACACTTCATAACAAATGTTAGCAAATTGGAGACAATAGGTAATATCAGACGTGACGGGCCGTTCGGTCCGCCACTCTGAACCATGGTCTGGGATCCGTTTTGGATCCCGGACAGGAATCAATCTGGCCGTCCATTAGACGTGCTGGCTGATTCCTACAGAGGATCGGGGAGGGGGCGGGGCTATGTGGCGCGATGTGTGGCTGCACAGCCGCACTCCCCGGCTGCCTGCCCTCCGGGCGATGGGCAGGCACAGCAGCCAATCCAGCCACTGCGCCCGATCCCGTATCGCAATCTGGGCCACGGTCCGGGATGGGCGAACGTAACAGATGTTACGTTTGGCCCATTCCAGACCGTGGCCACCGTGACCGCGGTTTGAGCCCGATCCCACCACGATTCTGGACCTCCGGGCGGCCGGAGGTCCAGAATCGTGGTGAATTTGATTCCCGCCTGAGGTTCACTGGGGTGAACATCTGGCGGAAATCATTTAGATGTTACGGGAATCATGGCCACTGTAAGGGATTCACTGGGGTTGACCGTGATCCCGTAACATCTAAAATTACCCAATGCGAATGTTTGGCCAAGTCAATAAAGGGGCTAGAACGCAAGCCATATGAGGAGAGACTAGAGAAAATAGGGGGTGTGTAGCCTAGAGAAAAGAACGTTAAGGGCTGTGGGGACAGGATAGCAATTTTCAAAAATCTAGAAAGATGCCACAAAAAGATGGTGAATCTTTTTTCTTCGATGTCACATAAGACAAAACTGAGAGCGAATGAGCTTAAATTGCCTTAGAGGGTACATTTTGGTTAAATACTTGAAAAAAACATCTCAGCTGGAAGAAGTCATGTAATGAAATAAGCTGCCAAGGGACACTGTAGAGTCTCGTTCCTTGGATATTTTCAAAGGGCATCTGAACAAGCATTTGTCTGTGATGCTGGAGACATAGTTTATTCTGTCTTGGGGTCATCACTAGGGTGGTGGGTGCTTTAGAATTGCAATTGCTAGGCAGACCAAAGGAGAGAAGGATGTACATAAAGGACCACATACCTAAGTCAGTGTCTACCTTGATTCCTACGAGTTTGCCAAAATTGGGCATATTTATAGGATTCCTCAAGGGATGTTGCTCCTCTCAAGGTAAAGGGCATCACTAAGTTCTTTATGGTTCCAAGCCATAAGGCTAGCTAAGATGAAAGGTGTAGCAGGGAAGGGAAACCTATTCTACTTATGACTCTTCTTGTTGTTTTAGGACATGGGAGGAGTAGTTCAGCTGGATGGACACAGCACAGCCACTTATTGTGCAGTGATCACAGGAAGTGGGGAGCTCAGCCTTGGCTTGGGAGACATGGACATCCATCAGCAGATAACAGAGCAATATGTAAGGATCTGGAGTACCAAGCTCATAAAAAGGAGCCTGGATGTGTGACAGCAGCAAGCATCGGGAGACACTGTGTCCATGGGAGCATATAGGGTATCTGTCAGAGGTGTAGCAAGGTTGGAATAGACCCTGTTTCAGAAAATGAGATGGGGGTCCTTTCCCCCACCATTCAATGGCAGGGGATGCAGCTGTACCAGGGAATGGGTCCCCCAGGCTCATGGGCTCAGGTGCCGATGCACCATCTGTCCCTATTATGGCTAGGTCCTTGGTATCGGTGCCCATCTCTCATTATCCACCATGAGTGGTTACATTCTAAAGCCACGATCAACCTGCGGAAGCCTCATGTTGGACACAAACCTAGGTTTCTGGACCAGCAGTGCAGAACCAACCAAAATGGCCATTTTCCAAGCTGCAGGAAAGAATCCTTTCTCTTTCCTTTTCCATTGGTAGGCCAACACTATTCCATGCATGGTGGTGTCTATCCCAGAATCATCCTGAAAAGTTAGACCCAGACAGCCTATCATTCTAGATCCCCTTGAGCCACCATTGACTTCATGACCACCTACCTGGAGATGGTGTTCTGTTTGCCCTTCAGGAACCAAAATAGCAGCGATAAGGTGTTGAAAGTCAGCCCTCCCATCTCATTCCCCACTCTGCCACCCGCTCTGTGTTTCTACAAGCCAAATCGTAGAAACGCAGATAAACAGATTCTGCGTCTCGGCATGGTGGTTAGGAAAATTTTCAGAACTGTTATGGAAGTGATGATTAGGAGTGATTCAAGCAAACCCCACCCTATTTCCCCAGTAATTCCACTGCTGACAGATTAAGAGTCTGCACCTGACTGACGGCAATTTAAAAGACAGGTGTAATTCACTTATCAGCAAGACCCTCATGTGGAATGAATGTTCAGCCTCTGCTCCTCCCCTCCCCATGCCTTTGCCTCAAAGCAAAAATGGAACAAACCCCATTAAATGATGACTTCATCCCTGGGGAACTGTGTGGAACAATAAAGCAAGTCTCTAAGTTTCTGTTGGGCTCTAGCTATTGATGAAAGCTGCACTATGATCATACGCTGCTCAGTTAATTTCAGCAGAGTTGAGGAATGGGAATCTATGATGCAAGTCGTCAATCTGTGCAGACCTGCCAGAGAGAACTCTAGCCAGGATACTACCCAGCAATGTGGGAAGATGGCTACATAGGGGACAGTGATATTTCCCCAGTTCATATGATTGCTGTGATGGACATTTACAAAAGGTGACATTGACAAAAGAGGACAAGGTGGGTCTGCACTGGCTTCTGATAGATTTCCAGGCACAATTCCAGACACTGGTATTAACCTGCAAAGTTTAGCCCTACATTTCTGAAAGATTGCCCCGTCCTCTATGTCCCATCACAATCTTTGTCAGCCGAGAATGGCTTCCTGCTAGTTCCATCATTTGCCAAGTTCGTAGAGCTTGTCTAAACGGGGCAATATTTATTTAACTTTCTAACCCATCCTTCCCTTAAGACTCAGGGTAAAAACACGCCTACCAAACACTTTGCCAAAAAGAAAAGTTTTGCACTGCCTCCAGAATATTCTCCAGTATATTTAGAGCCAAACGTTTGCCTTTGCCACAGGGTAACATCCTGCCAGTCAGAGAATTTAAGAACACGTCTGGGCCCCACAGTCCCTGGCCTGGTGAAACTGGAAGCATTTACAGAGGCAGTACTCATGCGGGCAGGGGTGCTTGTAGAATTCATTTAGGGGGTGACAGGAGAGTCTCTTTGCCCTCCCCCTTTCCAAGCATCACGACGTTGCAGTGCTCAGAAAAGAGATATAGTTGTGACAAAGTGGGGGAGCCCCCTTTGCCCCCCATCCCTTTCTGATGCAGACATGCCCATCCTTCCTCATCATGACATTACAGAGCTTGGAGAGGGGAATGGGGGTGGGGAGCCCCTTCAATCAAGCCCATTTTCAATGTGGCCTTGCCCAAAGGGCTTGGAAGGGATGGGTGCAAACGTACCTCCCTCCCCACACCCATAGATCTAGGGAAGACATCTTGTTCTTTCGACATCTCCTGCTGATTCAAGAGCTTGAGGGGGAGCCACCACCAGCCGTCCTCAAGATAGCCTGATATTAGGTTTGGTGCTGGAGGGTGGAAAATAGGACAACCTGGAAGACTTGTTTTCCCTAAGAAAATACTCCTCATCATCCTTGTTCATGGCAAGCCTGCATAATCTTCCTCCAAATGTGACCTGTCCAAACACACTGAGTTTCCTACCAGTGTGTTAGGTAGGGTGTCTCATCATTGTCTACCTAGTTGGGTTTTATCCCCCCTACCCCCAGTAATTTATGGCCCAGGCCGTTTATATGCTGTGTTATATGTTTTAAATTGTTATATATGCCATTTTAGGTATTGCATTGTTTTTATTATATTTTATGATTGTAGGTCGCCCCGAGCTGGGTTCAGGATGGGGCGGGGTATAAATTTAATAAAATAAATAAATAAATATAATAAATATAATTTATCAGGCTGCCCACATTGTGTCCTCCATTGTGATTAGATCTCCAAGTTTAAGCAGAGCCTGTGTACGGCCCCGCTGGTGTGTGTCGATGGGAACGTGTCTACTTCTACCATTCAGTACGTCTGCCAGATTGCCAGAGAACACCACATAGCAGGTATGGGGAACTTAGGAACAGGTGCAGTGACTCGGCTGATTCACTGCTAGGATGGAGCTTACTGGGGACGGGGTGGTTAGAGAAGGGCTACTAAAATTCAATCATGGTGTTCCCCTTCCTTCCCACCCCACCCCACCAGCTCCTCCACAAAAAAAATAATGTTTACCTGGAGCCACCACTGTTACTGGGATATTCAGCTTCTAAGGCTGCATTGAGGAAACAAGAGTGGGTATTGGGCCCACCTCCACGTTCTGAGTGGGAATAGCAGACCTCTGGGATGTTGGAAACAGGAGTAACAGGACACAAGATGAATTTGTATGGGGCAATGGGTGTTTTGTGAATGTATCTGAATTTGGGAATTTAAGCGTGCACATTTTAGGCTCTGAATGGTATAAGGCCTTGGCTGTATTCAAAACCTGCGCCTGCTACCTATCTGCTCTCCCCATGGGGATCCTACTATTATTATTTATTATTAACAAACATTTATATAGCGCCAGCAGTGTACCTGGCACTTTACAAAGTAATAAAATAGACACGGTCCCTGCCCCTAGGGCTTACAATCTGAGAGACAGGAGCTGGGGGAGAGACTTAGGAAGGGGAACAGAGGGAGAGACAAGGGGTCTAACATTCATGAAGATGCGAGGTCTCAAGTNACATTTATATAGCGCCAGCAGTGTACCTGGCACTTTACAAAGTAATAAAATAGACAGGGTCCCTGCCCCTAGGGCTTACAATCTGAGAGACAGGAGCTGGGGGAGAGACTTAGGAAGGGGAACAGAGGGAGAGACAAGGGGTCTCCTACCATCATGCCTTAAGTCAGTGGGCAACGGGGACTTTCCCCGGGCCTGGCTCACCAACAGAAGTTGCTCCAATCTCAGTTCCTCCCTCCTCCCCTTCAAAAATCACCTGAATAATAAATAATAAAATAATAAAGTCTTCAGGTGCTTTTAAAGGATCCACTACTCATTCCCTTTAATAGCTTCCCTCCCGCTTTTAAAATGGATCTGACATGGGTTAGTTGTTTAATTTGATAGGACTAATGTTGTGAAGCACCTCAACCGCCATTTGGTAGGAGGGGAGCGATTCTATATAAATAAAATGTATTATTATCCTAAATGACCTTGCAAAATGATTCACTCCCCCTTCCTTCCTCCATGCAATACATTTGCGTTCACCAAAGATTCTTCAGAATGGCCCAGCAGGCTCCGGGGCGGATTGGGCCAGCTGGAAAACGGGGACAATTCCGGCTGGGCGGCTGCCTCCCCTGTGGAGTAGGTGCCTCTCGATGCAGCTCTGATTACAGGCTAGCCCCCCCCCCGCCCCATGGACCTCCCCTCCCCCAGGCTGGCATGCCCCACCCTGGCCCCACTCGCACCCCCCGTCCTCAGCAACTTGTGACCCCCAGCCCTCTCCTCAGCACCCCTTTCCAGCCCCTTAGCCCCTCCACCCTCTGTGCTTCATGAGCACCTGCCCAACAGCACCCCTCTCCCAGCCCCTCAGTACCCCCTTCCCCAAAACCCCCATCCTCTGTGGTCCATGCTAGAAGCTGGGGATGGGAGTGCTTAAGAGGTGCACTCAGCACCTGGAAAAAGGAAAGGAGGGTCCAGATCATGGATCTTTACCATGGCTCTGTCCCCTCTCCTTGTGCACATGACCACATGCCATCATTTCTGCTTCCTTCCCCTGAGCCCAGACTTTCAGCACTTGTGAGCAGAATGTGGATCCAAGGGCCAGATCCAGGAAGTGGATTCAGGGGCCAAGTAAAAGCTATCTACAGGGTGCACATGAATGACAATCCACACACACAGTTGAGAGCCTATACTCTAGACTCTGGTTAGCCAAAAATCTGGAATGAAAACAGGGAAAGAAGACCACTGCTTTGGGCTGCCTCCCTCTTCCGCCCCAATCAGTAGAATTTTAGGGGCTCAACTCACAAAGGCAAAGATATGAACCACAAGAAAAAGGTTGGGAGAGTCCAAAATTGACCACTACCAATTCACTTTTAAATTGTTACAACATTCACACACACAGCTATCAGATGTGCAATATGGGCCACTTTCAGAATATTTTCCAGGGCTGTTTTAAGTTCCCAGTCTGCCCCTGATCAGGCTTTAGAATAGCTTCCATGCTGCTTTCAGAGGAGAGAATTCTCTAGTCTCGGGCAGCGGGTGTAGATCACCCAAAACAGACAAATTAGCCACCAGGACCTATTCAACTAGGAATTCATCCCTGCCCATGTCTTTTGTCACATCACCATAGTATCAGGATCATCAGATAGTCAATACTGGGTCAACGGAAAGCTAGACTACAGAGACTATGCTGAAATGGAAAATAATCTGGATGCTGATAAAATATAGAAACTAAAAATGGTTCTATGTATTATTATTAGGATTGATTTATATCCTGACTTGTCTCTGAAAACTCAGGGCAGCTTACAAATAATAAAAACATATTAAACAAAATACAAATAAATTTTGTATCAAACCCTCAAACTCTCCACCCCTGCCTCCCACTCAAGAGGTTCTCTCCAAAGCCATACCCAAACTTGTGCCCCAAATACAATGAAATAAATTCCCAATACAAACATAATCTTATAAAACTCGCACCCCATCACTTGCAGCTACACAAACCCCATTCCCCCACCTCTCATCAGCGGGAGTCGCTTTCCCCATCCACCCCCATACTCTCCCAGCCCTCAGCTCCACTTCCTCCTCCCCCGGCCCCCACACCATAGCCCCATTAAAAATATTAAAATAAAAAAATTAGCATGGCCCAAAACCTAGCCTCTCCCAATGCTCAGACCACAAACCGCCAGCAGCTTTTGGCTGCTGCCCTGGGACCAAGACAGCAGTCTTTTGGAGGCATTTCTTCAGGCACCACTGCAGTCAAGGCTCGCTCCTTTGGCACAGCCAGGTGTGAGAAGCTTCTGACTGGATGGTAAGTGAAAGCCAGTATATCATAATATACTTGTAGAGTTACGTATACATCAAAATAGTGTGGTTGCTGCATGACTAGGAAAGAGACAAGAGACCATATGGACAATACCTTTTATTGGAGCAACTTCTGTTGGTGAGCGACGCATGCAAACGTTTGCTTTCCAGCAAGGGTAAAGGTCAGAAAAACTGAAACCAAAGGCAGGCTAGGTTTGATTAGCACAGGGGAGCGAACCAGAGGCATGGTGCGACTAGAATGGGCCCTGGTGCAAAAGATGGAATGGGCTCTCCTACGGCACCAGCCAGGGGCACCCAGCGTAGCAATATAGGCAGATGGTATCTGTGGGGCCCCTGGGCCTGGGGGCCGCTACACATGATAGTGACACCCCTGGAGTAATCCGTCACTTAAATTGAATAGGGTAGGAGTGGCAGGTCTGGGAAAAGGGGCTGCGTGAAACTCTAAAGCTTGCACCCTCACCCCAACAGGTTTTGGTCTGCTAAAAGGTGTCATCTTAAGTACTTGGCAGAAGAGGCAGCAAGGTGGCACCATAGAGACTAACTGAGGTAGAAAGGCATAAGCAACAGAAAGTTTAATCAACTTCTTTGTGTCTCGTCTTTAAAAAATCCCCCTGTGAAGTGCCAAGATTGGCATACTGGCTGACCTAATGCAATTATTGTTTTTGCAGTGTGCTATGAGCCAACAGATGAGAACAAGGCCTCTAAGCCATTCCTTTCAGACAGCTGGAGATCCCTGACCTGCATCTCTCCCAATCTGCGGGAACTCAGAGCAATAAATCGGACCCTTGGGCACCCTATTCCAGCAGGTACGGTACACTGAGGGAGTAGCAAGGCAAATAGATTTTCAGTTAATGTAGATCAGGAATGACCAGACATGGTACATGGTCTCCTTTTCTAGGCCTCAGCCGAAGGTGGTCTACTGAGCAACTGGCTAGGACTCCTCCTGCTGGCTCACAACCTCCTCTCATGGCTCCTAGGGATGCTTCCCTCTGAGAGAACCTTCCCTTCCCTGCCACTTGGATGCACTCTCCTAGCCCCATTCCTCTCTGGAGAGGCTCCCCAGGGCACTGACCTTACTTACCTTCTTGGCATAACACGGCTGCAGCCAAGGACCTGCTCCTTAGCCACCTATAAGATTTGCGGGTGATGAACAAGGAGCAGTTGAGTAGCAACCTCATAGTAGGGTCTAAACAGCCATAACCCCACTGCATATTTGTTATCTACACAAGTGGGTAGTGTTACACCTGGTAACACCCAAGTGTTCAATATGAACACTTCTTCATATTGAACCCCAAGATGTGATAGCATCACCATATGCTGACACAAATGTCATGATGTAGGCGCGTCCTATTGGACACACACACAAATATCATGGAGGATGACTGATTTACCTATAGGGTTGCCCAGGACTGGAACAACTGGGAAATGGGGGTTGCAGGTCAGGAGAGGGACGTTTGCACAGAACTTGTTTGCTACTGATCTGGGCAGTAAATTATAGAGCCAAGTTTCGGAGACGATTCACAAATAACATGGGTATCTCAAGACAGGGACTTGGTGGTCTGTACGTTTGAAGTTATGTCACAGCTCTTCTTCCATTGATGTCTAAAGATTTGCCATCCAGAATGGAGGACGTTGTCAGCGCTGCAATGGCCCTGGTCCGTCCCTTGCTGAAGCAACTGCACTGTGTGGTGGTGACACTTGGCCCGCATGGAGTCCTCTTGTGTGGCAGGCTGGTAGGAGGCAGCGTGTCACTTTGTCCTGGAGCTCACAAGCAGGTAGAGGCCTGGGAGGACACACCAAGCGCATACTGAATTCCAAAGCTTCTACATTCCTGGATAGTATTGAAGATTAGTAGGGAAATCTGGGCCTTCCACTTCTGTGCCGCTAGCTCAAGCCTACCCTGGTCTGCTGCCTGGAAGCTCTTCTCATTAGGGGACTGCCTCCTCCCTTCTATCCCATGGCAGCCCCTGAGGCCAGCCAGGAGGGCCCTCTTACATGTACCATCTGCCCAGCAAGTTCATTCACCCCGGGCACATAGAGAGACAGTCTTGGCCGCTGCCCCACAATTATGGAACTCCCTTCCCCAGGGGTTCATCTAAGCCCAAGCCTGCTCATCTTCCGGGAGCAATGTACGATGTTCCTATTTGGCAGGCAGGGCTAAGGTTTGGAATAGGTTTTAATTGGTTTTATTTATGTGTACTTCTAGAAATATATATATTTATGTCTTATAAGCTGCCCTGAGTGCAGTAAAAATAAATAAATGAATTGCCCTGTGAAATTGGTCTCCATCTTGCTGAGTTCCTTTCCATTGCTCAAAGAGCAGACTCTGAAGCAGCAGCAGGAGGTCCAAGAAAGAACTCCCCTCTCCTGCTTCCCTATCCACAGTGGTCCCCTGGCAGCATTGGTGTCTGTGGGCACATGAGCATGGAAATATCAGCTCCACTAGATAAGAAGTTTCTAGTCTTACAACCGAGGATGTTGTGAAGACCAGCGTAGCTGGGTTCAAAAACGACAGGATAAATTCCTAGAGGATTGGTCCGTGTCACTTTTGTGACTATTCAAGATGGTCAGGAGATGAGACTTCTGACTGTCCAGGGCTGGGAGTGACTAGCAGCAAATGGATCGTTCCATTATGACCGGTTGTGCACTTGTGATTGGGATTTTGGGGGGCCCCTGCCGCTGGCTGTCCCCCAAAGCACCACTGGTGCAGCCATGACTCAATTACCCCGCTTAAGCAACCACCGAGCACCACTCTCCCAAGTGTGCCAGCCCGTAAGGAGTTAATTCTTCATACCCCATAATCTCAGGGTCCCACGGTCATCAGAAAAGTAAATGGGTTAGTAAATGCTTTATAATGAGAAAGTTTTATATAAGAATTAAGACAGATAATATTGGTTCAGAGTAAATACAGAAGGTGCATAATAAAATTAAATCAAAATAGTGTGCAATACCACTTAGAAAACTTCCCTAAGCCCTTACCGAAGTTCAGGTCTGCTTCTATGAAGCAATTTGCCCCTTCTCCCTGTGGCTCCTCCTGGACGGCCAGCCAGCACAGTAGGGTATATCCCCGTCACTACCAATAGGAGGCAGACATCCAACTTTTGTGTCTCCAGTGCGGGGTTATCCTTTCCAACCCCAGTTGATTGTCTGCCTTCACGCAGATAGGATGCAGGCTGGCTGCCTCCAAGAGGATCCATTCTTCAGGCAGCGGTTAAGGAGCTCCAGGTGCCAGGGGAGGAGGATNCTGGATTTGATTCCCTGTTCCATTTTCTAAACTTTTACTGTAACTTTCATTCTAGATTATTTATTTATTTATAAAATTTTACTACCCCGCCCCTCCTGCCACAAGCAGCTCGGGGCGGCTTACAATCCATAAAAAATTAAACCAGTAATTAAAAACAACTAAAAGGAGGAAAAAAGCAGAAAAAACCATAACCCCCCCCACCCAAAAGCCCTCCATCCCCTCACCCATCTCCCCCACCAAATGGCTGGCGGAACAGCCAGGGCTTACAACTTCTCCAAAAAGGGGAGATCCGGGGCCAGCCGGGCCTCCACCGGAAGGGAGTTCCGCAGCCGTGGTGCGGCCACCAAGAATGCCTTCCCTTGCGTGGCCTCCCGGAAGACTCGGGGGACCTCGAGCAGGGCACCCCCAGATGACTGCAGGGGTCGATCCAAGACCCAGGGAGTGAGGCGGTCCCGCAGATTGGTATGGCCTAGGCCGGTTAGGGCTTTATAGGCTAAGACCAACACCTTGAATTGGGCCCGGAAAACCACCGGCAGCCATTATACATTCAGTAGTTCACATCATATCCTCCCCACCATGTTGTTCTATATGTTACACCGATCATTTAGACACCAAACAACCCCAGGTTACATCAATTGGTTTTACAACACGTTACTGTTGAGAACTCATGTATTAGTAACTCATAACCCCCATGATAGCATTTCTCTGAAGCAACAAGTTCGCCGCTGTCAAACACAGGATACTGATCCAGTATGGCACTTCTTTTGTTCTTAAAGTTTCCCTTCCATTCCCTAATTGTATGCGAGGATTGCCTTTCTAATGAGGTCGCTGGTGGAGTGCCCACAAAAAGCCAAAGCCATTTTTCAGGAGTATTCTCAAGCCGAGACCTGGAATTCACTCTCCACAAGTGAATAAATTCCATTGCAAGGAAGTGCAAATATAGCCAAAAGGGACTGGATTAAAAATCTGATCAAATATCCATTGGAATATCTTGTTTGACATGCCCCATCTCTAGCGTTTGTTCAGAAGTTTACAAATGGGAGCAGCTCAACTCGTGCTTCTAGGGTTGCTGCTTTTGGTCTTTTTTTTTAACCTGATGCTTCCATTTTGGCCTATGGGAATGTCAGGTAACCCGCCCCCCCCCCCAGGTGGCAACCCTCTTTGCTCCTTGTTGACCTGATGATGTCCACTCCTCAGTAATGTGTGTGTGTGTCTCTCTCTAGAATGCTGCAGGTGAGCTGTGTGCTGTTCATTACCCTGCACTCCCCCTAGCCAGGGAGGAGATCGTGAATGTCTCAGGAGCGGGCGACAGGTATAATGCTAATCACCCCAAGAGAGGATGGGATGATGGGAACCCCTTCCTTCTCGGTTTGTTCCCTGCACCCTAGTTGCTGTGACAACATAACAGCACATGCATATACACTGCATTGCTAAGGAGTAATTACCCAAAATATTTATCTCCAGCCTCTGGAGGTGCTGAGAGACTGAAAGCTCCTTATAAACTGCACAAAACATTGGTGTCTATGTTGAATGGAAAGAAACGGAGCAAGAAAAGGGAAGTTTTCCCTTTACGCTCCCTAAGATGTGATGAGAAGCACCTGGAACCTTTCAGCAGTGGCTGCTCCCTAGAGAGGTGATCATTCTGGTACTGAGTCAAATTGGCCTCTGGCCTGTAGCTGCAAGGCAGGGTGCTTGCCTACACGGAGCCAAGGCCCTGGAATTCTGTAACTCGGCCAGCAGCAGCTGCGGTAGCCTTTGCAAAGGAGAGAGACCTTGCAGAGATAAGCCCTAGCTTCTCCTATCTGTGAATCCAACCCTGAGCAGCCCCATAGATGGACAGATGGCTACATTTGCAGGCCCACCTACTGAGGAAGACTTATAAGCATTTATATAGTGCCAGCGATGTACCTGGCGCTTTACAATTTGCATGGATTAATTTAACTACCACATTCTCAGGGCATTTTCAAACGGACAGTTAGTCCGGACTAATTGAATGTAGTCCGGACTAGGTTGTCCGTCTGAACGCTGTCAGTGGTGCTTATTAGTCTGGACTAAGAAAGCCCCAATCGCTGGGGTTTATAACAGCCATTCTTAAACTAGTCCGGACTAATGTTCATCCAAATTACTAGTGCTTATTAGTCAGGACTAGTTGACTAAGTATCCAGTACTTATTGCCACAGAGTCCAATGGCAAGACCTGACAGACGCTCTAGGCATTTTAATGATTTTTAGGATCACATGAAGTGATGTTTCAGTCACAGAAGACATGTATTTTTCCATAAGTGTTCCTTAAAAAATTGCAGAGGTGGCACACCTTGCATTGTAGGAGGATTGTGATTATAACAAGGGGTGGGGAGCAGAAACGCTAAATCAGGTGGGGGCTTGGGCTGGGGTTGTCTGGGTACCTTGAATTAAAGGGAACAGAGGAAAGACTGGGCAGAGTCTTTCTCCTAGGAAGACTCTAGGCATTTTATGCCTCTATGGTTTGTAGGATCACATGAAGTGATATTTCAGTCACAGAAAACATCACTATGGAATGGCCGAAAAGCAGCGCGGGATTGAAATACAGCCACAGAGACTCTAAGCACCATGCAAACTGCAAAGTTCTGTTCACACGGCTAGTCCGGACTAGAAATGAATACGACTAGATTGTCCATCTAAAAAGGTACCAGTCTGTTAGCGCAGACTAATAAACACCAGAGTTTATACAAACTAGCCTGGACTAGTTTCTCCGTGTGAAAATGCCCTCAGTGGGGGGAGTGCTTTGCTCTCCAGTATCCCATCCATCCTGTCAGTGCCAGAGTCTCCCCTTGGCTGCTCCTCATTCTCTATCTGTCGTGGGATTGGGATCTCACTACCCCATTCTAGGCTGTCAGATTTAGTTTCCCTGGCTTGCAGCTCTCACTGGATCAAGCTCACTCTCTAGAACGAATTCAGACTGCAACGGCTGAACCCTCTTGTCACCTTTTATAACCTTAGAGTTTCCCAGCACGGACTCTTTCTCTCTAGGTTTGTCTGTGTTTGTAAACACAGAATTAACCCCAATCTGTGCCCTGCCAATGTTAGGATTAGCAATTCCACTGGACCATACTAAGTTCAGTTAAAAGAAGTTTAATTAATAAATCATGAATAAGCATGCAGTACAAGATTATACTCAAGAGCGCAGAAATCAAAACAAAACAACATAACTATCTGTACTTGGATTCTTCTAACGTAGGCTTACCCTAACCAAAGTCCAAGGCTAGTTCAGTTCATGTCACAGCCCGCGGTGGAAAGCTTGGCTGGTACAAGTCTTAGGGTTTCCAATAGACCAGTCCTTACTTCATAGCTTATTTGGTGCAGCCCTTCTCTGGTTGGTAAGATGGGATGATGAAGATGAAGAAGCTCTTTGATGAAGATCTCCTCTCTTTGTCTTGTCTTCCTCCTTAAGTACTTTTCCAGGTTCCTTTGTTTGATTTTCCTGCCAGTTGACTCTGTGTTTTCAGTCACGTCCACAGGAAGAAATCCATTTGCAAATCAATGGCTTATTGCTAGTGTCTGCAGA
The DNA here is from genome assembly GCA_003113815.1 of Sphenodon punctatus. Classification (NCBI taxonomy): domain Eukaryota; kingdom Metazoa; phylum Chordata; class Lepidosauria; order Sphenodontia; family Sphenodontidae; genus Sphenodon; species Sphenodon punctatus. The sequence goes on from QEPC01000081.1 coordinate 1,803,116, forward strand.
AGTGTTAGGCTTTTCCTGATTACCCAATCACTCACGGTCATGACTTAGCAGTTCTCCATTGCATGAAGCGAGTTTCAAGTTCTCAGCTTTCACATTACATACATGTTTAACCTTTACCTTTACATAGTTGTTAGACCTGTAGTCTACATGTAGCCCAGTATCTCCTCATCACACTGTCTCAATCATTTCATCACCTCTTTCCCCTTCTTATGACTTCCAGCACCTTTTCTCCCCTCCCTCCTCTGTGGGTGCTTATTTATTTAGGCTGAGCTCATACAAATCGGCAGTGGCAGGCAAGCAGGCCAGCCAGCCCAGGACGCAGACGTGCCCCTGAAGTCCCAGCCAGCTCCTGATCTCGGAAGCATGGCAGATATCCAGAGGGGCCAGTGAACCTGCCCTACCAGGCCCCAAGGATCCACCAGCTCCTGTTCCTGTCTGCTTTGCCAACGCTTGGGGCTGGATTAAACTTGGCAGTGACTGGAACTGCTGTTGCACCACCGATCAGCCTTGACCTTGTCAAAGGAGAGAATGAGTCTAAAGTGGGTGCTTCTGCATGAGCATTATCCTGGCATAAAAGCCTCCAATTGCGGGAGTAAGTGTTCGTGCGAACAGATAACCCGGTATAAATAATTCTGATTCCTGGTTTTATTCCGGAATGATAAAACCTAATTTTCCAGGTTTTATTTATTCCAGGATAAAATAATACTGGGATAGTGCTCGTGTAGATGCTTATCCCAGGATGAAGCCCCCCTCCCATAGAGAACTGCAGGTAGAGTTTACCTCCCCTCTACCCAGTGTCTCAATGGTATTCTGCAGTCTCTGGTGGCAAAATGTCACGGGTAGGGATTTATAGCAAAGAAAATGGCTGTGACAAAATGCTACCCATCCTGCCTCCTAATCTACTCTGACCCTGCAGCGGAGGGAATTCATTGCGCCCATCCGCTCCAGCGACTCATGACAGCAAGTGACAGACACGGCAGGGATGTTGGGAGGTGAGAGGCTCACAGCTGCCCACACAGCAGCCAGGAGAGGCAGCTAGAACCAGGGAATACTGCCCTTCTCTTTAGGGTCTCTTGCCAAACCCTCAGATTGGCCACGAGTGGGGAAGGGGGGCAGCTGGAAATGGAGGGGGCAGATGACGTCCACAGGACGTCCAAGGGCACCGGTATCCCCACCAATCTCTTGTATTTCCAGAAATCAGAGCAGAAGAAGGCGCTGAAATTCAACTGAGCTGTCTGGCAGAATCCAGTTCCCTATGGAACTGTCCTGTTTGTCTCCGCTCTCTACACAAATACAGAATCCCCTCTGGAAACTTACATCCCAGACAATTAATGACAAGACTGATGCTGTAGCAGAGACATTCTCCTCTCGCTCAGAGTTCCCCCAAGGCACTGAAATTCAACCGCACTGCATCATGGGATTGATGCAGTCCTCCTTGCGACTCTTATTTATTTATTTATATTTATTTATTTATTTTATAGATTTCTATCCCGCCCCCTCCTGCAATGCAGCTCGGGGCGGCTGACAACAATAATAAAAACAATTAAAATCAGTTAAAATNTATGGAATGGCCGAAAAGCAGCGCGGGATTGAAATACAGCCACAGAGACTCTAAGCACCATGCAAACTGCAAAGTTCTGTTCACACGGCTAGTCCGGACTAGAAATAAATACGACTAGATTGTCCATCTAAAAAGGTACCAGTCTGTTAGCGCAGACTAATAAACACCAGAGTTTATACAAACTAGCCTGGACTAGTTTCTCCGTGTGAAAATGCCCTCAGTGGGGGGAGTGCTTTGCTCTCCAGTATCCCATCCATCCTGTCAGTGCCAGAGTCTCCCCTTGGCTGCTCCTCATTCTCTATCTGTCGTGGGATTGGGATCTCACTACCCCATTCTAGGCTGTCAGATTTAGTTTCCCTGGCTTGCAGCTCTCACTGGATCAAGCTCACTCTCTAGAACGAATTCAGACTGCAACGGCTGAACCCTCTTGTCACCTTTTATAACCTTAGAGTTTCCCAGCACGGACTCTTTCTCTCTAGGTTTGTCTGTGTTTGTAAACACAGAATTAACCCCAATCTGTGCCCTGCCAATGTTAGGATTAGCAATTCCACTGGACCATACTAAGTTCAGTTAAAAGAAGTTTAATTAATAAATCATGAATAAGCATGCAGTACAAGATTATACTCAAGAGCGCAGAAATCAAAACAAAACAACATAACTATCTGTACTTGGATTCTTCTAACGTAGGCTTACCCTAACCAAAGTCCAAGGCTAGTTCAGTTCATGTCACAGCCCGCGGTGGAAAGCTTGGCTGGTACAAGTCTTAGGGTTTCCAATAGACCAGTCCTTACTTCATAGCTTATTTGGTGCAGCCCTTCTCTGGTTGGTAAGATGGGATGATGAAGATGAAGAAGCTCTTTGATGAAGATCTCCTCTCTTTGTCTTGTCTTCCTCCTTAAGTACTTTTCCAGGTTCCTTTGTTTGATTTTCCTGCCAGTTGACTCTGTGTTTTCAGTCACGTCCACAGGAAGAAATCCATTTGCAAATCAATGGCTTATTGCTAGTGTCTGCAGAAGTGTTAGGCTTTTCCTGATTACCCAATCACTCACGGTCATGACTTAGCAGTTCTCCATTGCATGAAGCGAGTTTCAAGTTCTCAGCTTTCACATTACATACATGTTTAACCTTTACCTTTACATAGTTGTTAGACCTGTAGTCTACATGTAGCCCAGTATCTCCTCATCACACTGTCTCAATCATTTCATCACCTCTTTCCCCTTCTTATGACTTCCAGCACCTTTTCTCCCCTCCCTCCTCTGTGGGTGCTTATTTATTTAGGCTGAGCTCATACAAATCGGCAGTGGCAGGCAAGCAGGCCAGCCAGCCCAGGACGCAGACGTGCCCCTGAAGTCCCAGCCAGCTCCTGATCTCGGAAGCATGGCAGATATCCAGAGGGGCCAGTGAACCTGCCCTACCAGGCCCCAAGGATCCACCAGCTCCTGTTCCTGTCTGCTTTGCCAACGCTTGGGGCTGGATTAAACTTGGCAGTGACTGGAACTGCTGTTGCACCACCGATCAGCCTTGACCTTGTCAAAGGAGAGAATGAGTCTAAAGTGGGTGCTTCTGCATGAGCATTATCCTGGCATAAAAGCCTCCAATTGCGGGAGTAAGTGTTCGTGCGAACAGATAACCCGGTATAAATAATTCTGATTCCTGGTTTTATTCCGGAATGATAAAACCTAATTTTCCAGGTTTTATTTATTCCAGGATAAAATAATACTGGGATAGTGCTCGTGTAGATGCTTATCCCAGGATGAAGCCCCCCTCCCATAGAGAACTGCAGGTAGAGTTTACCTCCCCTCTACCCAGTGTCTCAATGGTATTCTGCAGTCTCTGGTGGCAAAATGTCACGGGTAGGGATTTATAGCAAAGAAAATGGCTGTGACAAAATGCTACCCATCCTGCCTCCTAATCTACTCTGACCCTGCAGCGGAGGGAATTCATTGCGCCCATCCGCTCCAGCGACTCATGACAGCAAGTGACAGACACGGCAGGGATGTTGGGAGGTGAGAGGCTCACAGCTGCCCACACAGCAGCCAGGAGAGGCAGCTAGAACCAGGGAATACTGCCCTTCTCTTTAGGGTCTCTTGCCAAACCCTCAGATTGGCCACGAGTGGGGAAGGGGGGCAGCTGGAAATGGAGGGGGCAGATGACGTCCACAGGACGTCCAAGGGCACCGGTATCCCCACCAATCTCTTGTATTTCCAGAAATCAGAGCAGAAGAAGGCGCTGAAATTCAACTGAGCTGTCTGGCAGAATCCAGTTCCCTATGGAACTGTCCTGTTTGTCTCCGCTCTCTACACAAATACAGAATCCCCTCTGGAAACTTACATCCCAGACAATTAATGACAAGACTGATGCTGTAGCAGAGACATTCTCCTCTCGCTCAGAGTTCCCCCAAGGCACTGAAATTCAACCGCACTGCATCATGGGATTGATGCAGTCCTCCTTGCGACTCTTATTTATTTATTTATATTTATTTATTTATTTTATAGATTTCTATCCCGCCCCCTCCTGCAATGCAGCTCGGGGCGGCTGACAACAATAATAAAAACAATTAAAATCAGTTAAAATATAAATATAAAAAGCATCAATAAAACAGGGCTAAAAGACAGTAATAAATAAATACATGGGCGGGGGATTAAAATCACCCCCACCCCCACCCTCCCTCCCAAAGGCCTGGGCAAACAGCCAGGTCTTACAGTTCCGCCGAAATGTCAAAAGGCTTGGGGCCAGGCGAGCTTCCTCCGGAAGGGAGTTCCACAGCCGCGGCCCTACCACCGAGAATGCTCGCTCCATCGTGGCCCCCCGCTTAACACGGGGGACCTCCAGGAGGGCACCCCCGGCAGACCAAAGGAGCCGTTCCGGGGCGCGAAGGGCGAGGCGGTCCCTAAGGCCACCTGCCAGGAGAACTGCATACACTGCCATCCCAGGACAGTGCTTTATGCCAGGAAATTAATGATGATGTAGACACATATACCTGGATAACAGTCCTGGAATGGCATCCCAGAATCGTGCTCGTGTAGAAGTAGCTGGGAAGGATGCCACATCCTTGTATGAAGTGATGTTCCATGGCTGAGTCCTGGAAGAAAATAAGTCCTGAGAAACTACCCCCCAGAGTTGTTATCCCCAGGGTAATTACTCCAGAGAACTACCGTACTTCGCCAGTGTTCACACAAACATAGCTAAAGGAATCTACCCTGACTCAGATGATTGGGAAAGGTCTTTGTACCAGCTTTCCTGTACTGCTTACCCGTTAAAGTGCTTCTGTTCACAGACAGACAGACAGTTACTCTGGAGTATAGACGCTACTTTGCTTTACCATCTCTTTCCTCAGGGATGATCACAGCACCTTATACCCCATTTTAATCTCAGGTGAGGGGCAGTCCTGGGGTTGGATAGTGCAGGGGATAGAACCAAGTGAATGGAACTCATGTCCATGCTAAGGGCTAGAGAGGCTCACACTTACGATTGTGTGAACAAAAGCAGGGTACAAGTTGAGGGGTTATTGCTCTGGAGTAAACAATTACAGGAACAAATCGCCAATGGTGAAACCCATTGAACACGGGTCCCTGGGTGTGTGTCAGAGAGAGAGACCACCGCCTGCCAGCTCTTCTGAAGTGTCAGTGAAGTAGGCACATCCATGGGCTTAAAAATGAGGGGTGGGGAGGAGAACCCTCCTCCTGAGTTTGGGTGCAGGGGACGGGCCCCTCTAACTTCAGCCCTCTGGCCTCCCCCACTGGCAGGTTTCAGTCTTCACCTGGGTGGGAAGTGCTTCCCTCTTGGGGGAACCCCGACTCTCCCATCCTAAGTTTGGTTCCTGTTGCCAGTGGGATTTGCTATAGCTACCCGCTTCTCTTTCCCAGCATGTACGTGCAAAACCCTTTCTCTCTCTTCAGGACAGCCATGTCTTTAGAATCCTCAAATTCATCAGGCTTAAAATAAGTTTCCAGGCTCCCTCCTACAGCTCTGCAAGTAGAACTCGGGCAAGGTGATTGGTAGGCCCAGCATTCAGATCTGGCCTTTGCAATGGGCTAATGTGGTTTCTTTTCCTTCACTTCTTATGTTCTTACATTGGATAAGTTCTTGGAGGATAGGTCCATTAATGGCTATTAGCCACGTAGGTGTGGGGGACGTACCCTCTTACTATTGGGGGCTGAGTGTGAACAGCAGGGAATGGATCATTTTGTTCTGACTCGTTGGGTACTTCTCCCAAGTGACCAAAGCGGCTACTGTTGGAGACAGGATGCTGGGCTTGATGGACCCTTGGTCTGACCCAGTACAGCACTTCTTATGTTCTGAACTGCCTTTGCTTTTTCTTTACAGTTTAATAGCTGGGATAATGGCCGGGCTGCTTGCTGGGCAAAACACGGACACCTGTGTCCAGATGGGGCTCCTGTCTGCCAGCTTCTCCCTCCGCTCCTCTGAGCCCATCTCCCCAGAGATCACCGCTATCAGCGTGAGTCCAGAACAGGTCAAGGCTCAAAGCTGGCCAAAGGCGAAGACATGGCAGCTTGATTAGAGCCCTGGTTCACATCCATTCCTCGGAGCGAAATCCACCAAATCTTTTTTTTTTAAAAAATTCAGGGCTCACCTTTTAAAAAAATCCAGGATTAGGAGTGGCCAGGTGGCTGAAGCAGAGCACAGTGACACCAGCAGCAAGGAGCCAGGGTGACTGAGGCAGCTGAAAGCAGCAAGAGGTGAGAGCCAGAGAAGCAAGGAAGCTGCAGGAAGCCACATCCCACCTCCCGGCCCTCAGTGGCACAGGCAGTGAGAACAAGCGGCAGCAGGGGATGTGATACAGCTGCACCTTCGAGCACCATCACCACTGCTGCTCCAGCCTACAGGCCACTCCAGTCCCCACCAGTGAGTCCCATCGGATTAGATCATCTGCTCCAGGCCTTCTTCCCACTCCCTGCTCCCATCTGAGACATGGCACTGCAAAGGGGTGGCCATAGCTCAAGTGGTAAGAGCACGTGCTTTGCATGTATAAGGTCCCAGGTTCAATCTCTGACATCTCCACCTCAGGATCCCTGGTAGCATGCCTGGGGGAGGCCCACGCTGGGGGCTTGTGGGGGGGGGTCTCAGGTAGCACGCCGGGATGGCCTCTGCTGGAAACCCTGGAAGAGCCAGATTTGAACCTGAATTTGAAACCCCTGCTGCCGTGTCAGGTTGTGACAATACTGGGCTAAGATGGACCATGCGGATTGAAAAGTTGCTCCGAGCAGCTTTTTAAACCGTGCTCCAAACATTCGGGCTAAGTGGAAATGTGCGCGCTCAGCGCATTCACACCAGCCCGGAAGTGCGGGGTTTTTTAAATCGCACTATACCGCCGAGGCTTCTGTGCGATTTAAAGACACGTCTGAATCTGCCCTCAGTTAGGCAGCTTAGTAGTTTAGACAGCAGGAAGCACTGGCCTCCCCTCCCACAAAGAGGAGGGCCTCCCTTTGAGCCCAGCAACGATGAACTGGCTTGGGCTCAGCTCACAATGGGTTCTGAGCAGAAGGCTGCTCACCAGACATTGGGTCTCCCTTTTGTTTTCACATCATCCTTTCCTAAGTGTCAGAATCCCAGCACCATGCAGTCAATAACCAGCACAAGCGGTCCCTGGGGAGGGTGCTGGACTTGGCTAATGCACAAAATGGTGGCTACGATGCTTCCACTGTATCTTTCTGAGAATGTTGTGTTTCTGCTCAACGTAGACACCAGACCAAATTTCCACAGCTCATGAGGGTCAAACAAAGTACCTTTCATCAGGCCACATCAACCAGGCAATATTATCATCATGAGTGTCTCTGATCCATCGATACCCGATACCAGAAACACATATCGGGGATGCCGAGAGCAGGAGCGAGGTAGCCCAGGGTTAGACTGGAGCCCTGTGTGTAAGGATCCAAATAGCTCAGCACTACTATAGCCCCTCACAGCAGTAGCTGAGCGCTCTACAGAATGTTCCTCTTGAAAGCCCTGTGTCTGCAGCCGCTGAAGAGAATGACGGCACGTCACTTCCGGTAGCGCAGGGAGCGTGTAAATACTCCCCCGCGCAGCATTCCTCTTCAATCTGGGGCTCCAGAGGCGCTTCTAAGGGCGTTTTTAAACGTGCGCTCTCCCAAGCGTGTTTTGGAGAAGACGGCTCCAAAGCAGGTTTGGGAGAAAGCCGGGTTTGGGAGAAGCCATCTTCTCTGCCCCAGCCAGTGATTAAATTTAATCCCTGGCTGGGGGCTTTAGAGGGGGGAGGGGGTTTGTCAGCGCTGCCTGGAGGAGGCAGTTTTCGCCGACTTTCCCCCGCCTCCCTCCACCCCTCCGCTTGCAAACCAGGGAACGCGGCGGTTCCCATGGACGCAAGTGAGAGGGCAGGAATCCTCGGCCGGTTTGATGTGGGAAAGATCCGGCATCAAACCGGGCCAAACATTTAAATGATCACAAAGAAAGGTGGCTGATTAAAGGATCAGCTGCCTTTTTTGTATCGTTTAAAAGCGCCCTAAATGCCTCGTGTGAAAGTGGCCTACAACTTGAAACAGTGTCTTAGTTTTATAGAGAAGAAAACAAAGCACAGAAATTAAGTGCCTTGACCAAGGCTTCACAGAAAAACTGCCAGAACCAGCAGCAGCACCCAGCTCTCCTGAGCGCCAGCCTAACCCCCTTGCCAATTCTCATCCTTCCTATCAGCCACCCCTTTATTAGTTGCTGGCCCAGTACTATGGAACACCCGTCCCCCAGAGGTTTGTTAAAGCCTGAACATCTTCCAGAGGCTGTGTAAGAACTTTTTTATTTGTTAAGGCATTTGGTGGGCAGGGATAGGGAATGAGGGTTTTGGTGAGTGTTTGGGTGGATGGCTGGTTGGGGAGGGTTTTGTGGTTGGGTTGGCCTCTTTTTAATGTTGCTTTATATGTATTGTTTTTATCTGTTTTGTGAGCTGCCCTGAGCCATTTGGGAAGGGTGAGGTGGAAATTTAAATAAATAAATAGTGAGGGCAGTTGCCATTTGCTACATTAGGCTTCTGGCAACTTGCTAACGTAGTTCCCTGTGTTACACAAAGTCTGAGCATCTGATGTTGTGAGATGCCAATAAAGTAAACATCTCCCAGAGAAACCTGACTCAAGTCTGTTCATTTGAGTGATTAAAACTATGGCAGCGTACACATGGGCCATTGGTGTGAAGGCATGCACGCAAGCAGAAATCCTAAAGACATGCATGCGTTGGGAGGGCTTACCTTTGCATTAGCTTCATGGCAGTCCATTGGGGCTCTAAAGAACGTTAGGACTGGGCCCCTGCTTTGCTTTCATTATGACCTGCGTTGGGCACTTCTCTGAAGCCACCAAAGGTGACCGCTGTTGGAGACAGGATGCGAGGCTGGATGGACTGTTAGTCTGACTCTGTGTGGCACTTATGTTCACCCGTGATGGGTCTAACGTGGGGTGGGGGGAGAAGCACACTCAGGTGTATCAATCACCTAGTGTGAGACAAACACACAGACATCCAAATGGAGAATCACTCATCAGCGGCATTTAAAAATGTATAGTTTGAAAAGCCACCTTTGAGATCAAATCAACCCCTTCCTATCTTCCTGTGAACCCTTTGCCAGCAATTCCACTTGCTAAGCTCTCTTCTGCCTGCAAGCACCTGCTTAGCCCAAATGTTCCATGACCACAGCTGGGAGAGATGACATTAGCCACCCATGCATGTGGATGCCTTTGGAAAAAGGTGGGGTGTTGCTAGGAGAGGTGCACGCGATGAGGGTTTGGGGGAGGAGGGAGGGATTTCCAAGCCAGAGCAGCCAGCTTTGTAGGTGCAGGCTAGTATTTCCACTTCACCAAACACAGCAAAAGGGGTGGGGTGGGGGGGTTCAATTCCTGCTCTATAAAGAGGCTTCCGTGATTTCTGCAGAGGAAGGGGCAGTTTTTCTCCTCTCTCTCAGTGCCTGGACTGGCTGGCATCCCTTTGGGCAGTAGCTGAGACAAGAGGCATCCAAGCATGAAGGTGTATGCCATGACCACCTTGGCTGTCCTGTCAGTGCAGCTCTCTTGCCTGGCTCAAGCAGAGGGGAGTCAGCCCAGGAGAGGGCCGGCAGCTCCAGAGGAGCAGGTAGAGGCTGAGGGAGCCAGGGAGGTCCCTCAGGTATCACATGGAGAAGACATAATGGCAGAAGGGAGTTCAGTGAGAAGGCAGCTCCCTGCCAGAGTCTGCAGGGCAGCAGAAGCCAGAGTTGGAACCAGGTCCCAAAGCAAAGCGCCAAGCAAGCCACACCCTGGAAGCAGGAAGCAGGAGGTCCCTCAGTTGCAGCCCACCCAGAGCAAGAGCAAAGGACCACGGGATCACTTAAAGGGCCATGGGCAATTCAACACAGACACAGTGAGTATAACACCCCCACCCCAATCACTGGCCCCTCTTGTCAGTTGCCTCCAGAGAGGCGGAGAGAAGGACCAGCTCATTGGCACGTGCTTGGGTTGCCAGTAGCACCTTAGTTTGGATCCCCACAGTCTTCCAGTGTCCCTTAGTTTTTGTTTAAAAAATTGATCTGACAGCCCTACCCTAGAGTGAAATGAGAGGTACATAGTATCTGGGGAGAAAGAATGGCCTTTTCTTCCCCATCTTGAAGTGGGTTCAGAAGAGGGCAACAAAGATGATAAAAGGGTCTGGAAAGCAAGTCTTGTGAGGAAAGGCTGAAGGAACTGGGTATGTTTAGCCTAGCAATGAGAAGATAAAGGGGAGTCAGGATAGCAATCGGCTGACACGGGCATAGCTAGGTGGGAACGGACTCCGGTGCAGAAGACAGAATGGGCCCCCTGCTGGGACAATTACTCCAGTGCACATATGCATTTGACATGCATGTGGACCCCCTCCAAACACATGGGCCCCAGTGTGGCTACCACAAAGAGCCAGGGTGGTGTAGTGGTTAAGAGTGCAGTACTTGGACTGGGAGGGAGAGGCTGCGGGAGGCCCTGGTTCAAGACCCACCTTAGCCATGAACTCACTGGGTGACCTTGGGCCAGTCACAGATCTCTCAGCCTAACCTACCTCACAGGGTTGTTGTGAGGATTAAGAGTTTGAGTTAGTTGTTAATGTTACAGTTAATAAGTTAGAGATTTGTAAGCCATCCTGAGCCTAAGGGATAAAATTCTAAATAAGATGGCAAGAAACTGTTCTACAGAGCGAAAGACTAGTAATAATGGGCTCAAGTTACAGAAAGGTAGATTTTGGTTAGATATCAGGAAAAAATTCCTAGCAGTAACAGCTGTTCAGCAATGGAAGAGGTTGCCTAGGGAGATCCTAGGCTCTCCATCGCTGGAGCTTCTCAAAGAGTCTGGACAGCAATTTTGGGGGGGATGCTGTAGTTTTAGTCCTCCCTCAGGGGGATGAACTAGATGACCCTCGAGGGGTCTTCCAGTTCTGACATTCTGTGATCTCCCAGCCATGCCAAAGAAAGTTGTGCTAGGGATCTATACAGGACCGACAAAGTAGGTCAGGCAATATCTTTTATTGGAGCAGCTTCTGCTGGCAAGTGTATTTGTAAGCAGGACTTTTGACACAGGTTCTGTGTGACATCTTCATAACAAAGCTGGAGAATTGTGGTGGAGATGGAACTTCTCTAACATGAATCCATAACTGGCTGAATGACGTCTGACTGTCGACAGCCACAGGAAGCTTTAAGTTAACTTCCTATCAGTAGCTGTTACTCTTCCCATTTGGTTGTATTCTATCCTTTTGAATTGCAGACCTCCTACCTGGGGTTTGGTCTCACCTCCTCCTCCCCTATCCCATTGTTTCCAGTCACCGTAGATACCTCACTGCTTTGCTCAGTCTTCAGGTCTAATTCCTGATTTACCTGATGAAGGACCCTGTGAGGTCTGAAAGCTTGCATGCCTCCAACAACTGTAGTTGATCCAATAAAAGATACCGCTGTAGTACTTTGTGTCTATTGCCCAAGCAAAGAGTAATAATCAATGGATCAATGTCAGATTGGGAGATGGTCTCAAGCAGGGTTTAACAGGCATCTGTTCCGAGTCCTGTACTTTTCAACATTTTAATTAATAACTTGGAAGAAGGATTAAAGAGTATATTTGTGAAATTTACCGATGACACAAAATTGGGAGGGATAGCAGACACGCTGGAGAGGGGGAAAAAAAATCAAAATAATCCTAAATTGGAGAATTGGGCTGTAAACAATAAAATTGAGCTGTGAACAAAATGAAATTTAATAAGGATAAATATAAGGTAGTACACGCAGGGCAGGAAAACCAAAGGATGGAACACAGAATGGGGAATAACAATTGTTCTCCACTTTCTATGGAGGGCAGGGCAAGAGAAAATGTGTGCAAGCTAAAGGAAGTCTGATTTAGACTGAACCTCAAGCAAATGTTCCTGAGTATAAGGAGAATCAGACATGGGGACAGTCTACTTAAAGTTTTGGATTCTCCATCATTGGAGGCATTAAAGAATAGACTAGATGAATGTGTGTCTGCGATAGTGTAAGTATGACAGATCCTGTACCAGACACAGGGTTGGATTTGGTATAAAAACACAAAGACATCCCTCCCTGCCAAATTCCTGGCCACGCCCCAAAGGTCCTTACACGGCTTCTGGGTGATGAGCAGGCTCAGACTTAGCTAAACCTCCAAAGGAAGAGAGTGCCATAAATTGTGGGCCAGCCACCAAAACCGCCTCTCTGCTTGCCCTTGTGAAACCTTTGTGGGCAGATGGTCCTACAAAAGGGTGCTCCCAGCTGAGCTCCAAGGCAGCGATGGGACATGAGGAACGAGGCAGTCTTTCAGATAGAAAGACCACACCACCTCAAAGAGAGTGCTGCCAGGGTTTGATCTGTTCTGCATTTCTGCCTACACGTTCTCTTATCGGGTGGAGAACATTTTTCCTCTCGGGGGCCACTGAAAAATAGTTCAATCTCCGAGGGCCACTTAGGAGTTGGGGGCAGGGGCAGCTGTTACTGCTAGGAATTTTTTTCTGATATCTAACCAAAATCTACCTTTCTGTAACTTGAGCCCATTATTACTAGTCTTCCGCTCTGTAGAACAGTTTCTTGCCAGTGCTCAGGACCACTGTGTTTTCCTCATTGGTGGCAGTAGGGAAAACACAGCAAACATGAGTCCCTGGCTCAGGAAGAGGAGGAGCCAGATTATGGATCTGTCTCCTGTCCTTGTGCGCATGCCCTCATCTCTGCTTCCCCTTTGACTGAGCTCACTCTTTCAGTGCTTGAGGTAGGAACTGGATCCAGGAAATGGAAAGGGGCCAAAACTAATCTTGGTCTGCAATTGGCCATTGCGGACCTAAGGTTCCCCACCCCTGTAGCTATAATAATCAATTCTGATGTCCTGTTCAGTCCTTTATAAGCCATTGTGGCTGAAAAAGAGAACCATGGTCTGTTCAGTAAAGAAGGAGAGGAGCCCAGCTCAAAACACTGCTGCTCAGAGAGACTTTCTCCTAGCTCATACAAGATTCCTCAGTTTGTAAGCGAGAGATTAGGCAGATCTTCTGAGCTCATCTAATTGCCAAACATCCTGCTGCTGTCAACTCAAAAGCTCTGGAGACAGTGACCCATGACAAATCCAATCCCAGGGATTGAGTGATTGACAGAGCCAAACTTTTAACAATGAAGGGAAACCAGCCCAATTAGTAACTGCACCTCAACCACACAGTCTCCATAGAAGAAGCTTGGAAAGGCTTTGTGTACAACAGGCACGCTTCCAAAGAGAAAAGTGGGAGGGTTCAAGAGACGCTGGTCTCATTTTGCAGCCACAGGGGTAAGTGATTAAACGTGATGGCAACTCCACAAGTGACATTTGCTAAAAGCCAAAGGGAATTAGTTTTATCTGAGATTTCCACGGAGGTAGAATGATTACATCTCTCGATTTTCACCTGTGCTAAGATGAGATGAGAACGTTATCTCAGGTAGATTATTATTGGCATCACGGTGTCGTGTCCCAAAGGCCTCATTGGGTTACCATGGTACATAAACAGTCCCTGTCCAAATCAATCCAGCTGTCTAGGACCGTGCTGGTGAACCTTGTCCCGTCCGTGGCCCACTTTGAAAATCAGTATAAACTCTGCAGGCTCGATAAGAGTTGGAGGCACTTAATGAGTGTGTGCAGAATGGTGGAGGGATGGATCCATCCTCTCAGGGGCGTGGCTATAATAGGTGCAGCCACACTGGGGCCCCAGCAGGGGACTCAGTCTGTCTTCTGCACCAAGGCCCATTCCCATCTAGCTAGGCCCCTGCATCCTCCATCCTTGAGTCCATGCCCTCATCTCCTCTCCCTTTCCCTTAACTCACTCTTCAAGCGCTTGAGGGTAAGGAGAGGATCCATGCACCAGATCTGGGAAATGGAAAGGGGCCGAATTTAAAAAAACAGCAGCGGGCTGGATTTGACCCATGAGCCAGAGATTTCCTATCCCAGACCCAGGGATTCTGAAATCCTAACTCTGCAATTTCATGAAGTGCAAGTAAAGAGTAAGAGATTCAGAGACTGAATCCACCCGAAAGTTTTATCATTATCCAGGCCTTGCCAAATATCCTGGGCTTACCTTTGTTTGAGCATCTTTGTGGTGAAGGGGCTTCTAAACTGAAACCTCAGTGTGAATACGTCATGGCTGTTCCTCAGTTCTATAATGGGCTAAACCCCAGATCCAAACACTGTGACCAGTCATTTATTAGGGAAGAGGGGCTGGAGGAAGTTAAATCTGAATAATAATCTCCATTTGTGCTTTGGGTCCATTTAGTAAGTAAATGTGTACATGCTAGAACAAGTGGGAAGCAGCATGCCTTAGGGAAGACCCAATCTACACCCGAATTAGGGGAGTGCCTTAAAATGTGGAGTTTACCTCAGCTGGTAGGAGATTGTTTGAAGAGCATGTTGTGGCATCACAATGGATTGATTCTCTGTCACTCCTTCCAGTATTCTTGTCCTGGGATTCAGTCTAAGACCTGCCGGAAGCCCTCAGACTGTGCCGGCTGTCTCGGCCTCTACACGTGCAAACTGCCAAGAGGGAAGTGCGGTTTCAAAGCATTGTCACGGAGAACAGGTACTGCCTAACTCTTCAGACAGCCTAATGTAGCACACTAGGGCCCCGTTCTGCACAATCACAAGGCAGGGCTCCTTGCATCACTTTAAACATATACATAGTTTTAAACCTACAACACTTTTGCAAAACATCTACCAAGCAACTCCTGCAAGTGACCAGCAGGTGGCACTGTGAGTGGCTAATGTTCTCAATACCAGCCGGAAAGATTGGCTCATGGTTCACCCACACTGAGCTCTTCCCAGCTGTGCTACATTTATTAATTTATTATTATTATTATTATTATAAGCATTTACCTAGACGGTCCAGGAATTGGGATTCTTTGTTTGCTATCTGAGCTGATACGGGACCTGGCCCCAGGGGTGTTATTCCACCTAGGCATCGACCGGTTCATCAGAGCAAGGGGGAAGGTTGCCCCATACATGCATACATACGTACACACCCACCCTCCCACACAGACCCTATTGAGGATAGACCTACCTGTGACAGCTCCTGAGCCAGCTCCCTCTAGCTCGAAGGGGTGTGGGAGAGGGCCTACCCCTCCATTTCACACGTCACCAACTTCTAGGGCTGGGAGTCTGGGCAAAATTTTGGTTTCCGTCAATTTCGGTTCTCATGAATTTCAGCTCTTTTTCGGTTTCGCTACTATCGGATCTTTTGCATTGATTTTTGTACTGGATTTTTAACATTGCGTTTTTTCAACGGGGGAGAAACCGCAATGTTAAAAATCCGGTACAAAAATCGATGCGAAAGATTCGATAGTACTGAAACCAAAAAAGAACTGAAATTTCAGATTAATCCGAAATGGCCATTTTTGGGTACTTTTGGTATCCGAAACTGAAATTCCCATCCCTACCAACTTCCTTGGAGCAAGCACTGCCTGTTATTCCTCCAATGGTTGCTTGTGAAGTCACAAGCAGCTACTTCTTAGGGTGTTTTACGTCACCTAATGTCAGTCAAGCAACAGTGCTCTCGTGTTTGTTTCCATTAAGTAGCAAGCAACTACTTTTGTAGCCCAGCCTGTCTAACCAGCCAGTCAACACCTTTCTCCAAGTGCTACTTGTCATGTTGAGAAGTAATGCATATACACACCTGCCGATTCCCCTGCATTTCACTGCCCTCCCTCCTTGCATCTTGTGGTATTTCCTACAATGGAGGATGAGGAATGCTCCTGATATGCCTGCATAGATAGCATGCATTGCAGAACGTAGTCCCTAGGCTCCATGACTCTGGCTGCATCTTTATAGTCACTCGTAGACAGGAGCAACAGACAGGAAATGATGTATCTGGGGAAATCCATTCACAGCCATTATTGCTATTTGCTAATAAACACTTTGCACCGAGTGGCGGGAAACCAGAGCTAATCAAGGCGCACAGGAATCGATAAGGATTGTGCACAGCCCTCTGGGTTCATTCACACAAGACACTTTGAGAACAGGTAGTGGCATCAGCACATTTTGAGTGCTGTGTGAAACAACACCGTACGCCTGCAAGGAAGAACAAAAAATGAAGTGATGAGGGTCTGGTCCTTCATTGTTAATTTCTTTTCTGTATGTTTCCCCTTCCCAGGTGGCTTTTCTCAAAGTCTGGAGAGCAGATGAATTGCTTCACCCTGTCAGCCTTGGAAGGAGATAGCACAACAGCCAGATGGAAAACAAGATGTACTGCCACTGAAGTCTAAAGCTCTTATTTCTTTTGACATTAAGCTTCAAAGTTTAAAAATGTAAGAATTCCCAACAAGGCAGCTTCCTGCTGGTTCTTTTTACCCTTCAGAATGCCATAAAGCCATTCAGGTTTTCTTAAAGGTGGTGGTAACCTTAACATATATTTTGTATTATTACATAACTCCAGACTCTGTGTGGTGCTTGCAAGTGGGGAAGGCAACACTCAAGTTATCGAGGAAGTTATTTTTGTACATCCCTAGTGGCAGGGAGGAGAGATTTACAACAGAGCGGAAACAATTTGGTCTTTTCATATTCACAAATATTATCTACATTTTCAGATAGCCCATGGAATACCTTGATTAAGTATGCAAAATATAATTTCTGTTGTGAATATCCATCTACTCAGGATTGTTTTGGTCACCTCAATATTTTGGTTACTTCATTTGGGCATTTTGATAAAAAGTGTTTGGCAACGAAACAGGGAGGTCGTAGTCTCTCCATCATTAGAGGTTTTGAGAAAGGGCTAGGCAGCCATCGGTCAGGGGTAGGGCTGATGCGGCAGCAGCTTTTACCGCGCCGCGATTCCGTTCCGCCATTTCGGAACTGCCCGTGCCACACCGCGACTTTTCTGCGGATATTCCGCTAATTCCACTGGAATTCTGCAAATCGCGGAATTGCGGAAAAATCGTGGAAAAATTGCGGAAATCGTGGAAAACCGCTATTCCGCTATTTTTTTGCGCTGGTGGAATTGCGGAAATCGCGAAAATGTCATGTTTCCACGATTCCACTAAGTTGCGGAATTAAATAAGCGGAACCACGGAACCGCGGAATGAAACTGCGGAATGAAAGCCTCTGCCATGCCGTTCCACTAATTGCGGAAACACTGTTTCCGCCGGAAATAGCTACCGCTGCGATATTCCGCTACAGCCCTAGTCAGGGGTGTTATCACTGTAGTCCTTCAGCCAAGCAGGGGGTTGGACTAGATGACCCTTGAGGTTCTTTCCAACTTTGACACGATGCTGTGATTCTATATTGTGCCAAAACAAAGTCACCAAAATACCAAAGTCACCAAAATAACCAAAGGAAGTGACTGAAATAGTCAAATTACCCCAAGTGGACAACTGTTTCCACAAACGAAGCAGGAACAAAATAATGATTCATATCCACTTGGTTGGACACAACTTGAAGCGGGCAAAATCGTTGGATAAGATATTTCTCACCGATCCTGATTTCAGCTCTAGTTTAATAGCGGAGCCTTTACCCAAAGCAGAAGGTCCAGTTTGCTGCCATTATCGTCTAACAGGAGGAGGATAACACAGCAAAGCTTTTTCACTAGCCACAGAGCTCTGGGCACACACTTGTTTCCTAAACACAAGATGAAAGTGACTAACTGCGACTTGTTGCTCGGTCCTGGGCAAGGGACACCACTGGCCAGAATTCCAAAAATAATTTTAACCAGGGCTGAATGCAAAATAAAAATGGAGAAATTCATTTGTATCATGGCCCCTGTATGGAAATCTTTCTGGTTCCCTCTCCACTGTGGATGCATGTCCTCAAGCCCCATTGACCTCACCAGAAACCACCCAGATTCTTATGCCCTTTTACTGGCTTCTCATTTTCCTCTGTTCAGCTGTCATTATGCTTCATCTCCATGCTCTGAGCTGAGTTTAATATTAGAGAGCCCTGCACAACTGTGGATATTAAACAAAAGGGTGTCGGTTCAAACTCCACGTGTGGACTGGTTGAATCAATGTGTCAAAAGCTACCATTTCTGACCACAAGAGGGACCCGTGGGCCCACAAAAAGAGTGAGACCATAAAAAACCCACCAAACCCAACTGCAAGGAATAATATCGATTCCCAACACGTTTCCTTTGTACGTCACTCACTTTAATTACATTGCATAAGGGCTCTCCACCAAGACAATATAAGAAAGGGCGTCTCCATGCCAACAGAGGTCCGTGGCACTGCAATTCTGCGCAGCATAGTGGTTGCTTGCCTGGGTGGCATGTCAAGTTCTCAGTAGATTTAGTGGTTCCCTTTCCATACTTTACCCCATTCGTAACCCCTCCCTTTCCCACGGCCTTTGGCCTCCTCACTTTATAAGCTTATTTCCGCATGTGTCCTCTGTTTCTCCCCTCCCTGGGTTCTCCATCATTCAGCATCACAAGCTCAGTCTAGGGTGAGGACGCGTTACCTCAACCCAGGATGCCATTCGGAGAGGAGTCAGGGCAAGTGTCATTGGTTAATAGTCTTCCTAACCCCAATATAAATAGAAAAAACAAATAATAGCTAAAAAATAAAACCCTTTTGGGATGTCCACAAAGCGCCGATGCAGAGTTCAGAGTGTGCTTTCTCCAGTGCATGTTACTCTCCAAGTCTAGAGACGTGGCCAGACTGTGCCATCATCTGTTCTTCATACCGTGGAGCAGCTTTCTCCCAAGAGTGAATTCTAGTTCTCCTTTGGGTCAGGCTAAGTGGGAATGGTTTCAAACAGTCCAGCTTGTGAAATCCTTCTCTTCCATTGAAGGGCGGCGCTAGTGGTGTTTATTTCTTGTGGAGGAACTTCATTTTGTTACCTGAAAGGGATGGCGTAGAGACAAGCACCTTTACACAGTGAAAACCAGGGAGAAGGTCTCTCACACACACTCCTTGGGTCCAGCTAAGGACAGCAGAATTGCCACTCTGCTACCACGGAGCCTTGCGCTGAATCAATCCCAGCAGTACCACAAGCATTGACCAGAGGGAGAAATTTGAATCTAGCATGAGATGCTGCCTTCTCCCTCCACCACAGCTAGCTGAAAGCACCATTTGAGGGTCTCCAGACCTTCTCCTGTCTACCCATTCGGGTATGGCTGTTAGGGGATTTTGATGGGGAGCTTCATAGCTCGCTCATGGGAGAAAGTGAGCCCAAATTTGCCTCGAGCAAGGGGTCCCACACCTCTTCTGCCCAAGGCCAGACTGAACCAGATGAACTGCAGGCCTGATGCAGTAAGATGCTGCCTATATTCCAACTTCGGACTGCTACGTCCTTCAACTGCTCTAGCAGCTTGGCACCTACCAATCATTAATTAACGGTGGGTTCATTTCTGGTGGGTATCATTGCTCAGATGGATGAAGCAAGGCACAGGGAGACTGGCTGACTTGCATAAATGGGAATCCAGCCCAGATCTCCCAAGTCTCTGTGCTTCCAGCCACACCACCATGCTTTGTGGGGCTGAGTGTTTAGGTTGCAAGCCCACTCCCTGTTTCTCATCAGTGCTGCATTCTTACAAGTTACCATCTCACCACCAACATGCATTTGTATGTTAATGTAAATGGCCGATATAGAAGACACTGATAATTTATAAAAACACAAAACAGAACATAATCCCTATAAAATATTGATGAAAGCCAAATTCACCCCTTGGGAGAGTAAGTTCTACTTGCCACAAGTTTCTCAGCCAACAGATCCCTTCCCTGGGGCATACCAACATTGGGGCAAGGCAGTCTGGGCTCTCACCTAGTCCTTTCAGGAATTTATTGACTCCACTCTGCTCTCCACTGGGGAGTGTTTCCAGATACTCCTGGGCACGTACCTCAAACAGACCTGTGGGAAAGAGAAACCACAAGCCTTTCAGTGCCAACTGCAGGCCTTGCCAGACAAGCTGGAGTTACATGCTCCATGGATGGAGGGAGGAAAACCTTTGCGGGAGAGTTCAGAATATTTAGGTGGTGAGGGGCTCGAAGCGTAGCAAGGTCCTACACTTGAGTGCATCACATTTCTCCATGTGCCTGTCTGTAGCGTAAGACCTTTTGAACACTGCATCCAATCATAATCTCCTGGAGTCTTCTGGACACCAGTGGGCAGAACCATACTGATTCAGGTTAAGTCAAAAGGTCACCAAACCCAAAGTATCTATTCTGCACCCAAAAGCGTGCCCCCTCCTCCCCCACCCCAAGACTTCAACTGGCCCTGCCCCTCTGGAATGCCATGATGTCACAATGTTCTGTAAGGGGCGGGCTGCATTGAAAAGGAGCAGGAGAGCCTCTTACCTCCGCCCCTTTCTGATGTGATGATGCCCCTTGCTCCTCTCCCCCTCCAGGAAACATTATGATGGTGCCACTGCCCATGAGGAGTCTTCACATACCTGCCCTGGAGCACAGTGCTGGGAGTCCCCATCCAGTCCCCACTGAATATGGCTGCTCACCCAAGGCCAGCTCTGCTCTAGAATCTTACGTATCGACTATCTTTCAGTACAAGAGAACTAATTCCATAATAAAAAAACCTCCGGTTTACAAGAAAAGTTACAGCTCTTGCAAAACTCAGTCATGCACTAAAAAACATGGAAATTGCAAGTTAAGGCTCCCGCCTTAACTTCCGTGCCATGTTAAGCAGTAAAGACATTGTACAGTCTCACATATTGTGCTCACTTACAGCTTAGGCTCCATGCTCCCACACTTTGCCTTCGTCTTTCAGCCCCAATCCTCTTCCTCTTTGCAGGTTGGGGACAGGAGGGCATGAGCTGGCCCCTCACCCCCTCCGTTTCCTCTTTAAGAAAAGAGAGAACTTAGGAGTTCTGCCTCCCACTCCTTCTCCTCCTCTAATCTACTTGGGCCCAGCCCTGTAACAGAGAACTCGGGACGCCTGGCTTCCAGCCCCCCCACCCCACTCTAATCCAGTAGGCTGCACTCCCTTCTCAGGCAACTCAATAGTCCTGATTCCGAGCCTGTTCTCCTCTCCCCTGCTTTCAACCTTGTAACAGACAACACAGGAGTCCTGGGTCCAAGTCGCCCTCTAACCCTGTAGCCCCCACTCCCCACACAGAGACCTCAAAAGTCCTGGGAAATACAGCGTTTGTCTGTATGTGTCATATGGAACAGAAGTGTGTGTGTGGAATGACCGAAAAAACAACAACAAAAACAGGAGAGGAAATAGAACAACAGGGAGGGAGGCTATTGGGGGTC
This sequence comes from Sphenodon punctatus, assembly GCA_003113815.1. Classification (NCBI taxonomy): domain Eukaryota; kingdom Metazoa; phylum Chordata; class Lepidosauria; order Sphenodontia; family Sphenodontidae; genus Sphenodon; species Sphenodon punctatus. Next base: position 1,824,319 of record QEPC01000081.1, read on the forward strand.
AAAGGATAGGGAGTCGGCTATGGTAAGTGGGTAAAATGATAGGACTGTTTTCTCAGCTATCCCATCAGTCTTCTGAATTAATTATTTCACTCAGAACCTTATTATTGTAATTATTTCGAATTCCCCCTATCATTGTCTTTTAGATTGTAAGCCACAGGCAGGGACCGCGTCTATTTCTATGTTCTTTACAGCACCAGGTCATACTACTAGCGCTATATAAATGTTTATAATAATAATTCCACCCACTTACTTAATTTTGCACACTCTTTGTATTTTTCCCTGTCATTCCAACCAACGCACTTACTGCATCTGGTGCCTTCCTCATAATTTCACACCCTCTTGCCTTCCCTATGTACTCCCAAAGATGCAACTGTGTTGTATAATTTCACAATCACTTAATTCGATGTTGGAATGACAATAGTATTTATTTAGAAATTGGCACTACTGTTGCCTCCATTCCTTCCAATGGCCATCCCATTTTATTAATTTCAGTGCATACCCAACATAGGGTGAAAACAGACATGACGTTAACCACCCTTTAACCACCCTTGGTGGTCATTTATGCATGTTGCAGGGCTGCATAGGGCACCAATACAGCCCTGCAACATGCATAAATAACCACCAAGGGTGGTTAAAGGGTGGTTAGCGTCATGTCTGTTTTCACCCTTAGTTTTAATTAAGCATTTGTATACAACTCTACCCAGCTTCACTGCGTTCTGGGACGGCAGTGGAGGCCAGTGTGTAAGAGGGACGGTTGTGAGCCATTAGTCAGCTGTCCCATTCTCCCCAAGTGAAATGAAAGGATAGAGAGAAAGGAGGGGGTGAGGGGCCAGCTCATGCCCTCCTGTCTCCAGCTTCAGCGTTGCCTCCAACCTGCAAAGAGGAAGAGGATTGGGGCTGGAAGATGAAGGCAAAGTGTGGGTGCATAGAGCCTAAGTTGTAAGTGAGCACAATATGCGAGACTGTACAATGTCTTTACCGCTAAAATGCCACGGAAGTTAAGGCAGGAGACTTAACTTGCAATTTCTATGCTTTTTAAGTCCATGATTGAATTTGCAAGAGCCTTAACTCTTGTAAACCAGAGGTTTTTTGATTATGGAATATCCAAGATTATTGTTAAATACAATGTAATGGAGAAAATTTGTCCTGCTGACACAGTAGAATGCTGAGCAGCATAACCACTATGGGAGCAGGGCTTAGGGGAGGCCAAGGTGAAAGAGCTGCTCCCTTCAGTTTAGAAGGTTGTTACTTCCTTCAAATAGCAAGCAAGGTGAAGCTGGATTTTTGCTGGTAGCTCCCTGCGTTACTAAGAATACAACAACTTTGATTTGGTTTAAGCACTGCAACCTTCCAAAAACTGCTCTCTATGATCTCTCTAGCTCATGGCTTGTACAGCAGTCTTCCACTCTACTCCCCACTGTCAGAGCTCTTTCCTTGTGCAACAGTGGCAATTTTGCTTTCTATAAGGACCTCCCCTTGTACAGGACCCCCTGGCTTGTTCACTCCTTGTCTAGGACTCCCTGACTCTGCTGTGCCCATGTACAGGACTCCCCACCTGGCATAATGCTGCACATTCTGCAGCTCTCCCCCTTTACAAAGCTCCCTCCGCACTCAGTTCTCCTCTGTCCAGGGCTCTCCCCCGGCACAATTATGGCCATTATTCTGCAGCTCTCTGTCTCTACAAGACTCCCCAACTTTACTCCCCCTTGGACAGGGCTCCCTTTCTTGCACAACGCTGCCCTCTGCAGACCTCCCCCTGTACTAGGTTCCATATTCTGTATCCCCAATAAAGCTGCTCCCTGTGCATGGCTTCCATTGTGGAAGCTATTTACAGAGGCTCTGCCCCTAGTCTCTGCCCTTAATGTCCCCCCACTTTGTGTATGCGCCCCTCCCTCCCTGCGCCTCCATAAGATTTCCCTCCCTAGGCTGAGGCTCACTCTTAGTCCCCCCAAGAGGACTACACTTGCCACTCTGCCCCACAGGGCTGCTCTGCACAGGACCCCACCATCTCCCTGCCTCCTCCTGCAGAATGCCCACTGCATCAGCCCAGAGCACCCGCTTATCCCTCATTCCTTAGTGGGGTTGGGAAAGTCTGAGGAAGAAGCGCTGAAAGAAGATTGATTCCACCCCGCCTGTAGCCTCCTGTCCCTGTCTCCGGGATAAACCTCTGCCCTCTTCCTGCACCTGAGACCATCCCAGGCAAACTCCAGTGCTCCAGCCCCAGCCATGCTCCTCCAGTGGGGCACCCCATTGGAGCCACAGCCCTGACACCCTATGTTTTTGGAGGAGGAAAGGCTCTCACTGAAATCCATGTGTTCTGTGTTTCTAGGTGGGTTTAGGGGGCAAGATCAGCCACCCAAAACATCACTGTGGAATTAGCTAGCTCTGTTGTTTAACCATCTTGGCGTCCCTGCCCCCCAAGCCGAGGTGCTTGCTGTGCGCGATCAGATCAGAATGACCTTCAGCTCTCTCCCTTCCACAGGCCTTGCTCTCATCAGCTCTAAACATGACTGTCCCCTGGGAGGTGCGGTTTCCTATCTTTCCCCAGCATTGATAGGCTCTGGCAAGCAGTGGCTGCTGGGAGTTGTAGTCCCCAGTATTCAAGACTGTTTGCTTTTAAACAGTCTCTGCATTACACATACAATGTTCGCAAACACTCCACACTCAGGATGGTCTCCATAGGCTAACAATGAATTTTCAAGATGTCATAACTTAAACACTACTAACTGGATTTACAAAAAGTAAACCAGAAGGCACCCCCTGGCAGCCTCCTTGAACTTTCAAAAAGGTTTACACCTCCTCCCAACCAACACAAACCCCCTTTACCCTTCTGAGATCGAGTCCGTCTAATTTTTGAAAAAACAGGCTTCAAAGTGCAGTTTTGAAACTGCGATAACTAAACTGTTATCCAGTCAATTTAGCTGAAATTTGCACAGCCTGAACCGCTTACTCCAGTGAGCCTTCACCACAAATTTCACGATCTTAACTTTAATCATGTCAATTTTATAATTAATAGGATGTTCGGGCTTTATAAAGGAGTGTGCAACACACCTTAACCATAGCAGGTGTCTTTAGACATAATGCTGTTCAGTGTTCTGGAACAGTGTCCTACCATTGCAGTGTTTAGACATACCGTCAACACAGCACCCCAAACACTGGAAATGAACAACTGCCAGGTCTTGACAGTTTAATCAGTGTTTGGGGTGAACACTATGTTGACAGTATGTCTAAACACTGTAATGGTAAGACACAGAGAAGGGCAACAAAAATGATCCAGGGTATGGAACAGCACCCGTATGAGGAGAGGCTTGATACGTTTGGGGCTCTTCAGGTTGGAAAAGAGACGGCTGAGAGGAGATATGATCAGGGACCCGAGTTGACTGCGTTGCTGAAATCTGCAGTGATTTTCGCAGAATCAGCCAATCCTCGCAGTGCCAGGCTGAAATTGCAGTGGGGGCTGTCTGCAGGATCTTTAAATCCTGACTCAGGCATAAACTTGTCGCCTGACCCCAAACTAAAACTGCTGCTGCAGCTGCCGTCTGTCCGGGAGGTGTGACCATGACCCAAGGGTAAATAGGTCCCTGGGAGATGAATTGTGGATGGGTGGGGTCTGACGGCCCTATGTTTGGATGAGGGTGCTCTGGGGTTTTAATAGGAGGTGGGAATTCTGGGGTGCTGAAATTCCAAAGGATTTCAGTTGTGTTTGATTAGCAAAGTTGTGATTCTATGGTCAAACCTGTTGCAAATTTGCTTCCCAGCATGCATAGTTATGCAAATCAAGTTAATTATGCAAATATTATTTCTCACGATGAATTTGCAGAATTTGGCTTCAGTGGTTGCAGAATTTAAGATTTTTTTGGTGCAGTGAACTTGGGTCCCTGGATATGATAGAGGTCTATAAAATCATGAGTGATGTGGAACTTGGAAACAGGGAACAGTTATTTACCCTCTCAACTAGTACTAAAACTAGGGGACACTCCATGAAACTCACAGGTGGCAGAGTAAAAACAGACAAAAGAAAGTATTTTTTCACTCAGCGTACAATTAGGTTGTGGAA
>QEPC01000081.1:1831037-1851934 GCA_003113815.1 Sphenodon punctatus
CTGAGTTTAAAAGAGGTTTGGACAAGTTTCTGGAAGATAGTTCCATTAGCAGCTATTAGCCAGATAGGATTGGGGAACAAAACCCTTTACTGTCAGGAGCCTGGGGATGACCCACAGGGAATGGATAGCATGGTGACCTGTTGGGTGCTTCTGCCAGGCCCCCGTGGCTGGCCACTGTCGGAGGCAGGATGCTGGGCTCGATGGACCATTGGTCTGACCCAGTATGGCACTTATGTTCTTACTGTGTTACAGAACACTGAATTGTCTAAAGACACCCAGAGTGGTTCCTGCCACTCTATAATTCCTGCCACTCTATAATACTACCTCTGTGACATCACTCAAATAGTTCAACATGAAGTCAAGAAGGATCCACATGTGACAGACACTAGTCCCTCTGCTCGGAATCTACAAAGAATCACACAAAGCAGGAATTTGGGAATGGACAATCAGCTCGTGTTCTTCAGCACTCCAGGAGTGTTGCTACCTGGTTCTGCAGATAGGGAAGCTAAGACACAGAGAGGTTGCAGTTTAATCTTTGTTCAAGTTGGAACTAGAACCAAGGAATTCCTGACTTCCAGGCCTGTGCTCAGACCATACCTCATTTGAGATGTAATGTCAATACGGTAATTCATAGGCATGGCAGGGGTGTAGCTAGGTTGGAATGGGCTCGGGTGCAAGAAATGGACTCTTCTCTCCCCCATCACCATCCTCTCCCCGTCCCATCCCCTCCCCTCCTTCCTCCCCCCAGCACCTCTCCTTGCTCTGCCTGAGCCTTAGAGGCTGTGGCTGCACTGCCTACTTCATGCCACCGCCGCTGGCACTTGCTCTGTCCTGTGCTGCCTGCCAGGTGGGTCCCATGCATGTCATTAGCTGAGGGCGCTTCTGCTCAGCTCTCTCTCCCCGGCCATACTGCAACAGAACAGGATTTGTGCCCCCAGCCCAGCTTGGGCCGTGGGACAAAATGTCCCTCCTGTCCCTATAATCGCTACGCCCTTGGGCATCAGGTTACTATGCCCTCACTTCAGAACTACGACCCTCACTGCCCCATAGGATGATTTTATTTATTTATTTATTTTATTTATTTTGAGAATTTATACCCCGCCCCTCCTGCAAAAGCAGCCCGGGGCGGCTTACAACCATAAAAACATAATAAAAACAGTTTAAAACATCCAATATAATATAATAACATTAAAACAGGGCTAAAATATAAATAAGATAATAAGTAGTAGATAGGTGGGGGAGCTAAAAAAAAAACCTCCCCCTCCCCCCCACTCTCCCCAGAGGCCTGGGCGAACAGCCAGGTTTTGCAACTTCGCCGGAATGTCAACAGCATGATGATGCTGACTGATGGGAACTGGCAGCAAGATTGCAAGCGCCTAGAAGGAAAAATATTAAGCAGCGTCTCTAACCTTTCACCTCCTGCTTCCGCAGCTCCCGTTCCTGAATGAAGCCCCCAAACATCTGCGTTTCCATGAAGACCTCCAGAAAGCGACGAAGGCTCTTGGACGAGACAGACTTACGGAAGGCCTCCCGCTGCAAGGTTCTCTCCTCACGCTCAATGGGTGTCAAGAAGAGGGAGTAGTGGCCCACAATTTCCACAAAGAAACGGACAAAGGCTTCTGACACAATCTCGTTTAAGGGGCTGGACTCTGAGGGACAAGCAGAAGCAGAAAAAGTCATTTTAGAGGAAGACTGTTTTCCCACTGCCCATTTCCAGGCCTGCATCTGACCCCTGGTGTTGACCTCTTTGGGAACTGCATCCTGTAGCAGACTAGCAAGAACCACCGATTTCACCAGCCCTTTTGATTGGCTGACAGGGCTTCTAAAAGCATTCTATAGGCCACGCTGCTTTGTCTGGAACCAGGCCATGCCACCCACCAACACCCACTATAAAAAGTTGCTTAAAATCTAGCAATTAGCACCTTGCACAAACATGCAGGGAGACCTCTCTCGATGTACCAAGTCACTTCCACATACTGGGAATGCTGGGGAGGCTCCAGTTAACCCTTCCCAACCAGGCTGTTACCTGTGACTTGGGTAGGTGTGACTGGACAACACACAGGTTAGGAATGTCAGGGACCCTCCACTAAATAGGCAGTGGAGGTCACTAGTGAGGTAGACTATCATACAAAGCCCCAAGCACATTTAGCCACTCCAGTTTTCCATGGGACCCAGATGAACTCTCTCTTCAACCTGGGTCAGGGGGAGGAAATAGCCTATTTAGGGGAAGAGACAGGGAACTGGTGACCAGGCCCATGCAAGGAAGACAAACAGGCAGGCTTCAGGTTTTTACCCTGTTTTCTGTTTACAGAGTTCTCGTCTTTCTCATTTGCCAGTTCGTTCCTCTGCTCCAGGATGTGCTCCAGTGCTCCCTGCAGTTTCCGGGGCAGAATGGAGTCCTCGTCCTCCATCTAGAAGACACAGACAATCTCAGGGACCATCCTGAAATGCGGTTCGGGCTTGCTTTCTGAATCTGCATTTACCTTCAACCAAACCACAGGGAGAGGAGTGGGCAGGGCAGGTTGTGAAACGTCAGTTATTTCAAGAGCAGGCTGATAATAATACTCAGCATGGCACAGAACTTTGCTCTCAGGGAGGATCAAGCCCTTTTGCAAACGGAGTCTCATCTTCCAAATATGGCCCCAGACCTGCTGACTTTTCGTCAGGTTTGTAAAACCTGGCTGTTCCACCAAGCATTTGGTGGAGGGGACGGTTGAGGGAGGAATGGGATGGGGCTGCGGGGGGGAGATGGGATGATGGGGGAATTTTATACTATGTTGTATTTTAATTGAATTTTAATGGAATTATTATTGTTATTTTGTTTTTATTGTTGTAAGCCGTCCTGAGCCGCCTGTGGTTGGAGAGGGTGGGGTATAAGAGTTTTAAATAAACAAATAAACAAATAAATAAATACACTGTTTTAAAGAACGGGAACAGAAGCACAGAGAGAGGGTGTGTGTTGGTCAAGTACCAAAAATGGAATACAAATAGAAAGAAGGGGGGGGGGGGGGAAAGAAAACTACCCCCTGGCGTCCTAGCTGGGCAAATGTGCTTTATTTCAGTTTTAAGTTGTTATTAAGACAACAACAATAAAAAAAATTCAAACCAGCTTCAACACTGGACAACAGGTAGAATCTACCCAGAGAATCTACCCAAAAAAATGGATTGAGGGAAGAATTTTACTGTCAGAAGGAGGGTTAGGTGCATGGTAGAGCTCACTTAGGGAGTGGGATGGTGGAGTAGCAGGATGTCGGGGCAGTGCTGTCTGTGACAGAGCTGTGAAATGAAGACTGGGAGGCCAAGGGTTCAAGCAGTGACTCATGTTCACTGCGCCAATGGGGAAAACGCAGTAAACGCAGGACCCTGAATTGAAGTCTGGCTTATGAGAGAGGTTAGTAGTTTTCAGTCAAACTGGGGCCATTTAATTTCGCACTAACTTCAAATCAACATGTTCAGATGTTTTGCAAATTATGCCCTATGGTATCCCTCACCTCCCATTTTAGGGTCAAGAGATTGAAAAGTATGACTTAAACAGTGTTCAGTTTTACAATCTGCAAAATGGAGACGCTGCTTTCCTGCCCCACAAGCATCTTGTGAGGCCTTTGTCCTCAATAAATGTAAAATGCTTGGAGGATCTCAGACAGAAGGTGCTAGAGAAGTTTGACCATCAGCTCCAAGGGAACTAGGATTGCATCCAGAGTAAGGCAGCTACAACCTTGCCAGAGCCCAATATCAAATACTGCCTCTGCATTTGTGCCAGAGCAGGTGCTCCCTGCCCTTCCATCAGAATGGACAAACACAAGGTCAAAGCTAGAGAAAGTGGAGGAAACAGAGGAAAGGAGAAGAAAAAAAACACTGCATAAAGCAGCTCTGCTCAACTGTCTGAGGAACCGGTTATTAACAAGGTCAACCACAAGGACCTGCCAATAAGGGAGAGACGATGTCATTTCCTGTCACCAAACATCCTCCTACCCCTTTGCAGCTCTTGGGAAAAATCTGGTCTGTGCACCTCCCCACGTCCAACACTAAAGACACAACTCCGGCCAGTGGTTCTCTTGCCTCTTCATCACAAACCACAGAACAGCAGCTTAAACACAAGGGAGGCTGTCCCTCCTTAACCTCTTGGATGGCCTTTTCTGCATACACCACTGCCTGGGTTGGCAGCCTCACCGAGAAGCCACGGTCTATTTCACAGAGTCAGTGGGAAACCTCTGGCCTGGGGGCTGAATGCGGCCCAGGACTAGTCTTTATTTGGCTCTTTTCCAACTCATGGATCTGGCCTATAGACTCGGTTCCAACCGTCAAGCGCTAATGAAGTGAACTTGGGGAAAGGCAGCAGAGTGAAGGCATACAATCATAGACAACGTATCCCATGATTTGGACCCTTCTCTTCTTTTCTCATTCCCGTGCACACCTCTTAAGTGACCCTGCCCACACATTCTCTGCTACTCCTCATTTGCAGATTTGTTACCTTTTCGGAGGATTCATACATTATGTTAGCTTACCCCTAAGCAGCAATTGCCACTCACTTCCCCTAAGATCAGTAAGTGGTAATTACCACAAACCTTATCATACACATTACCAATCATACCATGAACAAAACAGATACCGCAGGATTTATCTTGACACAGGATGTAGTGTGTGAACAGGTTTTTAAAATTTATCCTTTGTTTCCATGTTATGTCCTTGTTAGAGGGTAGATAATCTGCAGTATCATACTAAGGTTATCTAACCCTTTTCCCCATAGCATTCATGCGTTACAACCTCAGAGGGAATTACCACTAATCGTCTCACGAGCCAGTAAGCAGCAATCACCACAAACCACATCATTAGGGGTGGGACACTGGGCAAAATTTTGGTTTCCATTCCTTTCGGTTCCCGTTTCGGTATCAGTTGTATCAGATCTTTTGCACTGATTTTTGTATCGGATTTTTAACATTGTTGTTTGTCCCCATTGAAGTCAATGGGGAGAAACCGCAATGTTAAAAATTCGATACAAAAATCAATGCAAAAGATCCAATACAACTGATATCGAAAAATAATTGAAATTTCAGATTAATCCAAAATGACCATTATCGGGTACTTTCGGTTCTATCTGAAACCGAAATTCCCATCCCTACTTACCATGCATGTTACCAATCACATAATATTTGAACAAAACAGAGATACCACAGGCTTCCTTCCAAGATACTCATGGTTATCACTAAAGTAATGTGCGAACAAGACCTTGGGTTGTAAGCCTAGATTAGGCCCATAAACCTGCTGTTCCACAGGTCTGGCCCACAGATCCAGTCCTTCCCCTCAAGCTCTCTCAGCACCTTCCACTCAATGTGCATCTTCACCTCTGCTCCCTTCCTCCTCCCTAAATGTACTCCTTCAGCCTTTGCCTTCTCTTCCCCTGCCTGAAACAGGTCTCTTGCAGCAGGACCTCTCAGGCCCTGTCCAGTCTGCCAGCTTTTATGAAATACAAAAGTGACCCGGCAGATGGAAAAAGGTTCCCCAGCCCTGTTGCAAGCACCTAGGAGCAGGAACTGTATTTACTACGTGCACGTGCAATGCCCAGTACTGTGGGGATCAGTTCACTGCCACAGTAAGGGACCCATGTTCACTACATTTTCCCCATTGGAAGCAATGGAGAAAAACACAGTGAGCACGAGTCTATGACCAAAGTAATGGTGACTTAAGTGTCTGTGCAGAGTCCAGCCACAAGATGGCCTCCAGAAGGAAGGCAGTACAAAATGGCGCCTGTTTAAGGCCATACGGAGGAATAAAGGGTATTGGCCCTTTAAATAGAACAGCCTCTGGCATATATAAAGGGCCTACTCCAGGAGGACCCAGTTTACCAGGAGACCCTGAAGGGAGCACATCTCCTCAAGGCTGGCTGCCCAGGGCACTGGAACCCAGACAAGGGGTGTCTTTAGACATAACAAAGATCGAGTGTCAAAACTCCTAAGCACGTGTTTGGTCATTATGCGTAAGCACCATAACAATCCCAACACCAATTTGGTCACACATTGAACACACAATGTGAACACCATTGTATCACAAGGACAATTTGCATGTTCCAGTTGAACACGTAGCCAACGTTGTGTCTAATGATATTGTGTGGCATATTAACAGGTACAACATGGGGAACAAAGTGGCAGCGCTTGCATACTGAGATCGGGTGGCGAGCAAAACACCGATTTCCCCCAAAATGGGCTGTATGTCTAAACAGTGTCACATGGTGAACACAGGGTCAAACCCGTTGACGTTACGTCTAAAGACACCCAAGGTGGAGTAAGGAGCCCATGCTGGATGGACTAAACCCTGAGGCTTTAGGAGGAGCAGTAGGCCTCAAGTGGAGGAACACCTACGATCAAGGTGGGACCATCTCATATATTTTGAACTGTTATTGTTTGTAAGGGACCTGCCTTTGTTGGGAGAAGCCCTTAAAGGTGGGTACAAGCTGGCTGTAGGGGCAGACCCTAAATTTAAGAACTCTGCATCCGGGGACCTAATGGAGCACAGCAGGGTGCCCTGTCTTTTGTCCGGGGGGGTTCAGAGCTAATTTCCCCAAAATCAATAAGAAGGGAACCCCTGTGACAGTGTCCTATTATACTGCAAGGGTGGGGAATTTCCAGCCTGCAAGTGTCCACCCTCTGACCTCCAGAGGCTTCTCTCCACCCCCATTTACTGCAGTCTGCTCGCTGCACACTGTGGGTTACCAACGGCCAGATGGCTGTTGATTGCTTCCAGGTTGGCAGGCCACCACTTCCCAGGATACTCCAGCCTGAGGAGACCTGCCAGAGGTCAGGGTGGGGTGAAAGTTCCCCACCTCTGAACTGGCAAACCCGTTAGAAAAGCCGATGTAACAAAAATGGTGGGTTTCATGAACATCTCACCTCTTCCACTGGCAACTCCTTGAGGCGGGACAGCGAGCTGGAGAGCAGGCCAATCAGGAAGGGGGTTGGGGAGCACACGATGTCAATCATGGCAGGTGGCAGCACCGGGATGTAGGTGTGCTGCCAGGTGAAGGGATAGAAGAGTGCAACCATGGCATGGCAACATTTTGATAGGGTGCTGAAAACAAAACACACAGCAGCCGGTCACTCAACAGGTGCTAGGTGAAAAAGTCAGGGCTATAAGCTTCCTGAAGATGGGCACACAAGTCACCAATCACTTTGAAAACACCAGGCTCTAGTGTGTTTCCTGACATGATGACACAAAAGGTTATTCCCCGACCCCTTCACACAGCCAGGGGGACCTGCCACTGAATCTGGGGACAGCTGGTACAGTGCATGTTGGGTGAATTGCACAATGGGACAGAGTCATACAATCAGGACTGGATTAATGCAGAGGTTTTAGGGGCAGCAGAGAAGGCCCTGGATTTTGGAGAGGACCTCTGAAAGCAAATACAGGCTCTATTTACATGAGATGCACCCACTCATGCTCATGCAGTGGGCATGAGTGGGTGCCTGCCATGTGAATGCCGTGGCGGATAGGCATGCATGTGTGCTGCCACAAAACATGCATGCCCACCCACCTCCACCCATCAACCACGCACAGAGCAATTGGCCAAAACTGCAATTACTCCATACATGGGGATGCGTGGTGGATCGGTGTGCACCCGTGGGCACCGCCCACCCACCCCACACACACACTACGGCGCACACACTAATCCCTCCGCAGCTGCGGCCCCTTTAAAAAAAGCCACAGTCTCAGCTTCAGTTTCTCCCTGACCAGAGCTGGCCACTACTTTCCCCATGAGTTTGATCCCCTAGGGGGCACAGCCATGGTAAAAGGCAGCAGGGCAAAGGAACTTTCCCACCTCTTTCCAATGTGCCCATGCCCACTTCAGAGCATCGTGATGTCATGATACTTCAAATTTCTCCAGGTTATCCAGGAGGTCTGGATAACCTGGGGAAATTGGGGCTTCACATCCAGAGTTGATGGGTTAAAATCCAGAGACTCCAGGTCACCCCAGAGCAGGGGTAACCCTAGCTGGTGTTGCTGCGAGAAGGGAGGAAGAGGCAGCAGTGCCTGTGTCCATCACAGCAGAAGAGAAACCAGAGTTGGGGCTGAGGCTGCTGCAGGGAGAACTGACTATGCAAAGCAGATTCCTAAAGCTATGTCTGCACCAGATGCCCATCAAACTTGATCAAGGCCCCCCTGCATGCAGTTATGTGTGATTTTTCTAAAAGCTGCAACTCTTGGGAGTCATGTGCATGAATGAGACTCGGAACATTCACTGGAAACCAAAAGGGCGTGATTGAAACTGGCCACAGCCACAGCCGGGTGAAATTAACAAGCCGGCAGGGAGAAGCGGCGAAGCTGGCTGCAGAGCAATGGAGAGTGCTAGGAACGGCTCTGGGGCTTGAGCATGGTCAGTGGCAGGGGTGCTGGCTGGACCCCAGTGACAGTGCATATATAACCCTCCCTCTCCTGCTGGCAGTAAATGGCTGCTGGAGGACTGATCCGCCAAATACAGGCACATTTTTCCATTTCCACACGCACAATTATGCACATTTTCCTTGCCCTTCCCACATTCCAGAGTTGCGGGTGTTAAAACACCTGTTCTTGTAATAGCAGGATTTGGAGATCTGCTCACACATATCTTTAAAAAGTGCGTTTAGCCCAAAACACGTGAATCAGAGCATTCTGACATGTCCCAAACATGTGGGGGAATTAAAAAATGCGCAGAAATGTGTAACGTGTGAAAGCGCCATATGTGGCAGTTTGTCCAAGACCCAGCATAGTCTAGCAGATACGGCATTGGACTTTGACCAGGCAGACCTGGGTTCAAATCTTATCTTAGCCATAAGCTCATTGGGTGGCCATGGGCAAACCAGCCTCTCCCATCTGTAAAATGGAAACAATCACCTCACAGGGTTGTTGCGAGGGTGAACAAGGGAAGGACTGGATAGCACTTTAAATCACTTCTATAGCACTTTCAATGTTCAATCACAACACTATGCAAGTCCCATGGCAGGGCATTGGTTAATCATCGGTTCTGGGTGTCGAAAGTGTCAGTGTGCACTGGGGAGGCTTGCCATGTTAATAAGCTGTATACATAACGTCATCTGGTTTTATGAGGAGCCAGGCATTGAAATGAAAGGAGCGGGGGGAAGGGAGAGAGGATAGCTTGGCCTGAAGGAATCACATGGCCAGGAAAGCACTCACAGCTGGCTTGCTGCACAAGGGAATTTACACAGAGAAACCAGGTCTAGCAGCAGTGGCTGCCAACTTGTAATGAGAGAGGGAGAGGGGCTTGGGGAGTATGGGCTTGAGCTAGCATGGAAACAGAAGGCTCGATTTTCCCAGTTTGATCCACCAGACCTAAGTCCCTGCACCACAGAACTAGACTGGGCTGATGGACACTGACCCCCTTGCCCACCACCACTAGTGGCTAGGGGCCTCTCTGTCATGCTCTGTTTGGAGGAAGGAGCAAGGGAGCCTGCGCTGCAGCAGCGTGTCCGCTGCTGCCAGGTTGCCAGGGGCAACGACCCACTCTGGCGGGAAATTGAGCCCACGTCCGGACAGAGCTGATTGGGAAACCAGGCTGAGGGTGTGAATATCGTGAGACGAGACTGTTGGGGACCAGCTTTTAATGCTGGCCCCCTGAGCTTCCCCCCGTCGTGGTCAGGAGCCAAGCAAGCAGCACACACTGCAGCTGGAACCAGCCAAAGAAGAGCACCAAGCGGAGGAGCAGCTAAGCGGCGGGAGGATTCCTTGAACGATGAGCGAAGCCAGCCCCACCTGCAGGTGCTTCCTCTCTCCAGGATCCCAGGGCAGGGCGCCCACAGGCTCCCCTACCCCCACCACACTGGAGAAGTTCTCCTCTTCACCTCTCTCCCACCTATGGGATGGAGAAGCATAAAGCCCCGGCCAAGGGCAAGGGCTGAGCCTCCAGTTCCTCTGATCAAATGGGTAGTCCAGCAGCAAGCGGAGTTGCGGCAAGTCACCAAATATCTCCACGACTTTCTCTTCGTAGTAAGGCAGGTGTGGGCAGCTCCTGCACACCTTTCAGGATGTGGCTGCTGACTTGGGTGTCCCCCTGGCACCTGAAAAGACTGAGGGCCCAAGCACTCCCCTATCTTATTCAAATATCGATCTAGACACCATGCAGTCTGTCTCCCACCTTCCAGCTGAGAAGCTCACAGCACTGAGGCAGAGCATTGATGGCTTTCTGGCAGCCAATAAGGCGACAGTCAATCAGCTGCAATCACTGTTAGGGAGCCTGAATTTTGCATGCAGTTCTTGCCCTGGGGAGGGCCTTTCTCTCGCGTCTGTACACGAAGTATGCAGGGAACCTCCCACCATATTATCATGTCAGGTTGACCTGGGAGCTTAACGATGACTTGGCAGTATGGGCCACATTCTTGGCCAGGTGCAATGGTGTCAGTTTCTGGCACAAACAACTCCTGTTGGAGACTGAGTTGCAGGTCCACTCCAACGCTGCCAGGGGTGTCTGATTTGGGGTGTATTTCAGGGATAGGTGGTGAGCTGCACCTTGGCCCCCAGAATGGACTGTGAATGGTGTGACCAAAGATCTGACCTTTTTGGAATTCTTTCCCATAATCATGGCAACCCACTTTTGGACCCCGGAGTTTGCAAACCATTTGGCTCTATTCTGGTGTGACAATTTGGCTGTGGTGCATCTCTTTAATTCCCTTTCGTCCAACTCCCTCGCGAGTGATTAAGTTGGTTAGGACATTTGTACTAGCCTGTCAGACAATAATGTTATGTTTACGGTGTCGCTGATGCACTTTCTTGCTTCCAGATGGAGCATTTTTGCTTGCTGGCACCTGGAGCCAGGTATACCCCTTGTTGGTGTGGAACCTTGGATTCTAGACCTGTTCCGGACTGCTCAGGGATCCTTGGCAGCGGGAGTTGCCAACAGGGCATTTCAAGAGTTCAACACCAACAGGGCTGGGATACAGGTTTCCCCATCCCTGAAGGGCAGATGTTGCAGTTCACGCTTGCACTGAGACGTAGGAGCGCTGCCATGGGCACCATTGTGAGCAGAGTGCCTGCTTTGGGCTTTGAGTAATTTGGCAGGCCAGCCACCTCCAGACAGAGTTTTCTTTTACCAGAAGACTATTTGAAAGTTGGTCTAGGGAGTAGGGTGGGTCAAAGGATAGCTGGGCATCAATCACCCCCACCCTCTTGGTTGGTATATCCACGGTCCTTCCACAAGCTTGTTTCGATAGTTTTGAGGTTGGACTGTTTGGAGTCGCCTATAAGTTGGCCTTCTTTGGGGCTTTTCGAGTGAGCAAAATTGTTTCTGAGACAGCTAGGGACGCTTCAGGCAGGGCACTAGCTCTGGAGGATCTTGACAGTCAGGTGTTGAGGTTGCATTTGCAACAGTCTAAGACTGACCAGCACGGTGCGGGCCAGACAGTGATGCTAGCCAGGTATGGTGACCCGGAGTTGTGCCCTGTTGAGGACATCGCAAGATATCTAGCGAACGCCCAGCTGCCTTTGGGACGTTCTTCAGGCATGCTGATGGTGCCTTTCTTACTAGGCACCAATTCACCCCAGTCCTTAGACAATCACTCCATTGCCTTAATCTACCTCCCAGTGATTATGGGTCACACTCCTTTAGAATAGGGGTGGCTAGTTTTGCAGCCACAGTGAATTAGGTGCTTAGGGCACTGGCGATCCCAAAGCATTTGGTTCCTACGTTTGTACTTTGCCTCAATAATGTAGATTGTTGCATTATCACTTCCTGGTGCATTAAGAGCCCCTTGTCGAAGGCTGGTTTGGTTCACTGGTCACAGCCTCATGCACCGACACAACCCCCCCCCCCCCAAATCCAACCCTACCGCTCTCCTTCACCAAAAGCCTGACGGAACAGCCAGGTCTTACAGCTCTTGCAGAAAGCTGGGAGGTCTGGGGACAAACGGACCCCCACCAGGAGGGAGTTCCACAGGTGCGGCGTGGCCACCGAGAACGCCGTCCTGCGTGGCCCCCCGGGAAACCTCCAACATGGTGCCCCTGGCCGACCATAGAGGCCGACCAAGAACCTAGGGAGTGAGGCGGTCTCGCAGATAGGCAGGGCCCAGGCCGTGTAAGGACTGACGTCATTGAAAGGCTAGTGGGAAAAGATGCACGCCACTCTGGGATGGTGGATAAGGCCAGGTGAAAGGTGAATAGCAAGGTGGGCAAGTAGATTAGAGATCAGGGTGGTAGCTGCATTTCACAAACCGAGATCTCCCATAGGAGGCTGAAGCTCTATCGCCCCGACAGAGTCCATTTGTTCTCGGACAGAGCGGACGGCTACCTGACAGCAATGAAGGCTCAGTTAGTGGAGTCATTAGATGGGTAGCTAGGCAAGGTCAGGTTTAGATATTAGATCAACCAAGCTTATTGGCAGCTCCTCTGTGACGAGAGTCCAGTATCATTATGTAGTTGGCAGTTACACAGTTCCATAGAAATGCTGAGCCACCTCCTTAAGGAATAGGGAAGCAGAAGCAGGGTGCAGCAAGCACTGCAGTGGTCTCCCTGGGAGAAGTAAATGTGGAGGGCAGCAAGGGGCAGATGCAGCCCCCTGACTTCAGGTACTCGACTCCTTACTCTGATCCGTAAGGGACAACGCCACCCTCCCTCACCCATGCCTTGTGGCGTGTGCTAGGACAGCAGCATAGTTAATAAGAACTGGGGGTGAGGGAAGGGCTGGCACTTGAGGGTGTATCATGGTCAGTTCTCCTGACAGTTATGGTTACAAATATAATGATTGCTGTACTGGACCCACATTGCTGGGGCAATTTACCCCACCTAGCTTATTGGAATTGGATTAAAGAGTGCGGCCATTAAAACCCACTCCAATGTGTCCTTGTCTTATTCCAGGATGTGATGACAAACTGCAGCAGCTCAGGCGAGGCTGGCTGGGATTCATAGGAAAAATTCAATCTGCTAGCATGCAACTCCTGCTGTTAGGACATCGCTGAGACTCTGAGAAGCAGCTCTCTGACCATATAAAACTGAACATGCTTAATTCGGCAGAGGATAAAGAAATCCTGAACTCCAGGGAGACCAGAATCTATTTAACATTTAAGTTTTATTTAGGACTGCAACACAGGGGAAAGCATGCACAGGTCACCCTGGCTTCCACAGACCTCTTGGGATCCAGCCTTTTGTTCATTATAGTAAAGGGTTCATAACAGCAAGAGTTATACAGAGAGGACCAGTGTGGCCTAGCAGATAAAGTGTTGGCCTTGTACCTGGGATACCAGGGTTCAAATCCCATTTTTCAGGGTGGCCTTGGACAAGGCACTCTTTCTCAGCCTCATTTCCTCATCTATAAAATGGGAATAACTGATTTCACAGGGTTGTTTTGAGGGTGTAGTAGATAGGGAATGTAAATCACTTTAAACACAGGAAAAGCCATAGTAATAATAAATAGCCGCAGCAACAATTTCACCAAGTACAATATGAAAGAGGAAGGAACAGAGGGAGCTGTTAGGGATCTGCTATAACATGGGGTGTTATATCAAGGTGTGCTAGATTTGTATTCTGTCCCAAACATTCAAAAAACATAGAGCAGACCCTCCCACCAAAATCACAAGATTAGTTTAAAATCATGAGATTTTTAAAAAAACACACACCCACACACACAAATATTGTGTTCCAGTTTCTGAATCTTAAGGTTTTGCCTGGGCCACTGCTGCCATGAAGGCTAAAAACGTACCTTAAAAATGTGAGCTGAGAACCTCCTCTAATCACAGGACTCCAAGGACTGGGTGGGTCTCGGAGAACAAAATTCACAAGGCTCACAAAAATTCCCAAGAGTGGGCAGTACATGCTTTGCTAGACTAGTGAATTACCTCCACAGACCAGCAGACTGAGGCCACATTCCAACAAACAGTTCATTTGATGTAAGTGGGCCTTCCTTCTGTTTCACTCCTGAAGTGTTCACACAAAAAGAGCACTAAACCAAAGTTGTTCAGGAGTAGGAAGAGAAGTATGCACTTCTGAAAAATCAGTACATACTCCCCTTCGGTTTGTATTTTGAAGTAAGCATTTGTGTGAACACTTATCAGCACGAGGGCAGCAACCTCAGTTCAGTGATCATTACGTCTTAGCTGGGGGGGGAACTGACACAGTACGACTTTGGTTTGCACTGTTTGTCTGAATGCAACCAAAGTGAAGTAGTTACTTCAATTTAATTAAAATGAAAATAGTTATTTCTGTTTACTTCTGTTCATCAGAATGTGGCCTGAGCGCATCTTCTCCTGGTCTAACACAATCTCCAGTTTAGCCAATGAACAAACCTTCCTGGTATTGGTGGAGTGAAATTTCAAGAAAATACACTCTTGCCCATATTAAAGAAATTCCACCTCCTCCATTGTCCTTCCTGTCAAGGCTAGATTAAAACAGCACAGGGCAATCGAGGCTCACCACACTACTGGTCTGCCCTTCCAGTCACAGCTCTGCGCTATCATCACCGCAAAAGGGGCGAGGACCGCCAGTTTTCCTACTCTGAGGCTTCTGAGCAGGAAACACACTGAAAAAGGCACATGGCTTCTCAGAGCTAGCATGTCAGGGGGTCCCCTGATACAGGTAGCGGCTTCTAAAACAGTTAAGCTCAGCTCAGTTACTTCACAACTTAGACGGTTGGTGTTTTGTTTTTAAAAATTGTCCCTTTAAATATGTTTCTTTATCATGCCTTTAGGATAAGAAGTCTCATGAGAGGACACGAGGTCTCTTTATGGAAACTTCAATACTCCCCCCCTCCCTGTCCCTATCGGAATGGCAAGTCCCAAGCTGGTCAACAAAAAAGCGGTTACTAGGCCCCATCTCAGGGAACTCTACTTAATAGCTGAACTCTAATCTCCCTCCTTTGGTTACGTTATGAAGGTGGGAAAGCAACTCTTGCAAAATCTAGAGTCCTTACAATTCCTGTATCCTTATCAGTTCAATTTTAGGGTACAGGAGAAAGACCTATTCGCCAATAACAAAGTATCCATGTTGATTCTTTCAGATCTCTCAGCTGCCACTGATGCTATTGACCATGAGGTGTTGTTGACACAACTGTGGTCTCTGGCAGAAATAGATGAAATAGCTTGAATTGTTGAGGCACTGAGAAAACACTGAGTGCAGGGTTTTGTTTTTTCTCTCAAATGGGTGCTTTAATGTCAGGCTCCTGAAAAACCGGAACACTAAGACTGCAATCCTCAAACCACTAACCCAGTTGCCAGAGGAGCCCCACTGAAGGCCTAACTCCTCTGACATTAGTGGTTTGAGAATTGCAAGTACTTAGCCTTTGGCAGTTAAACCTGAGCATTTTTTTGGGATCCTAAACTATGGATTTTAAGTATCTGTCTATCATTTAGGTACCCACTTTTTAAAATCTTGGCCTTTGGAGAGAAGATTTAAGATTAAAATCTCATAAGAAAATAAGTAGTGCCATACTGGGTCTGACGAATGGTCCATTGTGCCCAGCATCCTGTCTCTGATAGTGGTAGCCACTTACGAGAAGTAGCCAAGTCACAATGGGGCAACTGATTCGCTGCTGTTCACTCCCAGCACCCAATAGTCAAAGGTCACATCCCCCCAAATTACTTGGCTAATAGCTGTTAATGGACCTACCCTCCAAGAACTTATCCAATCTTTTTTAAAACCCAGCTCTACTACTGGCCTTGACCACATCCTCCTGCAACAAATTCCACAAGTTAGTTGTGCGTTGAGTGAAAAAATACTTTATTTGTTTTAAATCAACCAGTTAGTTTCATGGAGTGTTCCCTAATTCTAGTACTATTTGAGAGGGTAAATAACAACTTTTTACTTGTTCCCCACCACTCATGTTTTTATCAGCTTCTATCATATTGCCTCTCAGTTGTCTCTTCTCCAAGCTGAAGAACCCTAACCTATCAAACCTCTCCTCGTATGTAAGTCATTCCATAACCTTTATCATTTTTTTTGTCCTTCATTGTATTTTTTCTAGTTCCACAATATCTTTTTTGAAATGGGGCAACCAGAACTGCGCACAATATTCAAGGCGCGGTCACACCATGGATTTATATAGAGGCATTACGACACTTTCCGTTTTTTTCTCTATCCCTTTCTAAATAATTCCTAAATTTCTGTTTGCTTTTTTGACCGCTGTCACACACTGAGCTAAGGATTTCAATGTCTTGTCCACAGTGACTCCAAGATCCTTTTCCTGAGTGAAAACCCCTAATTTAGGACCCAGCATTATGTAGATATAGTTTGGATTATTTTCCCCCTATGTGCATGACTTATCCACACTAAATTTAATCTGCCTGTTAGTTGCTTAGTCACCCAGTCTCAGAAGATCCTCCTGCAGTTCCTCACAGTCCACTTGGGTTTTAACTACCTTGAATAACTGTGTGTCATCTGCAAATTTTCCGTGGGACACTTCACTATTTACTTCTCTCCACTGCGAAAACTGACCATTTAGTTCTACCCTTTACCCAGTTACCAGTCCATGATAGGACACTGCCTCCTATCCCATGACTTTTTAATTTCCTCAAGAGTCTCTCGCAAGGGACCTTATAAAACGCTTTTTGAAAATCCAGATACAGTATAGTGACCGGCTCATCCTTCTCCACATTATTTACACCCAATATGTTAGTGAGGCACGACTTCCCCTTTGCTAAATCCATGTTTACTCTTTCCCATCATGTTGTGTTTATCAATATGCCCAGTAATTCTGTTCTTAACTGTTTCCACAAGTTTGCTAGGTTCCGACGTCTGGATAAGTTACTACTACTTCAGGATCGCCTCTGGAAGCGTTGTTAAACATTGGCATTATATTTGCTACCCTCCAGTCCTCAGGTATAGTGGCAGATTTTAGCAGTAGGTTACAAATTACCAACAGTTGGTTTACGATTTCATATTTCAGTTCCTTCAGAACTCTGGGGTGAATACCATCTGATCCTGGGGATTTGTTACTATTTAGTTTTGTCAGTTTGCTCTAGAACCTCTTCCAGAGTCACGTTGATATAATAGTTCTTCTGATTCATCACCTACTGAAGTTCCACCGTGGGTTTCTCCCCAACATTCTCTGCAGCCAAGACCAAAACAAATAATTCATTCAGCTTTTCTGCAATGGCCTTATCCTTCCCCAAGTGCCCCTTTCACCCTGTGACGGACTGGGGAACCCCGCCTGGATATCCCCCAACTCACCAGGCATCCCCCGTGGGGCTGCAGCAGGGAAACCACAGCATGGAGGGAGAGCACACCACCGCTGGTGGCACAGACGTCATCAAACACGTCCCTGCCCAGACGAGCATGCTGTAGTCATCATAGCGGGGCGGAGCCAGAGACAGAAAAGGCTGCTGAGGATGAGCTGCAGGCCAACCCACTCCCACCCCAAGGAGGAACAGAAGCCAGGGAGATGTTCAGCAGCTACAATAAAACCGGGGGCTGAAGCTGGAGCGGGCGGACCGGGGAGCCCAGGAGATGGACTGCTGTAACCCTGATTGTGGTAGCACTGTGAGCTCAGGGTGGGCCCCGTGATGTAACGGGACCCCTTCCATCCCCCAGGGATATAGGACTGGGGGAACAGGATTGGGTGGGGAAGGGTAGACTCAGGCATCAGCCCAGGGTTGGCGG
This sequence comes from Sphenodon punctatus, assembly GCA_003113815.1. NCBI lineage: Eukaryota > Metazoa > Chordata > Lepidosauria > Sphenodontia > Sphenodontidae > Sphenodon > Sphenodon punctatus. The sequence goes on from QEPC01000081.1 coordinate 1,848,600, forward strand.
TCTGATGAGGGGAAAGGTTTTGTATACTCGAACCCATAAGGCCCCACCCGAGAGAAAGCAGAGTTCCCTGTCCGGGTGGCCCCGCATTTGGCAGCCCACCGGGCACATGCATAGGGGAAGTCCACACACCCCCGGTCATCTAATGGCCCAACTGACTCTCTAGCAGGCTTCTTGCTTCTAATGTACTTTTCACCTCTCCATTTAGCCACACTAGCAGACATTCGGTCCTCTTGCTACCCCTTTTTTTGCTTGTGGAATAGACTTAATCTGGGCTTCGAAGATGATGTTTATAAATAGTCTCCACACCTCTTGCAAACACTCAATCCTTGCAATTACTCCTTTTAGATTCTCTCTAAATAGTTTCCTAATTTTGTTTGCATAGTTTTCCTTTTTAAAGTTAAATGTTACTGCAGTAGTTTTATTTACCATTCTCCTGCCAATAGATTTATGTCAAATTTGATTATATTATGACGGCTATTGCCAGGCAGCTCCACCGCCTTTACCCCTTGCACCAGATCCTGCATTCCATTTAGGACTAGATCTAAAGTAGGTCGGAGGTTTTAGGACTAGCTGCTCCAAGAAAGTCATTTATGGCATCAAGAAATTTTACCTTTGCATCATGCCCTGAGGAGAGAGCCACCCAGTCAATATTAGGGTAATTAAAGTCACACATTATTATTGTGTTTCCAACTTTAGTAGCCTGTCTAATCTCCGTCAGCATTTTATAGTTAGTCATTCTCACCATCCTGGTCAGGAGGTTGATAGTATAGCCCCACTGCTATACACTTCCTCATTAAGCATGGAACTTGTATCCACAGAGATTCCAGAGTACACAAACTTTCAGTGGGCTTTGTATTCCTAAAACTACCCATAGGCTGCATTGACACAGGACATTTAGTATGTGAAAAACCCTCGCTCTCCCTGATCTTTTATTTTTAAAAAAATGTATGAAAGGGATACATCTCTGAATACACCAGGTGAAACATGCATCAACTCCCCAAACGTTAAGCTGGAAAACAAGTTTTAACAATGGGTCTAAATCCATCGCACACATTTCTCTTAATGTATGAAGGGATTAATTTGCCTATCAGTCGACCTTAATTGCTACAGGAGGAGATAGAGGTAATTTCCTCCAGGGGATGAATTCCCACTTCCTGCCTGGTAGGGACAACAACAAAAAATGCATAATAATGGGATACTTAGTTATTAGCAGCCACAGCAGAATGCATAGTAACTTTTGAAGCGAGTAAGGGAACTATTAAAATGCGTAAAGTGCCAGGTACACTGCTGGCGCTATATAAATGTTTGTTAATAATAATAATAATAATAAATGTAGCCTTAGTGTCAACAATGGTCAGCCTGGTATTTTCAATTAGGAAGCATCATATTAAAAGGAAAAAAAGATAATGATAACAACATTGTTTTCTTCTCTAGCAATCTATTCTTGTCATTTGACTGTTGGAGCTTCCCGCTGATACCAATGTGGCTTTCTGCACAGGCTTGAGCAAAACTGGGGAAAGATTAATATAAGAGATTGACACATTGTTTATGAAGTCATTTTCCTGGTTTGAAAAAAAAAGTTTACTCTGGTTGCTATAGGAAGTGGGGAAGGGGAAGACCAATAACAAAATTCTTTCCTTTTCTGTTGCCAAGCTCTGGACTGACTCATCTTCAAAGAGAGAGAGAGAGAGCACTCTGTGTTCATTCTAAAGATGGAAAGGACAAAGCCAGTTCACTTGCTATACACTTGGTTAGATGGGTTTTTGGCTCAGCTTGAAAACATTTCATAATTCACACAGCGCTTGGCAAGAGGCCTTTCCACTTCCTTTGGCAAGGGCTGCAAAATTTTGGAGCAATTAAAAGATGCAAATAAATTACATATCATGTACTTTCTCTCACTTAAACACACGCCTCCATGTCCAAATGCACACACCTCCACCCCCATGAGGGATGCTGTCCACGTAATAAATTGCAGAGCAGTGCGATAAATGCAATGTATCATGTTTATATGACTGCTTCACCAGCACTCTGCCCATTAATTAGTCTCTCCTAGAATGCTTCAAGCAACCCCCTAAGCAGCTTCAAACTGCTGCCTTTAAAAAAAGAGTTATAAATATATTAAAATCTTTCCTGATGAAGGTTTCTTTTCCTTCCCCCAAAATATGAAATTCCCACCTCTTGACCATTTAATACTTAGCAATGTATATTTGTATTGGATCCAAGATGCCCTGTGGAAAATGGCAGTGGGGACCTTCTCCTAATAGAAGAATGTTTGACTCTCACACACGGACTCTCTCATTAGAAAAAGGAAAGGTGTAATTAATTTTTAATTAAACATAACACCGCCTTAAGGGACCAGGGCTCCCTGCACTGCAGACCATGGAGGCCCATAGGTTCTTCTACCTTACTCAGGGGCCCCTCCTGAATCACCGTGGGCCCTCCTAGGCTGGAGCTCCCCGTGCCTGAGGCTCTGAGGGAGCCCCCTTCTGCCCACTCACCACATTGAGCCCTGGATGGTCATCCAGTTTACATTTGCCTGGCTTGGCCCTGATGTCTATGGATCTTGGGTGGCATTTAGCCTTGAATCAGGAGTGGGTTTGAGGTCCAATATCTCACAAGCTATCAGGGAAAGAAGCAGAAGCTTTCTACCCCCATTATAACACATACCATCCAATTCTAGACTTTCACATGCAGACCTGAAAATTATGACACTCTAATGCAAAAAGGGACGCTGCAAGATGCCTGGCTCAGCTCTGTGGCTGAAGCAGACTTTCTGTAGTATTCTTTGTAGGACATACCAAATTCCCAGCAGTGCTGTGGTACCCCAACAGTGGCCTTCAGTGAAAACAAAGCGAGCACAGGTCTCTGTCGGCCACAGTCATCTCTGAGAAGAGCTAGCAGGAAGCCACACCATGCATAGGGGCTGGCCAACGTACCCACATTACAGTCATCCCCACCTCCAGAGATGGCTGTGGGGCCAGCTGTAGGGATGGGCGAACGCGGTTCGGTAGTTCAGTGTTCGGCCCGAACTCGGCCTGTTCGGACAACCGAACACGAACACGAACACGAACGCACCGAACGGACCGAACACCGAAATGGCGAACACACCGAACGGAACCGAACACCGAACGACGAAAATGGCGAACACACCGAACGGAACCGAACACCGAACGACGAAATGGCCGAACAGTTCGTTCAATTCGAATCGCGTTCGGTTGTGTTCGGGTGGCTAAAACATGGTCTTCTGTCAGGTCACTGGAAGGCCAAATGTAGCAGGGAGGGGGAAGTCATTTGACTCAGCTAGGAGCAGACTTCCAGGCACCAGGGGTGGAGGG
>QEPC01000081.1:1852857-1888371 GCA_003113815.1 Sphenodon punctatus
ACCGAACGACCGAACACGAACACACGAACCGAACGCGGCCGAACCGAACGGCCGAACGCGAACACACGAACCGATCGCGGCCGAACCGAACGGCCGAACACGAACCGCGATCTGTTCGCCCATGCCTAGCCAGCTGTAGTCAAAGCCACCTGTTGTGCATAGCTAAAGCCATTCTTCATGGTACTCTGTGAAATACTCGGAGGTGACCATGTTTCCCCAAATTTTGGGTTCAAACTCTGGTACAGAGAAGAGGTTTCCAACCTTTTTGTTGGTGCGACCCCATATTGAAACTTTACAGAATTCCATGACCTTGACAGCAACAAAGACAACACAAAGAATAGCGATATCAGTCAGATCACAACCCCACTTGTGGTTCCAACGCATAGTTTGGAAACACCAGGTAAAGGGGATTTATTAGTATTCACTCGGGATAAGTTCTCTAATCATGCATCTCGTATTGTTGTGAGCTTGGAATCATTTTATTAGAGCATCAGACATTCTCACCAAACACCTTTACTCAAAAATTAAGTCAAGCTCTTGTTCTGAAATAAACTCAACAATAATACCATACTTCACCTCACTGTTAAACATTACTCCCTCCTGAAAAGCCACCTCTTCTGACAGGCTTTCCCCAATTCCTCACCCCCATAGTTTGCTCCTTTATGCTTCTTCTTAAACGGTCTTACCCCTTCAGGATTACACCTTGGCCCTGCACTGTCAGAAGCACCGTGCCTCTGAGCAGGAAGCATAGAACAGGATCCCCTCCACTCCGCGTAACTAAGAGAAGCACTTCTCACCGTCATGAATGCACCCGTCTCTCCCTATGTGCCCCTCCCCTTGTCCATCTTAGATTATGAGCCCCTTGGAAAAGGGACCGGTCTCTGATCAGAACTGTGAATGCTAGGCACTTGGCTGGTGCTATCTAAACAAATAAAATAATAATAATAGGGTCTGCGGGGAGAGCAAGGGAGTAGGCTAAATCCAAGGGCAACCACTGTCATCACCAGCAATTCTTCTACTGAAATATGGCATTTTGAGGAATAGCCTCAGCGTCCAGAAGTACACACGCTCCACAACTTGTGGGTGAATGGATAGTTATAAAACTGGATAGCTTCTTCCTCATTGATCCTAAATGGCCGTGAAAGCATGAAGGCAGCGAGCTCGCCTCAGCATGCCACAGGTCACACATCTTCCCACATGTGATGAGTATGTATGAGCTACGCCCTTCCAGATCCATAACCCCTGGATGGCTGAATAGGTTTTTGGCTCCTTTTAAAGAAGGGGCCTCTCCAGCTCTCTCTCCCGCCTGCAATCCCAGGGCTGTAGCCTGGCTGGCTGACAGTTGTGAAAACTGACAGCTTGGGGATATCATACATTGCTGAAACTTGATCATGCTCGTAAGTGTCATTACTCATCTGTAGCTTTGCCTTTGAGAACTCTCCTCTCCAAATCCTCAAGTCCTTAAGGGCTGGATGCCTGCCAGGCACCAGCTGCAGAAATCTTAAAGAGACCTCAGCCCCTTTTCTTAACAAGTCGGAAGTCAGTTTTTAAAAACCCTCAATAACCAATACTAAAACAAATGAGGAGTCCACGCCCAAGAACCAAAAAATGTGCCACAATATAGAGCCAAGAGATAGCAAGGTCCCAGACTGTAGATATGGTTCCTTTGGATCACAGGATCTGGCTAAGAGGAAGCTGCAAACAACAGGAGGTGGCCCTGTGCTTGTACATCCTGCCGGGCCTCGGGCAGGCGTGACCAGGGCCTACACCTTGGCCCTGTACTTTCAGAAGCACCACACCTCTGAGCAGGAAACCTCCCTTCTGGGAGCCCCTGCATAAAGCGCTGCCCTGGGAGCCCAGGAGGGCTGCTGCCACTATTCCTGAAGCTTTGAGGGCCCCCGCCACCAGTTCTGAAGCTCACAGTAGCAGGCCTCTTGGGGCTGTTCTAGAGCGGCAGCATCCACAGTGATGGCAAGCCTCCTTGGGGGGAGGGGGCGTACTGCTCCTGAGGCTCTTGGGTCAGGTGCTTCCTGTGGGGCCTGACATTCCCACCTTGCTCACCCCATTCCCTGCCCCAGACCCCAACAATCCTAAGGCTGGCCCTGCAGCCAAGAGCTCGGATTGGGTGGGCTTCTGAATGGGAGCTGACTAACAAGCACTTGGGCACCACAGGAAGCTCAGGTTTTGTTTGCCCTAGAGACTGGTTAAAAGAGGCTTTGTTCCCCCTGTATATCCAGGAAAGGTGGGTCAGGTCTTCCGAGATCCTACCCTCTCTTTGAATAGTGGCTGTATTTGCATCCCATATAATGCTGGGAATTAACAGGGAAGAATAAAGAAGCAACCCAGAGAGGCTGCTGCCTGCTCCCCAGGCAATGCAGGAAAGAGAGGCCAAGGCAGGTACCTGAGCTTGTCTGCTATGAAGATCACCCTTCTCTCCAACAGCAGGGATGCAAAGACTCTGCTCAGATGCCGGACGCTGAGAGAAGAGAACAGGGACTCAAAATCAACATGTTCAAGCCTGGAGTCCAGGGGCCGCCGCAGCTCTATTATCTGCCCAAAGGAAACACAAGTCAAGACCTCAGTTAGTTTGTAATAGGGATAAAGTGAGCCTTAATCTCTCCTCCTTCCCTGCACCACAGATCAGCCCCCAACCTGCTGTCCCTGTGGCACTTGCTGGCCTGCCGTATCACCTCCCACTCTGATATTGTCCTTACCTCAGTCCCTGAGCCAGGCAGGAAGTTTTTGACTGTGATGGTTCGACCCAGAGCTGGAAAAGGTGCCTCCATGACGCTTCTCATGAGAGGCTGCACCAAGGCAGGGGAAATCCCTCGTCTTTTCTCAACCTCATCCAAGATCTGGGAGAGGAAACACAAAGCCAGAAATAAGCAACAGCAGGGAAAGGGAGGCCGAGGCGAAGAATATAAAGGCCGTGATCCACAAACCACTCACTCTGGAGCCGTAGAGTACTCCTTGCAGGCTTCAGTGGGACTACTCCAATTGTGGCTAAAGACATTTACATTCCTTCATTAAGCTGCCACAGTCAAGAACACTCACATACAATATCTAGGTATAAGAGAGAGACTAAAGGGGAAACTAACTGAGTTTCCTTGCCCTGTTTTTAATTGTCTAAAGGGCACAACCAAGGCCAATTGTTCATTATATTTACACCCACTTTTCCTTCCTAACAGTAGACTTGCAACGTCTCTCCCTTTCCATTCAGCCTCTCTCCACACCTCTTTCTGAGAACCCTCCATTTTCACTGACTCCCATGCTCCCCTCTTGGATTTTCCTTTTAGCTACCCTTTTGACTCCAACACAAGAGCGCTCTCTTTCTCTCTCACCTTAGAGAAGAGGTTGAAGCACCCAAGGCGGCTCACGATACAGTAAACTTCAGGAAGACGCTTCCCTTTCCCACTGGGCTTTCAAGAGAAACACAAACACCAAAAAATAATTATAGCCTAAATGGAGATCAAGCCGACACCACGCACCTGATAACATGCCTCCTCATGGCATGGGCAGGGACAGGCTGAGCAGTGAAATGTTGCGTGAGTGGAAAATCAGACACCAGGGAGAGAGAAATTAAAATGAACAGGTGGATAAAGAGAAGACAGTTTGGAGACGGCCCCCCTTGCGGGAGACACCTTGGCTTTTGCCTGACCACTGAATATATGCACGTCCTGCTTCTGGAGCCTCACACCAATGATTATCTGTGCTCAGAAACCACCCACTGTTTGGGAATCCTGAAATCACGTCTTAAGTCAGCAGATGATCAGGCCTTTGCTGTGGCGGGCCCCTCGGTGTGGAACTCTCTCCCTCCATGTCCATCTTAGTTCCTCTCTCCTTATCTTTAAAAAAACAACTCAAGACTTATTCTCCAGGTATTTTTAGGATTCACTGCTGGTTCCCCATAATGTGTGTTGTTCTCCCCAATTCCCTTCCCCTTTCTAAATTGTTTTATAGAGATTTATATTTTAAATGGATTTTATATGTTGTATTTTTATCCTGTAAAGGACTCCAAGCACCATTTGGCAGTCAGGTGGCTCTAAAAATAAATTATTATTATTAAGAATGTAAGTGCCATACTGGGTCAGACCAATGGTGCACTGAGCCCAGCACCTGTCTCCAACAGTGGCCAATCCTGGTCACTTGGAAGAAATACCCAACAAGTCACAATGGGGTGATCCATTTCCTGTTGTTTACACCCAGCTCCCCACAGTAAAAGTCGGCATTCCCTAAACCTACCTCTGGCTAATAGCTGCTAATGGACCTATCCTCCAGAAACTTGTCCAGTCCTATTTTAAACTCAGCTATAGTACTGGCTTTGGCCACATCTTCTGGCAACAAATTCCACAACTTAACTGCGAGTTGAGTGAAAAAAATACCTTATTTGTTTTAAATTTGCTACTTGTTTCATGGCATGTCCCCTAGTTCTATTACTATTTGAGAGGGTGAATAACCGTTCCCTGTTTACTTGTTCCACAACACTCATGATTTTATAAACTTCTATCATATCCCTTCTCAGACATCTGTTCTCCAAGCTGAAGTGCCCCAACATGTCTAGCCTCTCTTCATAGGGGAGCCGTTCCATACCCTTTATCATTTTTGTTCCCTTCTCTGTACCTTCTCTATTTCAACAATGACTTTTTTGAGATGGGACGAACAGAACTGCACACAATATTCAAGGTGCGGATGCACCTATAATATATTTATTATTATTATTATTAATTATTATTATATTGTGCCAAAGGCCACTGGCTCTCTTCTCAGGTGGTGCCAGAAGTCCTGATGCCACAAAACGATATCTTTTTACAGAGAATCTTTTGGAAAAGAACAATGGATAGTTACCAACAGCCTTCTGCAGTAGCCAAACCTTCTGCTGCCATCCTCACCAGTCAGGACAAAGGAGAAGGTCTCACTGCAGAAACGGAAAAGAAAGAGATCAGAGAAAGCAAATCTACCACATTAAAAATAAAATAAAACCTCACACTTGCCTGTTCTGTATGAACTGGGCATGTTTGGCCTCAAGAGGAGAAGACAGAGACAGAACAGGATAACAGTTCTCAAAACATGTAAAAAGGGGAGAGAGTAATTTTCTTTGTTAATGAGGGCTGGATCACATGCAATGGATAAAACTGCAAGAAGGTGGACTTAGATTACATATTAGCAAACATTTTCAGACTGAAAAAGTGGTTCAGCAGTAGAACAAGTTTCCTATGGTGGCTATGGAACTCCATAATAAGAAATTTCAGCTTAGATAAACATCTCCGAGGGGTGGTTTCAGTTTAATCAATCCTGCCTTGAGGGAGGGAGATGGGTTTGATGACCTCTGGATATCCCTTCAATTCTATGAGCTAGTTCTGATCCTTCACATCTCTGTCATGTTCAAAGCGGTGTCCCTCTCTCCCGCTCAGTTCTGAAGGCCCAGTTCCTTTCTGCTCTTTTGGGGTCAGTCTCTGCACCACTAGGTTTCTCTCAGTGCCTTAAGAGTCCCTACGGCTAATGCCAATTCTTGATGGAAGCTGGAGGGAGGGTAGATTACGGCAGCATATTTTAACCTACCTGGTAAACTGGTAGACAGGTGTCCAGTCCTTTGCATCAGGGAAGCAAAACTGAGGAATGGCTTTCAGCTGGTCCTCTGCCTCCCTCATGAATTTAAAGGAACGTTCAAGCTAGTGGAGGAGAAAAAGGAGGGAATAGTTCTGATTGGTCATGTGGGGAGGGAACAACTTGAAATATTCCCTGTGACAAATGAAGAGGTGACAACAGAGACCAAGCTTCTGCCTGGGCGGTATTGCCCTTGCTCCTATCCCAGCTCATCTGGCCTTCAGAATTTCTGTAAAGTATTTGTTCTTCCATCCAATCCTGCTTTGCATTTATCTGGCTCCAAGATACCTCACCACTACCCTGCAATATACCCAATAGCTCCCTGGACCTGAGCTGGGAATTCCCATTCCAGTAGAAATCTGCTCATCGGGATGTTTTGAGGGAGGCATAAAGTGTCCCAATGAGGAGGGCATTGGAGGAGGAGAGCCATTTGCTCTGCTATCCCCCTGCCTGCCGCAGCTGCCTCAGCCCTTTCCCTCACTCTTTCTCCTGTATTCTGGAGATACAGAGAGCCTGAGATTGGCAGGAACCGAGATGGCTGAAGGATGTGGGGGAAAAGAGAGAGTAGGGGAGGAGACTCAGCCATGGCAGCAGCAGCACCAGTCTCCTCACACAGCAGCCACCTCAACTTATCCTGATGCTTCCCTCATCCGGGGACAAACAGGACCTATGGGTGAGCAAAGCATCCTAATGACCGAGAACAGGATAACCAGTCTCTACTGTACGTACTGAAAAATGCTGCAATTGGCCCAGTCCCAGAGAGACCTGCTGGTAACAAGCAGGATCGTCCTGTTTATCAATGGTTTCTCTCCCTTCTCTCTTCCTGCCCCCATGAGAACTGCAGCCACTGGCCTCCCCACCTACAATACAAGCCTGTGTTCTGAGAATTTTATTAGAATCATTTATCAGGGCAGCAAAGGAGAGATATTAAATTAGAGGGAGAAAGGGGAGTCCGGTGGGTAGGAGGTGGGTGACTCAAGTCCAATTCCCTGTTCTCCCAACAGACTCCTGCGACCTCTTGGGCACGTGATAGTCTACCTACACCTCAGCTTCCCATCAGTAAAATGGGGAATATAGTGCTGTGTAACCTCAAAGCTAGAGAAGGCCAGGGGGTACTCAGATGTTACAGTAATGGAAGTTAATCAAATGTCTGAGGGTAACAGTATTTAAAAAAGATGCTCTAATTGGACTCAAGAGATCTTTAAGTTCATGCAGGTCTGAAACCTTCCAGATCCTCAGTGCTGCTACATGCTGGGATAGAAGAGATTATCCAGCATTGTACTGTAGCCAATAGGGCCCAGGGGCTAACAAGCTGGGAGTCCTGTATTTAAATCCTGACCTCACTGGAGCTGCCTTGGGAAAGTCTCCATCTCTCAACTCCACTTCCCTCTCTATACACTTAGGGCGAATTCACACGTGCAGCAATTATCTGGATTTTTAAAAACTGGTTCTCAATAGTTCGCTGTTAACAAGTCCTGTTGCATTCACATGCATGCCATACCGATTTTAAGTACAGCGAAATAATGCATTCAGACCTTCTTGTAGTGCGTGCTTACCCGGCTGCTCAGTGCGATTCAGTTACAGGAAGTGGCCTGTGGGGAGCCAGAAGGTTGCTACTTTGTAGCAAAGTACAAAGTACAACTTTGCTACAACCTTTGCTACAACTTTGCTACAACCTTTGCTGCAACTTTGCTGCAACCTTTGTAGCAAAGGTTGCTACTTTGTAGAACCAGGGAGTAAAGAGGGAGAGCCTGAGGCTGCTGGAAAGAAGCCCCTCGCATTCTCTCCCTGGTTTCTTTCCGGTATCCCGCTGCTGCTACTGCTGCAGCACTACGGCAGAGGCAGATGATTGAAAGTCCCTTGGAGGGAAGAACTTTTTTGGGGAGAAGCATGGAGGGGAAACATGGAGGGGAAGAACTTTTTTGGGGAGACGCTGGCTGCAGCCTGCACCCAGCGAGGCAACTACAGGGCTCCAGCTGGTCTCACTGCTGGAGGGGCAGGAGTAAAACAGCGCACTTGGAAGCACGGTTGCATTCACATCAGAAAAGATTACACACTAGTTAAAACCAGTACAATGTTGCTTTCACACTGCTGTTAAGTGCGGATTTATTGAAAACAGACAGCAAAAAGGTAGGTTTGAGTAGCTTTTCAACACGCATTGCTTTAGTGCGATATTGACTCCATTTAATCGAATTTAAGTGTTCAGACAGGCATGAAACATTCGTGGGTTTTTTTAAATCACACAAATCAGAACGTCTGAATCCCCCCTTAGATTGCTGATGTCAGGCCAGGACAGCTGGTACAGAACGAGCCCTCTGTATATACACAAGGATCACACACAGGCACACAATAACCAACATGGAAACCCTAGCCTCCCCCAAAATCCCTTATTTAACCATACCAACGGGATCCAGACAACAATGCTACACAGGCAGGCCCCTGGTGTACACTGCACCTTTAATGGAAACTGCTGGGTGACTTCAGGGACATATGCAGCCCCAGCCTGCTTCTTGTGTAATGACACCACAACAAAATACTCAAAGAGCTGCCTCTCCTGGTACTCGATCAAATCCCTCTCCAAGGTCTGGTATCGTGGCGCCTGCTTCAGGCGGGACTTCACGTGGACCAACCGTTGGCTGTGAGCTAGAGAGACAGTGATAGTCATTTGCATACACATCCCATAGTGCTTTGTAATGACTTATGATCTGCTGATCATCCCCACAAAGCCTTTTCCTAATGACTGTTGTAGGGGCAGAAACATGACCAAGCTGTCCCTTAGAACTGTCAGAACAAAACTACAATGGCCAGGCTATAGCATGATGGTAGGATCTGTGTTGCAGAGCACAGGGATGGTCTCTCTCAAAAGCACAGATAATTGTATCTACTAAGAAGCCTGTACTCCAAAGCAAGCCCCTTCAGCCATGTGTTTGACCACAAACTGACCGGCTGGGTGCTACCTATGGCTACTAAGTCTAACTCCCTTGCCCAAGATAAGGTACGACCCACCCCCACCAGCTTCTCTTTAACTACCTTGCCTCACACCAACAGAGAGTTGCCCAGAGTAGGAGGACTCGTGTGATGGGTGAAAACCCAACATGTCAATCATCCTATCTAAATACTATGTCCGCTTATGCCATGGAGTTAGGTAAACAAGGTTTGATTATGCCTTATGAAACTAAATGCATAACAACTAGGGGTTTGTATTCTTAGCCAGTCTGGTCTGAAACCTGAATCAGGCTTCTGTACTATTATGTGCAGTATTCTCAGAGCTGGCCTTAGAATTTGCAGGGCCCCAGGGAAAAGTAATATATGGGCCCCCATGGCTCTGTCCTTCTAACACAGCCCTGCCCCTTTAAAGAAAAGAAGTTTTTGCCTTGTGATTTTGGCTAACGTTTGGCTACTACTTTAAGACACCAAAATGGCTGTAGTCAAATTGCCATGGTTCTAAAGATTGTTGCATTTGGGGACCCTCTGGGAGGGACCATCGCTGCTGCTTGGAAAGTCTGGAGGGCTTGTAGGGCCCCCAAATGCAGGAAAGCACAAGACCCAGGGCCACAGTCTCTAAAGTTCCTGCCCCAAGTTGGCCCCTAGTATTCCAGTAAAGGTAACCTGACAGTACTATACGCGGCATACCTTCTTGGTACTGTGTAATGACAGATGTTCTTATGTGCTGGAACAGTGAGGGGGTATTGCTCTCCAGAACCCCACATACAAGTCCTTATATGTCCATACATCAAACCCAGGAGGATTGACTAGCTCTAATCAAGAGAGACTGGAAAACAGAGGCCACTGACAATACGGAGGGCCAGAACTGTCCTAGCTGGGAACACTAAATGTCAGAAGAGATTTACTGGCTGAGGAACATCAGGACCCCACTGCTGTAGCACCAGGAGGGGAGGTGAGAGGTCAAATGTGAAATGCACTGGCAGAGGCTAAAAATGAAATGCATTGTCCAAAGTGAGAGTGGGAGAATTTGCCTGTTATTAGCCCATTATAGATCTGCAGCTCATTGGAACTATTAGTTTCTTGTTTCTATAACTGACAAATGCATCCAAAGACATCAGGAAAGAAAGAGAAGCTTCCAAACAGCCTGAAGCTACCACAATGCATAAAACCGTGGGACAAGGAACATTCTGGTGCAGAACGTAATGAGAAGCCACCTGCTGAGGAAAGGCTAATCCAGACCATTTCCTCCAGCCATTTCCCCCTTCATTTTGATAATTACAGCCACAATTCACCCCACAAGCAAAGGGTGATTAACTGCATGGCAGGGACCACATCCATGTACTCGGCTCTAGTTGATGGCAGTGACATCACCTAGGCCGCTTTCAGACGAGCGCGCGGTGCGCTCGCGCATGGTTTCCAAAATCCTGCGAGACGGGATAAGGCGAGATGCTGCCGCGAGTCACGCACGCACACGGGACGGGGAAGCGCGTTCTTTTCAAGCCGTGAATGACCTACCTCGATCAGACTCCCGGTCAGTTCGCGGCTTGAAAAGAATGTGCTTCCCCGTCCCGTGCGCGTGACTCGCGGCAGCGTCTTGTCTGATCCCGTCTCGCGGGATTTTGGAAACCACACGCGAGTGCACCGCGCGCTCGTCTAAAAGCGGCCTTAGAGTGACAGAAGCAACAGCCAATGGTAGGATGGAACTGATCAACACTAGTTAATATAACTGCAGACAAGGAAGTTACACCCAGGATGAGGCAGATCATGCATGATTAGGGCTGTGTGACAATGTCATTCAAGTCCTTGCAGGAACAGGCTCCAGAGGTTCAATTAAGGTCACCCAAGTGGCTCCAGCTGGGCGTGGCTATGGAAGTCAGCAAAGCCTCAGCCATAAAAGGGTGAGCTGACGGGGATCACCAGGGAGTAGGGGGGCCATACCTCCCCTTTAAAAGAGGGTGCTTATGAAAAATACATGTTGCAGGGCTGCATTGTTTTTAGTGCAGCCCTGCACCATGTATTTTTCATAAGCGTCCTCTTTTACAGGGGAGGTATGGCCACCCTACCAGGGAGAGGCAGCAAGCCCGAGGGCTCTGCCTCAGTGAGAGGGCTCAGAGGGAAGGAGACAGCCTTGTAGACCCCGGCCCCCTACTCTGGAAGTCAATTGGCAAGAGGCCAGGCTGGGCAAGTGTCCGTATAGGAAGAACTTGGTAAAGAGAGGGTCTGTAAGCAAAGTATGGGTATTCTACGTATGTGACTTGAGGAAAGCTGTGGACACTAAATAAAGCGCATGGTATAGAAGACAAGTTCTGTGTGGACTGGCTCAGGAGTGACGATCCTGCAAGGGCTCACCTAACCGGGCACCACACTATTACAGGCTGCCACCTCCTGTGGTTTTGACCCGGAAACTTGCATAGGCCAAAATGGGGGTCTCAGAGTCAAACCACAAGAAGTGGTAACCCTATGTATGATAAAACCCTTGATGCAGAGCCGTAACCTCGTGTGCAGCTAGTTCTCACTGCCCATGAACTCCTACTTCAGCCAATACTGGAAACTCCAAGGCAGGGGATGGATAATCACAGTGAAGAGAATGCAGAAAGGTCTCTAAGGCATGTTTTGAGGGGCAGAGGATTCCCAAACTGTGGGTTATAAGAACCCCAAATGGGGAGCACAATTTTGCAGAGGGTAGGGGATATTGTAAATAAAATTGTCATACTTGCGAATAGGATTGTGATTGGTTTGGATATAAATTTGCATAGCTCTGTGGCTGTTGGTGTCAGAGGGCCTCAAAATGGGTCATGTAGACAAAAAGTTTGGGACCTCCTGATTTATGGGGTGGAGTATGCTTGAGGCCACATGGTACACCTAGATCTCTCCCCTCCCCTCGTGATAGTTTTCTGCAATTGTTAGCTCCTCAGAGGATTGTGTAACATGTTTCTTGGAATATGGCCATGCAGTCACTGTCCAATGCTGCTTCTGGCAGTCCTCCTCACACATTTTGGCTTAACGAACTCTCTTCTGGATGGCCTTGGTGCCTCAGCCAACTCGCATGAACGTCAGTAGAAGGACAATTACTTTCAGGGGAGCTGAACTGGATTCCTTGTTTATTTTGTGCTTTTTCATTTTCAACAGTTACATTTCCATTTAGTTTTGAGGCTTTGGCTTGGACTTCTGTTTTGCAACTGGAAGTGGTTGCCTCAAAACACAAGCAGGATAGTAAAAGAGTCAATGCATACACACATGGAAAGTAGCATAAACTTAAGCTATTTCCCCAGTTGACATGCTTTCCTTACCTATCAGTTTCTCTTCAGTGTCACTGTCCGATTCACTGTTCTCATCCGTAACTGTCAGGAAACAAAGAGAAATAGGAAATAGAGACTCTTCAAAAATAGCATCCTTCTTACAATCAGCAGAAGGAAATTGGACTTCACGCCTTCAGGAGAAAAAAGGATGAAGACAAAGGCTCTTCCTTCGAAGAGCAACATGCAACAATGAGACTGGAGCTCACCCTTCCTGTCCATTAGAAGGGATTAAGAAAGGAGCAAGAATAGCAATTACGTGCCTAAGAGGAAAGGCCCAAAGGTAATGGGTATAATGGGCCTGGGGTGATTAAGGGCAGAACTTTAACCTAAGGAGGCTTTGGGAGCTTGCACACATTACCTGGGAGGTGGGGAGAACCTTTCATGAGGGCAATCACAGCTCTATTCTCATGGGAATCAGCACACAGGAATACCCTATTCTGCTTTCCTCCCAGGAAAACAAGTGAAAACATCCGTGATTGTAAGAGCTACATTGGGAGAGCTGGCCACGTGCAAATGTTATCATGGGAGAAAAGGAGAATAGTGCAATCCTATGGGTGCTAATCCCCATAAGAAGAGAGCAGTGATTACCTCCCTCCCAGCTAATGTGTGCAAGTGCCCTTTGACGAGGTTTGGAGGTAGAAGGGAAGTGTAAGAAAGAAGGAAAACAACAAAGCAGGAGTTCACCTTCTTTGGGTTGAATATGAGAAGAACAGTTAAGTGCAGGGGGTGGGGAACCTCAGACCTGGGGGGTTAGTTTTTATTTGACCCCTTTCCAGTTCCTGGATCTGGCCCCTAGATCCATTTCCTACCCCCAAGCACTGAAAGACTGAACTCAGGGGAAGATAGGGGAACAGTTACATGGCTAATTATTTATATAGTGCCAGAATGTACCTGGTGCTGTACAATCAATAGTTATAGACAGGTCCCTAGCCCAAGAGGCTTACAATCTAAGACTGACAAGGGAAGGGAGACAAGGGAGAGGTGAACATAGGGAGAGAGAAAGATACATTCATAAATTTGAGAAGTTGCAGGTGCATGTGCTTAACTTAGTTACAGGGAAGAGAAGGATTCTGAGGGAGGGAGGGAAGAGGAGGCAATTTCCTTCTCATGATGAGTTAGGGAAAGTCTGATGGAAGAGGTAGGTTTTTCAGAAGGGATCTGAAGGTCGGGAGGCAGGAAGCAGAACAAATACGTCCAGGGAGGGAGTTCCGGGGGGTGGGGTGGGAGACACCAATTGAGAAGGGGCAAATATGTTTTGAGCAGCAAGGAAGTTGCGAGCAGGCAAGGGGACAGAGGAGAAGCAAAGCTCCCAGGTGGGAATGTGGCAGGAAAGAACTGTGGAGAGATCTGAGCCACGCCCCCTTCCTGAATGCACCCCTTAAGCACTTTCTGCCCCCAAATTTTATGCAGTCCTTGGAGCTTGTACATATTTTCAAATTGGCCCCTGGGAAGGAAAAGGTTCCCCATCCCTGAGTGACGGTTTGGGTGCTAGCCTCGGACGAGGTTTAATTCCTTGTTCCCCTTCCCTGCAAAAAAGGCTTTCCATGTCACCTTGGGCACTCTCCTATGCCTAAGCGCCCCATCTGTAAACAGGGATGGTAGCATTTCCCTACCATAGAGGGGTTAGAGGAAGATAAACGCATTAATGACTGCAAGGTGCTTGGAAGCTATGGCAATAGCAGCCATAGAAGGTACTCCCTCACAGAGAGAGCTGATAAAAGTGGAAAAGCCTTTAGTTTGGAGGCCCCAGCTAGTCATTTAATGCCAAGCTGGATAAACCATTCGACTCGGCACATTGTGGCAACTGTTCAGACAACAACAACCAGGCCAGAGAAGATAAGCAACCCTTGCTTCAGCTGATGTTCCTTTGCCTCAGAAGTTCCCAAACTGTAGAATGGGATTTCAAGTTGTACTGTGCCACCTGCAAATTCCAGCTGATACTGGATAGACTTTGCATGTCTTTATGGTGATCTGGGACCGTGGAATTACATTAAGTGTCAAAAAAGAGGAAAATGTTTGGGACCCACTGGTTTACCTTTTCCCGAATTGCTCTCCGTCGACTGCGACAATCTCTTGACCCGCTTCTTTCCACGCCGTGCTTCATAGATGGCATTGATCTTCAGCACCAGCTGCTCATTAAGTGGGAAGCAAAAGTTGGGTTAATGTCTCTTCTCCTCCCAATGAGGAAAGCACAATCATTACGTCATTCTCATCGTAACCAAGCCAAGTACGTGCACTTGAGACCTCGCATCTTCATGAATGTTAGACCCCTTGTCTCTCCCTCTGTTCCCCTTCCTATGTCTCTCCCCCAGCTCCTGTCTCTCAGATTGTAAGCCCTAGGGGCAGGGACCGTGTCTATTTTATTACTTTGTAAAGTGCCATGTACACTGCTGGCGCTATATAAATGTTTGTTAATAATAATAATAATAATAAATTCAAGTTTCCAGTCTTGAGCTATGATCAATCCACAAACCCCTTACTCCAGAGCAGCCTCACTGAAGTACAAACTGATTTGTAGATCATGGCGGCCCCAACAATCATGCTTCCCTGGTTTTAGGGGCACTGTGCCAAGTTCTCTCTCTTTCTTTTTTACTCTCACTCAACTGCTCAATTTAATTCCCAGGGTTGTTCATTCTCCAAACAGCTTAGATTTAACCTAACTCCATAGCTTTATTAAGGTTCACAACTGGATCTGGACAATCATGGACCGTAATAAAGATCTGGAGCCAAGGACAGTTCTGATTTTCTGTTACTGTCCCAGAGGAAGAGGAAACTCCTTCCAGAGAGCATTATACCCCATTATTTGTATTTATTATTTTTAAAATGGGAAAAACTGGTATCTGCAGCCATTGCCAGCATCACTGCCAGCCCAGCTCCAAGTAACTTCCGTGTTCCAGTTTGTAACTTCTGACCCAACCCTGTGGGGAGGACGGGTGAGGTAGAGCAGAGCAGCACTCATCCAGCACGATCACCCTGGGAGAGAGTGGAGCTGCTGTACTGAGCCAACAGTGATGGTGTAACCAAGCACCCCACAGTGTGTCTGTCCGAGTAGGGATTGTATTACAGAGCCACAGTCATGGCTCTATAGTTAAGGCAGTTGCTAGGTTCCCTTGAACAGCACCTAATTTATATTTTAATATAAATAAAATAATGCTGTTCAATGGGAAACGTTGAGGCAAAGACTTCCGGTTCGCTACTGGGTCTTTTGACGGGGCTTGTAAATTCCCAGCTTACAACATTTAATGGCTGGATTAGACAGAGAATACATTGACCCTGGTGCTTTCACTTGTGTGATCAGGGTCTTCAGATTCTAAGCCGCGAAAGCAGCGCTTCCTCCCCTAGAGCATTAGTTCTTTAAGCGGGCAGAGCGGTCTCACACAGCGTGGGCGGCGCAGGCCTTTAAAACACTGCTGCCACCGCTGGGGTCAGCCTTAGCATGGGGACCCAACTCACCCACCACCCTCAGCAGCAGCCTGGGCGATGGGGAGGAACTAACGCTGCTGCCGACCCGCCGCTCGCCTTCCCGGTATTCCTGGTCACTGCTGCACAGGAGACAGCTCCCACCCTGGGGTCGGTGGGGGACTAGCAGGGCCAGCTCCACAGATCAGTGGACACTTGCAAGCTTCAGCCCCTTCCTCCAAACCTGGGCAGCTCCTGCTGCCGCCACCACCTCCCCACTCCTCCCGGTGGCAGGTGATGGCCCCCATTCCTTTGCAGCCATGATGGGGAAGCCCTCAGCCTGCCTGAGAATCCCCTCGGCAGCAACAGGGGGAGTGGGGAGGAAGTATCGACGCTCCAACTGCCTAGTGCCTGCTCTAGTGCTCCCTCTTTTCCTCGCGGCAGTGCTGGCTGCTGCAGTTTAAAAACTGTTTGTAAGACAGGTCCCTGTGCTGGATTTCTTTTCCCTTTCCTAGTATTGTATGCTGGGACTACATTTCCCAGCATGCCAGACTAGAAACATGGTGGTCAGCCCCTAGCATGTGCACAGCAGCGCGGGGCCTTTAAACTGAGGAGTGGAGGAAGCAGCTGTGGCAGTTCCCAGCAGAGAAAGGGGCCTGCCTTGTGGCAGCTCAGTGAGTAACTTCTCCCCCCAGAGTATGAGTGTGTCTGTGAATGTGTGTGTGCGCATGAGAGATAAGTGAGAGCATGTGTATTTGTGTGTAATGAGTGGTGACAGAGTGATGAGTGAGAGAGAGTGCGTGCAAGGGGAGAGACTGTGATGAGTGTGTGTGTGTGAGATGAGAGAGAAATGAATGTGTGTGAGTGAGAGAATGAATGTGTGTGTGAAAATGAATGCGTATATGTATGTGAAAGAGAGAATGAATGGTGTGTTTGTGTGTCAGTGTGAGTGTGTGTGTGAGTGTGTGTGTGAGAGAGAGAGACTGACTGGGATGGACTGGTGCCTGTCTAGAAGGGAAGGGACATAGATAATAAAGTACTGTTCACTTTTATGTTTCAACAGAAGGGGAAATTACCTAAGCAAAATACCTGCTGTTTAAGAAACTCGTTAAGGCGGCATTCATTATACTCAAACACTAACATGACAGTAAATTGTCACATTAAGGCAAAGTAAAAAAGAAAAAAATTATGGCTTCACTGAAATTAAACTGCATACATTCTTCATCATGTATATGTATTGTTCAGTCACCATACTACACACATATGCAGTTTAATTTCAGTTAAGCCGTATATATATATTTTTTTTAATTGTCTTAACATGACAATTTACCGTCATATTAGAGTCTGAGTACAATTTGGAATGCTGACTTAACAAGTTTCTTAAATGGCAGGTTTTTGGCTGAGGTAATTATTATTGTAGGTTTTTCAGCATTCAAGGTGTTTTGTAGTCCCTCTGAGGCAGGTCATTATTATTCCCATTTTACAGATGGGGAACTGAGGCTGCAAGAGTGTGACTTGCTCCAGGGCTGCTGCTGCTCCTCCTCCTCCTCCGAGGAGCTAACCCAGTCTTTGCCTCCATTTGGACTCCAGCCTAGCTGTCCTGCTGACTGAGCAGCTCCCAGCAACCACATTCCCCTCCCAGTTCCTTACTAAACTGAGCTGCATGCATCTCAGTGGTCACTTCCCCAAGGGCCACCTCTTTTGAGTTTCCCAGCCTCTTTTAACTGCCTGCCTGTGGCCCCCAACTTGCCGCCTGCCAGTATGGGCCCTCAGCTGCAGAGCCCCAGTCATGAGTCAGGTGCTCAGCTCAGGGAATTAATCCTTTCCTTGTCCTTCCACAGTGCGATGATCTTCAAGCTACACAGGCACCATATTCTCCAGGTGCCTTTGAGGATCCACTGTTGATTTCCATGAAAGCATCTTTCCCTTCCTCTTTTCAAACTGTTTCAAATAACAGCAGGTTATTCTATTGTATTGATTTTTGTGAAGCACTCTGAGCGCCATTTGGCAGAAGGTTCAGGCTATTGTAAATAAAATTGTTAGATAGACTTACACTCTTATTCCATGAGACAGAGGGAGGGAAAGAAAGGGCTGAGAACTTTCAATGTAAACTACAAGAAGTTAATGGAAATTGAGTCAATATCAAAAACATTTGCTTTATGGGAACAACCACCCTCGAAAGCTCTAAAAAAACCACCATACCGCATGACTGTACTCTCAAAGCTGCTAGATTGGAATGGGCTGTGGTGCAGAAGACGGAATGGGTCCCCCTGCTCCCCCCACCCATCCACATGCACTGTGGACCCTGGTGCAGATGCATCTGTTATAGCTCTGCCCTTGCGACTCCCATTGCAGGGATAGGTCAAGCTAAAGAAAAGAAAAGCTGGGGAGTTACCTTGGGAACCTTCCTCCTCCTCTTGCCATTCTGAAGATCTCCCAGGGAGAAGAAGGTATCGTCAGGACTGCTGGGGGTGGAGGGGGGGCTGATTTTGGAAGGAGAACCAGTTCCATCACGGCTCAGTTTCCTTATGTCCAACAGTTTGAAACTTCGCCGCTCAGAGTTTTGTCGAAAGAAAATGGGCTTGGAGAGCAACTGGGGAGAGAGAAGAAAGGGGAGATAACGGTGTTAGGATGGCACGTGGATCACACTCCGTCCCAGCAGAAAGAGCTGGGGCAGAGGCAGACGCTGCTCACAGGCATGCTAGCACTGGTCCAAGGAAATTGCCTGGCTGTCTCAATTTTCACAGGATGGCCTTGCAAGCCAGCTGAAGAGTCCCCAGCTTATTTCAGATCATAATGGAATCTCAGTGGTTCACTAAGAGGTCTCGCTCCAGTGTGAAAATAACCCCAAGGCTTGTGGAATACAAAGACTGGGATTTTTAAAAAACAAACAAACCAATCCAAAACTATCCAGCCAAGCAACCACAAACATTTGCATCAAAGAGTGTTTGGCCAGCAGAACATAGGAATCGCCAACCCACATCAGATCAGCATCCTCTCTCTGGCAATGGCCAGCACCAGATGCTTCAAAGGAAAGTCCAAGAAACTCCATAATGTACGGCTTTGGGAAATTAGTGTTTTCCCACTCCTGTCAGTCAGTGGTTACTTGAGTACAGTAGCAGCACAACAAGCTGGCATACATGATATCTGTACTTACTCTGGGGTGGTCCAAAAGGAAGAGGGAATAGTACAGACATGCTGTGCTTAGTCATTGGGAAAAGGGGTGCCCTGTACCACCCCAGAGGGCAACAATTTCTGGCCAGTGCTTGGAGAAGCTCCAGAGGGGGCAACTGCAGCTGGAGGTAGGGTCATGAGACTGTGGGGGAGGGTGGGGGTAGGAAATGTAGTAGTGAAGGAGTAAGAATACAGAGTGGTCACTTGGAGAACATGTCCCTTCCTTCTCGACAAATGCACCCACACCTTTTTATTACTCCTCCTCATTTCTATAGCACTGCTAGGCATACGCAGTGCTTTTACAGTCACATATTGTCAGAGACAGGTCCCTGCCCAGTGGGATTACAATCTAAGATAGACAAGGGCCCATCAGTATTTACAACAAACAATAAATAATACTTACAATAAACAGATTAAAAATAAAAAGGATACATTTAAATGTCTATATACAAATGCTAGAAGTCTAAAGAGTAAGATGGGAGAATTAGAGTGTATTGCATTAAATGAGGATATAGACGTAAGAGGAATGAGGACAACCAATGGGACACGGTATTACCAGGATACAAAATATATCGAAATGACAGAGTAGATCGAGCTGGGGGGTGGGCGCTATATGTAAGAGTCAACACTGAGTCAAGCAGGATTAGGATCGTAAAGGAAGCAAAGGGTACTATAGAATCTCTGTGGATAGAAATTCCATATATAACGGGGAAGTGTATAGCGGCCGGCCTATACTATCGTCCTCCTGACCAGGACAGTGAGACTGATGGTGAAATGCTAAGGGAGATTACACAGACTATTAAAGTTGGAAACGCAGTAATAACAGGCACCCTCATATTGACTGGGTGAATCTCTCCTTGGGGAAGAATGCAGAGATAAAATTTCTAGATGTCATAAATGACTGCTTCCTGGAGCAGCTCGTCCTGGAACCAACAAGAGAAGGAGGCACTCTGGATCTAGTCCTAAATGGAGTGCAGGATTTAGTGCGAGGCGTAACGGTGCTGGAGCCGTTGGGCAATAGTGATCATAATATAATCAACTTTGACATACCCACAGGAGGGAAGATGCCAAATCAAACCGCTGCGGTAACATATAACTTTAGAAAGAAGAACTACTAAAAATGAGGAAACTAGTTAGAGGGAAACTTAAAGGAGAAGTTGCAAGAATTAAATTTCTACAGGCAGCGTGGAGACTATTTAAAAACACCATCTTGAAAGCTCAGATTAAATGTATTCCACAAATTAAGAAAGGTAGGAAGAAGGCCAAACGTCTGCCTGTGTGGCTAAATGGTGAGGTGAAGGAGGCTATTGGAACAAAAACAGCATCCTTTAAAAAATGGAAAGAGAGAGTCCCAATGAGGTAAACAGGGAGGAGCATAAGCGTTACCAAAGTAGATGTAAAAAGTTAATAAGGCAGGAGGCCAAAAAGGAATCTGAGGAGCAACTTGCTAAAGATGCTAAAACTAATAATAAAAACTTTTTCAAGTACATTAGAAGCAGGAAGTCTGCTAGAGAGTCAGTTGGACCGTTAGATGACCAGGGGGTGAAAGGGGTGCTTAGGGAGGAAAAGGACATTGCAGAGAAGCTGAATGAGTTCTTTGCTTCGGTCTTCACTGCAGAGGATGTTTTGGGAGATACCCACATCGGAACCTTACTTTGTAGGTGGTGAATTGGAAGAGCTGTCACAAATCAACGTGACTCTGGAGGAGGTTCTAGAGCAAACTGACAAACTAAATAGTAACAAATCACCAGGACTAGATGGTATTCACCCCAGAGTTCCAAAGGAACTCAAATATGAAATTGCAGACCTGCTGTTAGTAATTTGTAATCCACTGCTAAAATCTGCTGCTGTACCTGAGGACTGGAGGGTTGCAAATGTAACCCTGATATTTAAAAATGGATCCAGAGGTGATCCTGGTGCAGGGCAAAATGGTGGAAGCTATAATTAAGAACAGAATCGCTGGGCATATTGATAAACACGGCTTAATGGGGAAAAATCAACATGGACTTAGCAAAGGTAAGTCACGTCTCACTAAACTGTTGGAATTCTTTGAGGGTGTAAATAAGTATGTTGACAAGGGTAAATAGGGTACCTGGATTTCCAGAAAGCATTTGATAAGGTCCCACATAAAAGACTCTTTAGAAAATAAAAAGTCATGTGATAGGAGGTAGTGTGTTACTATGGATCAGTAACCGGTTAAAGGATAGGAAGCAAAGGGTAGGACTAAATGGTCAGTTTTCACAAAGGAGAGATGTAAAAAGTGGTGTGCCTCAGTGATCTGTACTGGAAACGGTGCTGTTTAATGTATTCATTAATGGTCTGGAAAAGGGTATTTAGAGTGAGGTGATCAAATTTGCAGATGACACCAAGTTATTCAAGGTAGTTAAAACATAAGCAGACTGTGAAAAACTGCAACAGGATCTTACAAGTCTGGGTGCCTGGGCATCTAAATGGCAAATGAGATTTAATGTGAACAAGTGCAAAGTGATGCACATAGGGAATAATAATCCCTATGAGTACACAATGCTGGGTACTAAGCAAGGAATTACCACTCAGGAAAAGAATCTGGGAGTGATTGTGGACAATACACTGAAATTCTCAGCCCAACATGCAGCAGCAGCAGTCAAAAAAGCAAACAGAACGTTAGGAGTTATTCGCAAAGCGACAGAGAACAAAATGGAGGATGTCAGAATGCCTCTATACAAATCAATGGTGCAACTGCACCTGGAATATTGAGTGCAGATCTGGTCGCCCCATCTCAAAAAAGACATAGCGGAACTAGAAAAGGTACAGAGAAGAGCAACGAGAATGATAAAAGGTATGGAACGGCTTCCGTACAAAGAGAGGCTTGACAAGCTGGATCTCTTCAGCTTAGAGAAGACTGAGAGGGGACATGATAGAGGTTTATAAAATCTTGAGTGGTGCGCAACGAGCAGATAGGAAACAATTATTTACCCTCTCAAATAGTACTAGAACTAGGGGACACTCCATGAAACTAGCTTCCGGCAGATTCAAAACAAATAAAAGGAAGTACTTTTTCACTCAACGCATAATTAACTTATGGAATTTGTTGCCAGAGGAAGTTGTCAAGGCCAGTAGTATAGCTGGGTTTAAAAAAGGACTGGATAAGTTCTTAGAGAGTAGGTCCATTAATGGCTATTAACCAAGTAGCTTACGGGATGAACTTCTTACTGTCAGAAGCTGGGAGTGAACAGGGAACGGATTGCCCATTGTGACTGTTGGTTCTTCTCCCATGCGATCAAGATTGGCCACTGTTGGAGGACAGGATGCTGGGCTTGATGGACCACTGGTCTGACTCGGTATGGAACTACTTACCCGACGCCTGTTAGAACTTTCCTTTCAATATTTACTGTCTGCCCTCCCCGCAGACTCCTGCCTAACTGCAACCAAGCCAAGCACGTGCACCTGAGACTTCGCATCCGCTTGAATGTTATTTATCCCTTGTCTCTCCCTATGTCCCCTCTCCTTGTCTCCCCCCTCCATGTCTATTAGAATGTAAGCTGTAGGCAGGGACTGCGTCTATCTTATTGTTCTGTAAAGTGCCAGGTACACAGTTGGTGCTATACAAATGCTTATAGTAATAAATAAATAAATAAATAAATAATGTTCTTAAGGGTGAGGGGAACACAAGGAAAGACAGACATATATTCCCATTTTTACAGATGGGAAACTGAGGCTGAAGGGTTGGGATTTGCCCAAGGCCATCCATTAAGTTCATGGCTAGGGTGGGATTCAGACCTTGGCTTCCCAAGTCCAGGACCTTATCCACTACACCACACTGGCTTCTCTCTTTTATTCAGAGAAACTATGAAGTGGAGCAAAGACCTTATGGGTGGAATTGCCAAAAACACCCAATACTGGCCTAACTCTGAGCAAACAGAATACAGAGATGGAGAGGATGGAGTAGAGGGGATGCTTATCAAATTTGTAGATGACACAAAAGTGGGAGGGATAGCCAACACCTTAGAAGACAGAAATAAAATTTAAATTGAGCTGGACAGGATGGAAAGCTGGGTCAAAACTAACAAAATGAAATTCAACAGAGATAAATGTAAAGTTCTGCATTTAGGTAAGAAAAATCAAATGCACAAGTATAGAATGGGCGATAGCCGCCTTGGCAGCAGTACACGTGAAAAGGATCTTGGTGTTGTAGTTGATCAGAAGCTGAACATGAATCAGCAGTGTGATGCAGCTGCTAAAAAGGCTAATGCAATTTTGGGCTGTATTAACAGAAGCATAGGGTGCAATCCAGCGAGGCGTGTGTGCAGGCCAGTTGTGCAAGCACACGTAGTTGGGGGAGGGGGGGGGAAAGAGTGCTACGCCAAGAGGCGCAGCTTCATGCAGCCTCGATACGCCGGTGGGGTGAAAGCGCCGCATCCAGCAATGGCACAGGCCTGTCACAGATTGCGCCGGAGCGAGTCAAACGGTCGCAGTGAAGAAAAGATAACTAGGGGTCAGAAAGCAACATGCCCCTGCGCAGGGCAACAGCACCACGGGGCAAAGACGGTGGCCCATCCCAGGGGCGCTGGCATTGGTTGCTCCTGGCTGTGGCACCGCAGGGAGTAATACCTGCCCCCTGGGAGCCATGAAGCACAGCAGTGCACCGGGGGGGGCAGCACAGAGGAGGAGTGCCCCCCCCCCCCAAACGATGCACCTGGAAGGAGTGGTCACTGCAGCAAAATTCCAAACCCAGTACAACAAGCATCATCCGTTCCAGTCTGGTGAGCCTATGCTGGCTGCCTTTGCCCTGGCGGTGAATGACTGTACTATGGCAGCCACGTCTGTTGCGCCGAGTTTTGTCTTGTCGCACCCTGAGGCTGCCCCACCTGCTTCCGGCTCGGCGCATGGCTCACCTACGTAGTCGGGCTCCTACTTACGCTGGTGCAGGGGGCGTGGGCTGTTCCTGTTCCACTCCTTGCCGGCATCATGCATCTACTTGTGCCTGATGCGTACTTAACCGTCGCGGCTTTCTGCCTTTATCGATACCCGCATCCTTGTGCGCGCGTATGTTGCTCCCACTGCCTGCGCAATGCTGCTTGCACCGCCTGTTGGATTGCGTCCATAGTGTCCAGGTCACAAGTAGTAATAGTTTCACTCTATTCTGAGCTGGTCAGACCTCATCTGGAGTAAGGTGTCCAGTTCTGGGCACTGCATTTTAAGAAGGACTTTGACAAATTGGAACGGATTCAGAGGAGAGTGACAAAGAGGGTCAGGGGTCTGAAAACCAAGTCCTGTGAGGAAAGGTTGAAGAAGCTGGGTATGTTTAGCCTGGAGACGAGAAGACTAAGGGGAGACATGATCGCTGTCTTCAGATAACTGGAGGTCTGTCACGTAGAAGATGGAGCAGACTTGTTTTCTGTTGCTCCTGAGGGCAGGACTAGAACCAATGG
Organism: Sphenodon punctatus; assembly: GCA_003113815.1. Classification (NCBI taxonomy): domain Eukaryota; kingdom Metazoa; phylum Chordata; class Lepidosauria; order Sphenodontia; family Sphenodontidae; genus Sphenodon; species Sphenodon punctatus. The sequence continues at coordinate 1,876,691 of QEPC01000081.1, forward strand.
GCTCCAATTACTAGAAAGCGGATTTTGGCTAAATGTCCTAATGATAAGAGCTGTTCGACAGTGGAACAGGCTGCCTAGGGAAGTGGTGGGCTCTCCTTTGCTGGAGGTTTTCAAACAGAGGCTGGGCGGCCATCTGTCAGGGATGCTGTAGCCATGGATTTCCTGCGTCGAGCAGGGGGTTGGACTAGATGACCTCTGACGTCCCTTTCAATTCTAAGATTCCATGATTCTATTCTATGATTCTACAAGACAATGTAGCTCAGACGACGGCTTTATGGACCAACTTCTGTTGGCGAGAGTATGCGAGCTTTCAGGCCACACGGGGCTCTTCCTCTGGCATGCTAATGACTCCCTCCCAAGCGATTGCTGTTTACACAAACCCACCACGTCTTGCCTTTTGTTCAGTGTCTTGCAACATGCCCGAGGAACATCCACTATGGCCTGAAAGCTTACTTACTCTTACCAATAGTAGTTGGTCCAGTAAAAGGCACTGCTTTGTCTCCATCTTTTACATTTGGGACCAAGACAGCAACCATACCTTGACTACAAACAGAAGCTGATAGGAGTATTACCACCGACTGACAGTTTGATCAATAAAAATCCAACAAAAATTGGCTAACAGAGAGGATGAGATACACTTCTTTTAGTAACTCTCATGCCCAGGGATGCTGAGCGAATCATGTCTGGTCCTCACCCAGCCAAGCACTTCAGAACCACTCTAGAACAATAGCAGTTCAAGCCCAGGATCCTGCCTCCAGCAGTGGCCAACTTTGGTTGCTTCAGAGAAGTGCACAATGGGTCACAATCAGGGTTCCTAGTTTTCTCTTTGCAATGGAAAACCAGAGATTTTGCCTTTTTCCAGAGACTTTCATGGAAAATGGCAAAAACGTACAGGTTTGGGAGGAGGAAACAGCCAGTGCAGGGCAGCGAGGATGCAGAGTGGAGCTGAGAGACTGGGGAAGCAACCTGAAGGCATGTGCTGGCAGGGGAGGGGCTCTGCATTTGAAGGGGTGCCACAGACCTCCTGTGGGTTGGAGGGGGGATGGGGCACTATGAAATTGGGGAGCCAGGTCTTCTGGACCTTGTGAAGAGGGGACAGGGACAGCAGAACAGCACCCATCCACCACAATCACCATGGAAGAGGGTGGAGCTGCTGTACTGAGCCAACAGTGATGGTGTAACCGGGCACCCCGCAGTGTCTCTGTTGGAGTAGAGATTGTATTATTATTAAAGGGTTTTCAGCATTCAGAGTATTTTGCAGTTCCTCTGAGGTAGGTCATTATTATACCCATTTTACAGATGGGGAACAGAGGCTGAGAGATAGTGACTTGCTCCAGGGCCAACTGAGGAGCTCATAGCCAAGAGCTGGGCTAATTGGGCCCACAGCAGCTTCCCCAAGTGCCAGCCTCTATATGGGCCCCCTTTCTGGTTGGTAGAGCAGTGCGAAACCAGGCTGGCAGGAGGAGGCTGCGAGCACAAAGCAGCAGAGGGAAAGCAACCTAAAGGTATGTGCTGTGGGTGGAGGGGCAGTGATCTGCATTTGGAGGGGTGCCATAGAACTTTAATTTGGGGGGGGGGACTGCATAAAAATTGCATACAAATGAAAGTAGTCCAATAAAATGGGGTGTGCTAACTCAGACCTATATTTATTGTGGTAAGGGAAAGTCAGCTAGCATTTACATTTAATTGCAGAAAAAACGGGATTTTGGTTTTTTTAATCAGATAATTTATCTTTTTTTATCTGAGAATTTCCAATTTTTTGTCACAGAAAACTAGGAACCCTGGTCATAACAGAGCAATCAATTTCCTGCTGTTCACATCCGGCCCCTGACAGAGGTCTTATCCCCTCACCAGCTTTACTAATAGCCATTTATGGAACTATTCTCTAAGAATTTATCCAATCCATTTTTAAAGCCAGTTATGCTTTTAGCCTTCAGAATTATTATTATAAACATTTATATAGCGCCGGTCATATAGCACCTGGCACTGTACAGAACATAGAAATAGACGCAGTCCCTGCCTGTGGCTTACAATCTAAAAGACAAGGAGGGGAAGACAGGGAGAGGGGAGAGTGGGAGAGACAGGGGAGAAGACAAACAAACATTCAGGCGGATGCGAAATCTCAGGAGCGTGTGCTTGGAGTGGTTACAGTCAGGTTGGTTGCAGCAGTCAGCAGAGGAGGGCAGGCAGTAAGTATAGGGGGAATGACTAGCAGGCATTGGGAAAGGCGGCAAGGAAAAAGTGGGTCTTGAGGAGGGATTGAGGAGGTGGGTCTTGAGGAGGTGGGTCTTGAGGAGGGATATCCTCTGGCAACAAGTTCCACAGGTTAACTGTACCTTGTTGGAGGAGGGGGCACTTCCTTTTATTCATCTTAAAGTTTGCTGCCAGTTAACTTCATAGAGTGTCCCCTAGTTGTAATATTATGAAAAAGGGGGAAATAACAGCTTTCTATTTACTTGCTCTGCACTACTCATGATTTTGTAAACTTCTATCATATCCCCACCTCCCACACTTAGTTGTCTCTTCTCCAAGCTGAAGAGCCCTAATCCATCGAGCCTTTCCTGGTACAGAAGCCATTCCAAGTCTTGTTGCCTTTCTCTACACTTTTTCCATCTTTACTAAGCCCTTTTTGAGATGGGGAGACCAGAATTGCATAAACATTCAAGGTGTGGGTGGCCCATAGATTTATATAGAGGCATTATGATAGTCTCAATTTTATTTTCTATCCCTTACCCTATAATTCCTCAAGGAATTTCTCAGGAACTACATGCCCAAGGAAGGGCCCTGCGTGGCCCAAAGGCTTGCATATTATCACCAACAGAAGTTGGTCCAATAAAAGATATCATTTGAACTACTTTCTCTCCATCTCTTACATTTGGGACCAACATGGCAGCCACACTTTCTATAGCTTATAATCTCCAACATTGTTTTGCCTTTTTGGCAGCTGCTACACACAGAGCTGATGTTTTCAACGAATTATCCACAACACTACTCCAAGATCCTTTTCTTGAGTGGTAAAACCTAACAAGGGTCTGAAAGTTACCTTGCCCTGCAGTAAGAAACAGCTGCACCTGTTATTTAATGATTGTGTGCTCATTTAGCACTCATCAAAAATGTGTGGGACTAAGGGTGTTAACAGGCATAACCATAAACGCATCTCATTTTTTAAAATGGTGAGTGTCACCAGGCCAGGGGTTGGGAAGCAGGAACAGGTCTACCTGAGCAGGGAGGCAGGGCATGCTGGCGTAGGGAGGAGGGGTGGCAGGGCCCAACTGGTCCACTCAAGCTCTTGGAGCCTGCCACACCCAACTACAGAACACACCATCAGGATTACCAGGCCTGGCCCCCTTGCATCCTGTTGCCCCCCTCCCAAATACAGGTAAGCCCTGCTTCCTCACCCCTTTGTGCTCCACTGTGCCTCAACCCCACGCTCCCAAAGATCTTGACCTTCCCATCCCAGTGGCCCCAACACGCTCTCCATTTAAAAATGGAGATGTGTTTATTGTTATGTCTGGCAATGCCCTTAGTCCCACACAATTTTTAAAGAACATTATCATTTGGGCCCGAACCCCTAAAGGTGACAAACAGATACTCTAGTCGTCAACACTATCACAGCACTTAGCATCTCTCTTCACAGACCACTTTCCACCTTGAGTAAGGTCTAACAGCAGCTTTTATTTGTTCTCACCTATATTTGTTCTGTACTATCAGCATAGTTACAGGAATACAGGAACGGTCTCCTCAGAACACATTCACACACAAAATGGATCGAACCAGGTACATGACTCCCGATGTCACATCTCACTTGGGGTACCAGCATAAACAGAATCTTAATGAAGCCCACAGGAGTTCTCTGCAGGTTTCAGTGGGGCTACTCCAGCATAAGTGGATCACGGCCTTAGATTTCATCACTTGTGAATTCAAGGGGAAGGACCTCAACATGAAAATATACCAGTTAATTTATATTGTCAGAGGGGGAAAACAAAAACGTGAATCATAGATTTCAGTGTTAATCATCTACCCACCCCCATCAACCCCTTCCCCAACAGTAACCAAGACATAAGTCAGTTGGGCACTCAACCCTCAAGTCACACTGGCCTGGCCATGCTACCTTGGTGGGCGTGCCAGGCACAGAAGAGATGGGGGATGCTGGGAAGGTCAGAACACATTTCTTTCCCAGGCAACGGCTATTCGTCTCAATGTCTTCATAGGGGTTTTCCTTGGATGGCGGATCTGCAGCAAAGAGTCACATGTAATAAGGTGAGAAGCAAAGAAAAACAAAGAGGGTTTTCCCACAGCTCCCACCCCATAACCAACACCAAGCACAGGCACTCATGCAGCCTTCTGTCTCTCTTTGGCTTTGGGAATGCAGAAATGCAGTGACAAACTGTAGAGGTTTTCACGTTATGTTAGGCGAGTGTTTCACACTGGAGGAATGTGCATTTTAAACTCTAATTTTGCAGCTCTGCGGTGGCTACTTACTTGTTCTACATGGTGTACCCAAATGGACATCCAGGCACACCATGTGGGGCAAGCACCACCACGTAGCTGTTAGGACATCTGAAGTGGGGAGAGCCCAGTGGCATTGCTGTGCTCTCCCTGACTCTGTCCCTTCCCTGAGAGCAGCAGCTGAGCAGCATTGGGCACCAGGAAGCCATCACTGCTTCCAGGGAGTCGCTTCTTTTCCCTGGGCAGCAGCAAATGGCAGAAGCAGAAGAAATAGGGGCTCCCTGGTATTCCCCCTCTCCCCCCTCAGTAAGCTTCCTTCCCTCCCCCCACAATACCTCAGGGGTAGCCAGTGGGTACTCATGAGCTGTTATGTGTACACATCTGTACCTAACTGGTCGTGCGTTCAGGATAGCTCAAGTTTCTGCAACCTCGCTGTCTCCGCCAGAGTCACTGTACTCTCTACAGAGTGTGGGCCAGGAGACAGGAGAGAGGAAATCTGAATAGTATACAGCAGGGCTGTCCAGCTGGTGACCTGTGACAGGGTTCACTTCCATCCAGCCAAAAATCCAATTTTATTCAATATTAGTATTTTCTTAATGATGTATAATTTCCAGAGTGATGTCATGCAATAACAGCTCAAAACTCTGCAGTTTAACTCACACAGTTGGTGTTGATAAGCATGATATTGTTTGACTCTACAGAAATACCCTACGCTGGCTGCAGGAGAGATCTCTGTGCAATCTAGCCCACCAGCAAATTGCTGTGAGGCAATCTAGGTGACCAAGAGGTTGAATGGTCATGGTATACAACATAAAGGGACAATTTGAATGCCAGTGGTTCAGACAGGGGAGATTACGTGCATGTTTCGCACATGTAATGTCTTATAATACTTATAGATCTTCACTAGTATCCTGAGGGCTGGAAGGACAGATGGATCCATTTGGAATGCTTCCCTTCACCATCCCTTATGGGGAACGTTTCCAGTTGTTGATCCTTGATGAAAATGACCCTGTTTGTTAGTTTGGGCACTATCAAACGGAATCTTTGTTTGAGACATCCCTTCTTCCATCCCATCAGCCCTATTCGCCTCCAGATTCCATGGAAACAGCACCAGGGCTGTAGGGGTCAATTAAAGATCATTAACGTCAGACTGAGTCAAGCAGAGCCTCGCACACACAGCAAGGAAACAAAAACCCAAGTGTCTGCCACTTGCTCACTATTCTCTACAATTTCACTCCCCTCTAACGTTTTCAGTCCAATGCTGGAGGGGAGGCGGGATCACCATTTGAAATTTGAGTTTTCTAAAAGCTTGGGGATAGGAACGTAGCGTATTGTGACTGGATAGATTTTCCAAGACTTAACCCTGTAATGCTAAGCCTGCTATTGCCATTAGCAAAGTGACCCTTGTACCATGAGTTTTCAACATGGGGGGTGGGGGTGGTAACAGCTGTTGGGGTCTCTCTTATTCCTTCTCCCTTTTGAACCAGGAGGAAAGAAGGCAAAGAATCCCTATAAGCCATGTCAGACAGGCAGTTGGAGCAAACACTGCCACCTTCCAACCTGAGCAAGGACATGGTGCCTCCACCTTGACTACCAAGGACAAATGTGTCTGTGGGTGGAATCAAACAAGACGATAGCCTGCTGGAGTCCATGTTCGGTCTGTGCAGCCCCCAAACACGTTAGCACTTCCAGCCTAATAAACAGCAGCCCCCTGCCCATATTTCATGTGCTTGCAGCAGTTTCCACCAGCGGTACTAGTGATCTCCCTTCCTCATGGCTGCCTCTCAGCTAAGAGGTGCACTGAGTTCTCCCTTCCCACCTGAGGGAGACTGCGGAGAGGGAGATCTCAGCGCACCTCTCAGCTGAGAGGCGGGGAGGAAAACTGCAGGGAGGGAGATCTCAGTACGCCTCTCATCCGAGAGGGAGGGAAGAAGATGGCAGGGGGAGGGAGATCTCAGCACACCTCTCAGCTGAGAAGCGGGGAGGGAGATCTCAGTGCGCCTCTCATCTGAGAGGTAGGGAGGGAAATGGCAGGGGGAGGGAGATCTCAGTGTGCCTCGCGGCTGAAAGGCAGGAAGGGAGAATGGGAGATCTCTAGCATGCCTCTCACCCAAAAGGCAGCCACGGGGGAAGGAGATAATAACTGCTCCTGCCTCTCAGCTGGCAAGGTGCGCCAGGCAGGGCTCTATGTGCTAGCAGATCTGGATGCTGGCCTGGTCCTCCCTGGACTCCGTCGTGGAAATCCCTGGACTCCGTCATTGGACTCTGTCATGAGTGGCGGCACTGCGGTGCCCATGTGGAGGCCACATGGTGGATGCCAAATAGACCAGCACGCAGGAATACTCCTGGTGAAGGCTAATGTGGGTTATCGTCTTATTTGATTCCACCTATGAGACAGTCCCAACCATATCTACTGGGATTTGGCCAAGGTCAAAACGGCAATGCTCTGCTCATTCTCTAGGACATATCAACCACATCACATCAATCCTTCACATCAACCAACAGGAATCGCATTTGTAGGATAAGACAGGACCTGGGTTTTTTTTCAGCCAAGAAGTTGTTCTTCATGCTAACCCTGTAACTTGAATCCCTGTTACATGAAGCACTGCCCAACTTTACAACACAATGCAAACAGGCAGTATTAATGAGGCTCAAAGGAATTGTGCTGCTGGAATCTTAAGTCTCTCCCTGAATGAGGACTAATAGCACTATCCCCAAGGTATTTAGCACTGGCTCTAAGTATTGGCATCAGTGCAAAGCCTATGCATTTCATCGAGACTTGCATTAACACTTAGCAACTGCACCAGCACTAAATGCTACAAGATAGCACTAAAAAAAGCAGGGATGGAAAAAAAGTAATTGCCTCAGAGAATCATGGGGTCCTAACTTTGTAATTTCAATGATATCATCTGTCTTCAAAATATTTTTATTCCTGCCTGTTGATTTATTCTGTGTTCAATGCACCACAGTATGTTCTTGGCAGCTAGATAGATACATTATCCTATTTCACCCCTTGGACCACTGCATGTATATTCATTGTCATCCACAAGCCTTTTTAGTTATCCAAAGCAGATGGATATTTCATCTTCCTCACAGTTACAAAGCTCCTACCTAGAATGTCCTCGTAGACGTTCTCCTCAGATAAAGTGCGTGTGAGTGCCAGCTTGGTCTGAGCGTAGCAATCCACTCTGCCGTTCTCAGACGAGGACTGGAGCAAGTCTTCAAATTCATATGACTTCCTGTGCCATTTGAGGGATTGAGGGGGAGGGGTGTGGACAAGAAGACACACACAGGTTTTTCTCTTTTAAGTCTGACAATTCAAGAACATTCATTATGTCCCAGCATGCAACTCAGATACAGCCATGAGGAGAAAACGCACCCCAGATTCTTCCTAAACAATGTATGAAGCAACAACATTCAAAGAAGCTGTAAGACCTGGCTGTTCCGCCAGGCGTTTGTTTGGCAGGGGAGATGGCGATTGGGTGGGGTGGGATATTTTTTATCCTCCTTTTATGAGTTGTTTTTAGTTTTATTGCTGTTATTTTTATTGATTGTAAGCCACCGCGAGCTGCCTGTGGCAGGAGGGGCGGGATAGCAAAAAACATTTTTAAAATAAATAAATAAATAAATAAAATAAAACCATCCCACAAACGTCGTGTCTGAACTAGGAAATAAAGTTAAACTAGCTAGCCTAAAACAACTGGATTGATACAAAGCACCTTATGCCTAACCTAGACATGGATGGACTGTCTAGCACCCTTCTGGTTTAAAAACAGACCATGAAACCAGTTGATCAAGTAATGTACAATTACTACAACATACTTTGGCTGCAATCCTCAAACTACTTATTCGGGATTAATCACACTGAAGTCAATGAGACTATTCTGGAGTAGGTAGTTTGAGGATGGCAGCTACTGCAGATGTGAATTTAACAAGAAACAAGGTGAAACCGAACGTTTGTATGACTAACCAGAATATGGGGAATGCTCGATAATACTAAAAATGAGAGCTATGGGGAAGGATATAAAAGGTCACGCTTCAGGATTTAAGCCATTCTTTTAACTACTGGATATTATCTCACATCCAACTATGAGGGTTTTCCTACACCCTGGTATGGCCACAAATGGAGACAGGATACCAATATACAAGGAAGCCCAAGAAAGACGCTTCTTCAAACTCTCAGTAGTCGCACAAGGCTTCACATCTAAAAACGATGACAAACTATCAGGGCCAGATCCAGGGAAATTGGGGCCCTATGCAAACTGGCAGTGTGGAGCCCTTCAAACACACTGATCTACCCTTTAGAAAATGGAAAGTGTTACTGTATCTAAATTTTAACGTTCAGTTAAATGTAACATCCTGTTCACAGGCTCAAGCTTCCTGCATTGCACAGGACCCCTACATTTTGCATGTTATTTCTACTTTTCCCAGGGGCCCCATGTGGTATTTTTTTAAGGGGGGGCGAGTATTTCTGAATCAACCTGGGCCCCCTGCATTTGGTGCTCTGGGAGCCCGTATTTTATGCCAGTGCTTCTTGCATTTTTGTTGTCATTTTATATTTATTCATTGGCCCCATGTACATGGGTGAGCCTGCAGGGCACTTCAACCCATGGGGCTCTGTGCAGTCACACAACATGAATTTCCCTGGAAATGTCAATAAAATAGCTTTGAATTGAATCGGACAGCAGATGGGCCATCTGTTTGATTCAGTATAGCAATTCCTACAACAGTACAAGCCAGATTCAGGGACACTCATGCTGAAATGGCATTCCCCTGCATCCAAGCAGGGGACTGAATTAGATGACCCCTTGAGGTCACCTTCCAATTCTAGGTTTCTACTCCATAAATAGTCTCATTGATCTCAGGGACAAAACACTTAACATGAGGAAGGTTGGGCCTACATGAGTTGCCCAGGTAAACAACACTCATGCATTTAAGCATGGGAAGAAAAAGCTGTGAAGCAGCCATGCAACAGCCTTCCAATTTGAACAGGAAAGTGCCCTTCCCAAGTCCAAAGGAACTGGGAAATTTTGTTTTTAAAATAGATCTTCTTCCTCCAAGCCTAGAGAAAGGAGTAGGGTTAATGAGGGGAGTACATCATCAAGACAGCTTTCTCTCCTCAGTTTCCTTGAATTCAGGATGTATAGCAAGGACCGAGCATATAAAAGGATAGGTCCGAGGTGACAGGTCAATGAACAACTCCAACCCCAGTAGCAGTGAAGTAAACCCATGATACCTGTGGTCTGCATTATTCTTATGCCTGGAATGGGAAAGTCTTCTGCTTACAGCTGAAGGAGGTGGTGAAGAAGGGAGAGGAGGGGGCGGGATAGATGGCAGAGGAGGCAGGTTTCTTTTATTTCTAGCTGCTGGAATCCACCCTTCTTTCCCCTCATGTTTGAAAGTCCGTCTGGGCTTGGGCAGCGGATTGATGAAGGGTTTCTTCTCCGGGACTCCTGGCTCTGTGTATACATTCTCTTCACTCTGGTCCTTGCATTTCCTTGCTTTCACCTCTTCCAGAGTCCCAAAGATTGGCTCATTGACATCAGAGTCTAAGCCGAGGAGCCGTTTCTTGAATTCTGAGCCATAGACACCCTCCTGTCCATCTGAGGCATTCTGCCCCTCGCCTGCCTTCTCTTGCGGGCAATGTGGGGAATAATAAGTACCTGGCAACTGAGGCTGCAGCTCTGCGGATACTCCCTTCAAGGCCTGCTCCAGTTTCTTGACCTGACTCAGTACAGAAAGATTCTCTTTTTGACCGTCCCACTTACCACCTTTCATCTCCTTGCCTTTTCCAGCACTGGAATCAGGTTCTCCTCCTTTCTCCTTCATTTCCTCTTTCCTCTCAGTCCTCTGCCCCATGCCCTTTGGAGCTCCTGCCTTCCTCTCATTCTCTTTGCTTGTCCCTTTACATTCCAAATCCCAATTTACAAGCCTCTTGGCCTCCACTTTCCCCATCTCTCCACCTTCCCCACTCGACTTCTCCACCACACACAAAACCTTCTGCTCCTCTTTAGCGCCTTGCTCCTCCTCCTTCCAGGTGACTAGAGACGATGGCATTTCCCTTTTTCCTTCCCATTCAGAAATCTTGTCCTTGATACTGAAGGGCTTACTCCTCATACTGACTTTCCCAACGGTTTGCAAGTTCGAAGTGCCTCCCATCTGCTTCCTTATAATTCTGCTGCTTTCCCTGACATCAAGATCCACAGATGGGTCATTGATGATCATTTTGGAACTAAGCATGTTCTGCTGAAAGCAGTCTAGCCTTGGATCCAGCATCAAGTTCTCTAGGGCTTTCAATGCGCTCTTCACCAAAGGAGAAACTTGCTCGGCTTTAGGTGCCAGCCTTGGGGTGAGAATGGTACTCGCCAAGCAGTTCTCTCTTGATGAGCCAAGCCAAAGTCTCTCCAGTTCCTTCTTTGTTCTTGTAGTATTTTGACTCGCAACCTTGATCCTACATAGAAAAAAAGAGAAGAAACATTCACTGGTTCTGATCATGCAAGGTTTGGTTAGTCACTGGAGGCAGGGCAGCCCGAGGCATGTGCCACCGGTGCCCAGGCACATGGCCCCGCAGCAGCCTCCAAGGGAGGAGCCCCGCACCTCGGAGATGGAGTCGGAGATGGAGTCGGACCCTGCAGTTTAAATGCCCACCGCCACTGGTAGCAAAGCCCCGACGGCCACCTGTCCTGGCTTGGTTTCCCTGCCCACCCCTGCCCTGGGCCCCCCTGCCGGTTGACACATGCCCCCTCCTCCCCTCCGCAGCCTCCGCTGCTGGGCTCACGCTGCAGCAGCAGCAGCGATGGGACTGGGAGATAAAGCTGTTTGTTTACAAACAGCGCCTCCCCATGTGCCGATCAGAAGGTTGTAGCCTTGTAAAGAAGGTTCTTCGAGATGGCACCTACATTATTTCTCACAACTGGATCGTGCATGCTCACCCTGTTCAAATAATAGCCACATGATGGTCTCAAGCTCCTGTAAAAGCGCTCTCCCCCTCAGAATGACAGTTCCTTCCAACCCTTTCTAGAAATAGAAGGAAAAAATTCTATGCGAGGCTGGAAGGGTGGGTATTTGTGAGAATGTTCAGAGCCATCTCAAAGAACCTTATTTACAAGGTAGCAACCTTCTGTTCTTCTTCGAGTGGCTCCTCACATGCTATTTTTACTAAATATGAACGTGCTTGTGTGATCAAGTATTGTTAATAGCATGCAGCTATTTTGATGTGGCCCAGAGGTTTT
>QEPC01000081.1:1890659-1940514 GCA_003113815.1 Sphenodon punctatus
CCCCATTGAAACCAATGAAATAAATCCGGTACCGGTATACCGGATTTAATCCGGGAATCCGGTTTTCGCAGAACCGGTAACCGGTAAATCCGGTAGCCGGTAATGGGCCCGGGGTCCCACCACTACTTTCTACTGAATTCTTGACCAGATACTGGAAAATCAGCCTGTATACTGGAATAGACGAAATAATCAAGTCTGTCTCTTAATGAAATTAACAGTTTCTGTTGACTAGAGTCAAGATACGTGACTCTCAAGCAGGGCAGGAAGAAGCCTTGTTCGTTTGTTTGGAGTTTACTCATTGTTAATCCTATCGTATACGATAGCAACCTGTTTAGTATGTATCAACAGGCTTCTTACTACGTATTTTGAGAAAAAACCCTCCCTGTCAGCAGTCTTGACGTGACGTCATTTTTAACTGACCTCCAAGCATCTTTCATTCTATAAGAGAGAGGAAAGATTGATTTTTCAGAAAGCTTCCTTTCCTGAAGCTTTTCTCATCTTCCATCTGGCAGAATCGGGCAAGGAGTGGGTAATATGAATGTATATTAATATGATGCATTGAGTCAACCACAGCAATAATACTTAGAGCATATGTTATACCTTATAGATGTTAAGATCTTTGAATTTGTAACAGAGCTGTTCTCGGAACAGAAATGTCTTTCTAAGTCATGAACTTTTAACTGACACGGTTTCTTTTGTACTATGTCTTTATTTGAACTTAAGTAAACCATTGCTTCATATTTTATAATATTCATAAGTCTCATAGCTTCATTTATATAAATACATAGTTTTTACTATACTTTGCTGAGTTGGCTGGCTTATTAGCAAAGTGTAAACTCGAATTCCACATACTGGAAAAGAGCGCCCTATATCCAGATGAGATCATGTCAGGCCTGGACCACTAAGCACAAATTCCTTTTGGGGAAACCGAGGCACAATGTGACATTAAGGGTTTGTATATGGACATATAGGGCAATTTGCATTTATGTAATTATTTTTGAGAGTTGATTTTATATTTAGAGAGTTGCATGGTTCTACCAAAAAGTCAAAATGGACTCCTTTTTTGTTTTTGTTTTTTTAAAGATGTAAAGGCACAATCCTCATTCATCAGGTGCACATGGTTATATTAGTACCATCAAGCATATGCGTAGACTAGAAATATTTGGTACTTCTCTAAATCCTACTTTGTCTGCTTGGGTTAAATCATATAGACAAAAGCAATGAAAAATCATTTTGGTTGGACGCTGAAGTCCATAAAGATTGAATTGAAAAATATATTTTTGTTGTTTTTTGTTTGTTTTTTAAACAGTAACTGTATTAATTTGTTCTACTGGCTAACAAAAGCTGTGGAGAATTCTCTTTACATATTAGGACTAAAGCTAGTCAGGAAATTTTCAATGAAATCTTTTGCCATCTTAAGTGCAGTTTGAAATGAATCTGAATTTTTCACTGGAATTTTTTTAAAAAAAAAAAAATTCTGGTGACTTTTGTATATAAAATATAAACATTAAAAGATGTCAAATTCTAAATCCAAACACTGCAAAATCTCGTTTTGGACATCTTCCAGCCAAAATGACATTTTTATTTGGGATACAACTGGGTGAGAGGGGAGGAGAAGTTTCAAGATTTTCATTTTAGAATTTCACTCCAAATCAGGATGGAAAAACTTCTGAAAGTTTTCACATGACAGAAATCCCATCTTCCCAACCAACTCTAATTAGAACCTGTTTTAATGTTGGCACAAGAAATGCCAACCACATGTCATGGTCCCTAGCTCTTTTGAGAGGTACCGAGCACCGTTGTCTCCTGTCTGCCGCAGTGAAAAATCTCAGGGGCGGGAAGGGGGATGAGGCATGTGCCTCTGGTGGACTAGATGAACCATTGGGTCTGACACAGTATGGCACTACTTATGTTTCTAGGGATGACCTACAGTCAAGTGGCACTGAAATAACTACTTTGGATGTTCTGTTATTTAAATACAGGTCTTAAGGATATATTTGAAGACAGTGTTAGGAGAATCCATGTTAAAATCCTAGTGGAAATATGGCAGTTGTAGTTTCAACCAGTATTAGCTGGCTGAGGTTCAACTCTTACAGGAAGCCTAGTTACTAAACTTCCTTCCTGATGCTGCGTTTAGATGCACCAGATGGCTGGTGGCTTAGAGACGACATTGCTACCAAATGATGAATATTTTAGGTACATGTTGTAGGGGCATAAGTTTAGCAGACCAATGGGACAGAACACCACCCTTTTCATGGCTTCCTAGAGAGAATCACAAAGGACTTTTCACCTCTCAATAGATTTGCAGACACGGTTTTCAGACTTGCTGCTTGCATCAGCTGCCTTGCTAGCTGTCATTGTGTCAGCACCCGGCATGGCTACAATTCACCTGGGAGAAGCAAAAGCAACACAGAAATAATTAGTGGGCATGGTTTGATGTGGCACAACTCCTTCCTCAGCACCCATGCAAAATCCACCCCAGAACAACCAGCAGGATAGGAGCAATCATTCACGTCATCCCTCTGCCTCATCTATAAAATGGAGATAGCCAGGCTTGTCCACCTACCTTTCGAATAGGTTCTTAAGATTAACTATTCAATGTCTGTACTGTGGTTGGTTGCTACACATTAACATTTGAGTTAATTTTGCTTTTTCTCCAAGAGAGGATTTTAAAAATATCCAAATAAAAATTCAACAAATAGCTCCCTGCAGCAACCAAAGCCTGCTTTCTTATGGATTTTTGTTTTCTGATATTTTGATTACAGATTTCTAAAAAGGTGTTCTTTTAGCTGAGGCTTTACTTATAATAAATCACAAAAAATACAACAGATTTCAAGTTAATCAAGTTTTATTCCCATTCTCAATCTGATTTGCTGAAAACCTATTTTTACAAAATTGAAAGTTTCTTCCTCTGTAACTTTGGGCTCTCTGCCGAGTTTTGTAGGCTCTGACATGAGGAATCCAGTTACTGGGGCAAGAGGGAGCATTTCCCAGTTATAAGCCAGTGAAATATTTCAGCTATAAAAAGGGACCCATTTCTCCTCCAGGTACACCTATACTAGAAAATTACTTCCTTACTCTTCCCCTTCTACCAAATTTGATTGAAACTGGCCTATGGGATCAAAGATTAAAAAGGCACACATGCACAGAAGACAATTGCTTAAGTCTTCATCTCTTGTTGCCCTGATCAAGAGCATTAAGCAGTCCAACTGCAGCATAGATGCATTTATCTAATGCTAAACATAAAACTTTTCTTCTTCTTATTATTATTATTAACAAATATTTATATAGCGCCAGCAGTGTACCTGGCACTTTACAAAGTAATAAAATAGACACGGTCCCTGCCCCTAGGGCTTACAATCTGAGAGACAGGAGCTGGGGGAGAGACTTAGGAAGGGGAACAGAGGGAGAGACAAGGGGTCTAACATTCATGAAGATGCGAGGTCTCAAGTGCACGTACTTGGCTTGGTTACGATGAGAATGACAGCAGGCAGGTCCATGTTGCAAGGACAACAATAGCAAGTGGACACAAGATTAAAAAAACCCAATCCAATGTAAATCTCTATTTCACCCAAGCCGTACACACCTCTGACAGAGACCCCCAAGTGAAGTCTGTCTTTTGCCGTCATTTTGGCAACACTTGTATAGCTAAGCTCATTCTGCCAACAATCCAATTCAGCTGAATTGACTAAAATGTTAAGATTCAAGAGACACTTTGTGCTAATGCACCCAATACGCATTACAGCAACTCCACCTTAGAGCATGATGTCATTCGCAAAGCCTAAATGGGTCAAATGTCCCCCAAGGCTAACTCCATACAACCCAAACGAAGTTATTAAGCCAGAGATGCGTTTGGTTCTATGGGTTCAAACCTACATATTGATCCTGTTATCTCAACAGTGAGTTTGTATTCCCTTCAGTTGGAGGTATTTCTTTTAAGGGATAAGGAGCCAAATGTTTCAATCAGTGTCGCCAAGTTTCTTTCCCTAGTACTTAAAAGTAAGATGTCTTTCTTAGATGAGTAGGGTCTAGGATATACTGGCTTTATCTTGGGGATCTATTTAGGCTAAAACACGCATTGGGTACATGATATTGGTGGAATTAGTGCCGTAAAGATGGATTATTGTTTATATATTTTTGTTATTATTATTGGTTTTTATTATATTTTTGTCATACTTTTGTTGAATATTATGTGTTTTACGATGGCCTTTGGTTAAGTAAATAAAGATTATATTCCATTCCATTTTTAATTTATATCCCGCACTCTCCTGCCAAGGCAGCTTGAGGCGGCTCACAACACAATATAACACAAAATAAAGTCCACAAGGACCAATACAATCTACAAAAAAATAAGGTCCTATACAAAGACCTTTACAATCTACAGTAAACAACACAAAAACCCCTTACTCTTAAATAATACATCTCAAACAAATTCAATATATTTAAGTAACAATGTAACACCCTCCCCATTTTTCTCCTACCATTTTTACTTTCTAAACCATCTGCCGTCTCTACTACCCTTTTCCCCCCACCCTGCTGCCACCGGGGGGGGGGGGGGGGAGGGGGGGCTCCTCCCGTCCCATCCTCCTGCTCTCACCAAGAGGAGAGGGAACCCTTCATACATAACCACATAACAATATATCATAACACCTCCTAACACAACAAAACCCCTTCATTTAACTAATACAGATACAACATATTTAAATAGTACAAAAATACAGCTTACAGTAGGTCATCCCCCACCCCATATCAATTTAGCACCATATACGGTATTAAACTACCCTTTAACATTCGTTCCCATTCCCCACCCTGCTGCCACCAAGGGGGGGGGGGGCTCTCCTCCGCCCCTCCTGCTCTCACCAGGACGGTACATTCCTCTGCGTGTTAATTCCCCATATAATTATATATATATATGGGTTCAAACCCAAAGTGGGTTTGGTCATTGCTCATTATTACAGCAATGACCATCATTCCTCATTTGGTCATTGCTCGTCATCATTAACTGTTCAAACAGTTCAGCAGTGGAACAAGCTGCCTAGAGAGGTCATGGAATCTCCTTCCCTGGAGGTTTTCAAGAAAAGACAGGACAGGAATCTGTCAGGGGATCTTTAGGTATAGAGAAGGAGGAGGATGGAGAAAAGTAGTTCAAATAATACCTTTTATTGGACCAACTTCTGTTGGTGACAACATGCAGGTTTTGGGCCGCACAGGGCCCTTCCACAGGCATGTAGCTATAAACTGAGCAAATGTAAGATAGTTAGATATGAGGAGGCACAGCAGTGACTGCCAGGCCCAGGCCTTGAACCCGCAACTCCAGGGTTCTCCAGTCTGCCAGCACCACGGCTCAGCCTGCCTCTGGCTAAGCCACTCCCCCCTGCCCTGTCTCCTCCCCTCCTTGTCCTGACCCCACCCCATCTCCTGTCTGTCTTGTCCATGCCCCGCCTCTCATCCTCCTGGTTGGCTGCCAGCAGGCATAAAAGGCATTATTATTATTATAAACATTTATATAGCATTGGCCATGTACCTGGCGCTGTACAGAACATAGAAATAGATGCGGTCCCTGCCTGTGGCTTACAATCTAAAAGACAAGGATGGGGAGACAGGGAGAGGGGACAGCGGAAGAGACAGGGGAGAAGACAAACAAACATTCAGGCAGATGCGAAGTCTCAGGTGCGTGTGCTTGGCTTGGTTACAATCAGGTTGGTTGCAGCAGTCTGCAAAGGAGGGCAGACAGTAAGCATATGGGGAATAACTAGCAGGCATTGGGAAAGACGGTGAGGAAAAAGTGGGTCTTGAGGAGGGATTTGAAGGAGCGGAGGGAGGGGGCAAGGCGGATGTGGGTAGGGAGGGAGTTCCAGGCATGGGGGGCAGCGAGGGAGAAGGGTCGAAGGCGGTTAGGTGAGCAGGAGAAACGAGGGAGAGTGAGGGAGGGGACAGAGGAAGAGCGGAGAGCGCGTGCAGGAGTGCGTAGGGAGATTAGGTCCGAGAGGTAAGGGGGAGCTTGGTTGTGGAGTGTTTTGAACGTGAATACCAGGAGTTTAAACAGGATACGTTCAGGAAGGGGGAGCCAGTGAAGAGAGAAGAGGAGAGGCTGCACATGGTCGAAGCGACGGGCAGAGTGAATGACCTTGGCAGCGGAGTTTTGGATTGCGATAAGGGGGGACAGGTGAGAGCGAGGGAGGCCAGCAAGGAGGAGGTTGCAGTAATCGAGGCGAGAGATAACCATGGCATGAACAAGGGTTTTGGCCGAGGAGGTAGAGAGAAAGGGGCGGATCCGAGCAATGTTATGGAGGGCGAATCGGCAGGATTTGGCAACAGAGTCAATGTAAGGTTTAAAAGAGAGGTGCGTGTCAAAGATGAAGCCCAAGCTACGGGCTTGGAGAACAGGATGGATGGTGACTCCATTGATGCAGATGGGCAGGTTAGAGGGAGAGGAAGGGGAGGGAGGAAAAATGAGGAGTTCGGTCTTGGCCATGTTGAGCTTGAGTTGACGTCGGGACATCCAGGCGGAGATATCAGAGAGGCCGTTGACAAGGCGTGAGTGGACAGAAGAGGAGAGAGAGGGGGTAGAAAGATAGAGTTGGGTGTCATCAGCATAGAGATGATATTGGAATCCGTGGGAGGCAATAATTTTGCCAAGGGACAGGGTGTAAATAGAGAAGAGGAGAGGGCTGAGGACAGAGCCTTGGGGGACCACAACCGAAAGGGGAAGGGAGGAGGAGTTTGACTCGGGGAGCGAGACTTTAAAGGAGCGGTCAGAGAGGTAGGAGGAGAACCAATCAAGGACAGAGCCACGGAAGCCCAAAGAGTAAAGCAAGTCCAACAGAAGCAAGTGGTCGACAGTGTCAAAGGCAGCAGAGAGGTCAAGGAGGACAAGAATGGAGTAGAGGCGCTTCGATTTAGTGAAAAGTAGATCATTGGTGATCTTAACCAGGGCAGTTTCAGTAGAGCGGAGGGGGTGGAAGCCGGATTAGAGAGGGTCCAGGGAGGAATTGGCAGAGAGGAGGTCCAGGCAGCGGGAGTAGAGGACACATTCCAGAAATTTTGAGGCAAAGGGAAGGAGGGAGACTGGCCGGTAATTAGAAGGGTCAGATGAGTCCAGGGTGGGCTTTTTGAGGATGGGGGAAGACAGTGGCATGCTTGAAGGCAGAGGGGAAGGAGCTTGTGGAAATGGAGAGATTGATGACATGTAGAAGTGAGGGGGGCAATAGTGGGAGCAATAGAGGTCAGGAGGCGGGAGGGGATTGGGTCAAAGGGGCAGGTGGAGGGGTTGGATGAATAGAGCAGAGCGGAGATTTCCTCGAGAGGCAGGAGAGAAGGATGTGAGGAGAGAGAGGGGATCTAGCCCGACACATGAGATGGGACATACATTGGATTTGATGTTTTGCACCAGCCTGGAAACAGGAGTTCCAATTATCAGGCGTGTTGTTACAACACCGTTGTTGTGGTTGAACACAACCTTCTGAAGGCTCAGATCCCTGCCCTTCTATGCCCTCATCGGGGTGGTGGACCTATTAGGATGGTCTGCCCTCAGACTACTTATGGATCCAATTAGTTTCTAGAACTCTCGGGCGGGGGTGTCTAGCTATCGACCTTGACAGCTACTCTGTGGATGATCTGGTCACTTTATGGAATGACATCTTGACCATGGCCATTGACATGGTTGCACCCAGGCATCTGCTCTTGCTGCTGCAGAAGCACAGGTCCCCCTGGTATACAGAGGACTTGAGGCAGCTGAAGCAGGAGGGCAGGCAGGCAGCTGAAGCCAACCAACTACGGCGTAGACCCCTTTTAAAGAACTATGTCATGGCTGTGATGGCAGCAAAGAAAGTTTTCATAGCATCTGCAAAGTCTCAACCAGCGGAGCTGGTTTTGGTACTGAGGGGTCTGGTTAATTCAGTCTGCCTCTGCCCGGAAGTGGAGTTATCGAATGCCCATTGTGACATTTTTATTAACTACTTTGCAGACAAAAATCACTTGTATTCACCATGACTTGGGTGCTGTCATTTTTTTCTAAAGAATCAGAGTTTGGGGTTATCAAAGCTCAGTCTTATCCTGTTTATTTGAAATTGCTATCTTCTACCAAGGTGGAGGATTTGCTTGGAGTGATGCGGACAACCAGTTGTGAATTAGATCCTGGCCCATCCTGGCTGGTGAAAGCCACCAGGAGACGTTAGGGCCGTTACTGGCTGGGGTTGTCAGTGCCACCCTTTGGGAGGGTAGGCCATCAGATGCCCTTAAAACTACAGTTGTCCAGCCCCTGCTTGAGAAGCCATCTTTGAATGCTGACTCCCTGGCCAGCTATTGGCCTGTCTCTAACATTCCCTTTTTAGGGAAGGTTATTGAATGGGGTGGTTGCCTGACAGCTCCATGTGATCTCAATGTCATTGGATTCCTGGACCCCTTTCAGTCGGGCTTCTGTCCTGGGTATAGCACCGAGACTGTGCTTGTGGGCTTGGTCGAGGACCTGCACTTGGAGACGGACATGGGGAAATTCTACCCTGTTAATCCTATTAGATCTTTCAGTCACTTTTGATAAAGTTGATCACAGTGTGTTGTTGACACAACTGCGGAACCTGCTGGGGGTGCACAGGACCACTCAAGTGGTTCTATTCCTTCCTGTCTGAGAGATTCCAGAGAGTGGTTATGGGCAATTGCTCGTCGTCCTCTCAGGACCTTCCCTGTGGAGTCCCACAGGGTTCTATTCTGTCTCCCCTCTTATTCAACATGTATACGAGGCTTCTGGGTGAGGACATTCAGAGGTTGGCGGGGGGGGAGGGGGGAGAGTGCCATAGGTATGCTGATGACACTCAGTTCTACCTCTCCTTTTCATCCAACCCAAGTTCTGCAGTCTCGGTGCTTACCCGGCGCCTGGCTGCTGTCAGGAACTGGATGAGGATGAGCCAATTGAAGCTGAATCCAGAAAAGACTGAAGTGATGATGGTTGGCCAGACTTGTTGCCTGGATGGGATTGGGACTCCTGTTATTGACAAAGTATGGCCCCCTCTGCTCAATGAGGTTCGCAGCCTTGGAGTGCTTCTGCACCCCTTGCTGCGCCTGAATTGTCAGATGGTGAAAAGTGCTACAAACTCCATTTGGTGAGGAGGCTGCGGCCTTTTCTTTCTGACTCAGATCTGGTCACCATCATCTATGCTTTCATCACCTCGAGGCTGGATTACTGCAATGTGCTCTACATGAGGCTGCCCTTGAGGACTGTCCGGAAGCTATAGCTGGCGTGGAATGCAGCAGCTCACCTCCTTTTGGGGACGAGTCACCGGGAGAACATGACACTGGTGCTCTGAAGTCTGCCCTGGCTCCCTATAGCTTTCCGGGCACAATTCAAGGTGCTGGTTTTGACCTTTAGTGGCCCTCCATGGTCTGGACCCCCACATATTTGAAACATCGTCTGTCCTTCCGTGTCCCATTGCGGCTCCTGCGATCAGCCGGGAGCACATCCTGTGGGTACCATCTGTTAGCCTTGTTCATACGACAAGGGCTCACAGGGGTGCATTCTCACCCAGTGCTTTGGAAATTCCTTTCCCCTGGAGGTTTGTTTGAGCCCAAGCATCTTTCGGAGGTGGTGTAAGACTTTTTGTTTGAAAAGGCATTTAGCAGGCAGGGATTGGGGTGGGGGTTTGGTGGGGGGTTTGGGGTACGGTATGAGAGAGGGGTTGGGTGGGGAGGTGGTATTGGATGGGTTATGTGGGGTTTAAGCTGCTCGGACCTCGGTGAAGGCTGGCATATAGGTTTTAAATAAATGAACTGAGTTCATAGCAGTAACACAAAGGTTGACTATACAGATGACAGAGTCTGTCAGTTGTTATGGATTTGTATAATGGCTTGAAAAGCTTAGGGTCTCAGTTGAATCCATTATTTTAAGTATCTAATAACATGATTAATTCTAGTTCCCAGGCCCATCTTCTAAAGGAGGGTGGGGGAGAGACAGATTGTCATATTTGTCCCAAACGTAAGAGATGGAGACAAAGTTGTTCAGGTGATATCTTTGATTGGACCCACTGCAGTTGGTGAGATTGTGCAAGCTTTTGGCCATGGAGGGCCCTTCCTCAGGCAGGTAACAAGTCAAAACTACAGACTGAGTAAATGCAGGACAGGTAAGGAGAGGAGACAATGACTTGGGTTCAAGTGGATAGAAAAACAACTAGGGAGGGGGTTGTAGGTGGAAGAAAACAGGTATCAGACATTTAAAACAAAGCTGTAAATACACTGGGGTAAGAGACAAAAGGAAATGCAGGTAGAGGACTAAACTAAAGCAAGGGGAGGGAGCTGAATTAGGTGACCCTTGAGGTCCCTGCCAACTCTCCAGTCTTATGATTGATTCTATCATTGTTTCCATTGCAATTCCTATTCATTTTAGGGTGTGGGTATTAATCTTTCCTTTTTCAAAACGTCTGCTCTGCACTCTCTGCCACAGATTTCCTCCCCTTTGTATTGCCCTGAAAGCCAATTCTGGCTCTTTAAAAAAAACAAAAAACAAAAAACAGCCCCCAACCAGGCACTCATTACTTCTCAGGAGGGCATTCTCCACAGACACTGAGAAGAATTTCAATGCCAGGAAGGAGTTCATGATCTCCTGCACAATACTATGAAAAATGGCAGTCTCTGGAGTCTGTCCACTTGGCTGATTCATGAGATGCGAGCCAGCCAGGGATGGAGTTTGGCAGCAAGACGGATCTCCTCAGTAAAGTCAGCGCTTCCTCCTACTCTCAAGTATATAATAAAGGAGTCTCCTGCTTCCTTGGTCCAAGAATCTAGGCTAGAACAAGGATAGTTCGGTCTTGCTCCTCTCTGCCTTTTTTCCCTGCTCTCATTCCACACTGGCAGCATTTCAAAGATCAAGAGTGAAAGAGTACAGTGATTTAGAGAAGTTTATTACTAACCGTTTAACAAACCCTTCCCCCCTCCAGGACAATAATCACACTATACTGTTGCCTCTAGTACATGTATAGTACCCCCCATTAAAAAGCACCTGAAGACTTATTCTTCGGGTGCTTTTGGGAGAAACTGCTGGTTCCCCTTAATGTGTTTCCTCTTCCCTTTTTACCTTCTCCTTTTAGATAGATTTTATATTGCTTTAGCGTATTTATTTTATGCTGTGAAGCATGGGGGGAGGGGAGGGCTGTAAAAATAAAATTAGTGTTAGTAGTATCGGGAACAACGTCCTTTCTAATGGGAAGACAGTCTTGTCCAATCACCAAGAGCCAGGGAAGAAAATCCACTCACACACGCACACCCATTATGACAGAGAATAAGGAAAGTTTCAAGAGAATTCACTTCCTTGTCCAAATGGCAACCCAGCCAGGCAAACGATAGAGTATAAATTTTGTAAAGCTGTATCTGAGGTTGCTGTGCAGAGATAGCCCAGGTGTAATACACCTTCATTCAATTTTCATTCCCTGGCAGAGAAGCTAGGGCTAATGAAGGAGATTGGAATGATATCAAAATGGAATTTGTGGTTCTTCTCTATTAACTTTGCAACCCTCCTAGCCACAAAATTCAGACTCCTATCTTTACCAGCAGAGGGCCGCTCTAGGAAACTGAGAGTTAACCATTGGATAAGTTAGTTCTCGTCAAGGGCCATATGTTCAATTCAGGCACACTTTAAAAACAGCCTCTAAAGTAGTAAGGAGGGACTAAAGGAGGGTGTTTCTAAACATAACACATGCCACCCATTCCAGCTTCCTAACATTGGGGGGGTGGGGGGGTGGTCCCCTGTTAGTTTGTTCACTCAAACACAGGTTTGTCACAAAGCAAATCTGGATCGTAACATGGTACACAATTAACATCTGTTTAATGCCACCACCCTGCCATTGGTCAGCCAGTCCACCATTCCTTGATGAAACTGACCCCATTCCAATTACCCTGGTCAATCCCCCTCAAGATGGGTTTCCCTGTTCCTCCCGTCAGCTGCCAGGCAGGAAGCTGTGTTCTCTGGTTCCATCTGACAGCTGACCTACAAGGAACCAGGAGCCACAAGCAGAGGATTCACAGCCAAGCACAGGGCACCAAGGAGAGAGAACTCCTGTGTTTATGCTGCCAAAGGACTCTCCACAGCGGGTAGCATCCATACGATGGCAGCAGAGCAGAACAGCATGAACATTTGATCAAACTACTCTACCACAGGATGATTACACAATAATTAGCATAATGTGGCACATCATCATGAACAGGTGGGTGTTTATGGAACAGGTCTATCCAGACAGAGAGGCAGCTCATGCATTAGAACTTCACTCTTCTACACAGTCAAGTCCTCTAGGCCGGAGGTTTCCAATCTGTAAGTCGGGACCCAAGTGGAGTTGCACCATCTGCATATGGTATCATGATCTTGACTGATACTTCATATTGTTTGCCTATCTTTGTTGCTATCTAGAATTGTGAGATTATATATAAAAGTTTCAAAATGGAGCTCACGTAACAAAAGGTTGGGGAGCTAACATTCTAGGCTGCATCAATATTGTTCCTACCGTTTTAGCTGTAGAAATAGACTCCCTAAAAACCTCCCCAAAGACTTGGTGACACTGGGCAATGCTCTAGCCATCTCTTCTGGGCTGCAGCAGCTTGCAAATAGTAGTCAAAACCTCCTTAGTCAAGAGGCAGCATACTTGGTCAGTCAGATGTAGGAAGAAACCCATGTTCATTGCATTTTCCCCATTGCTCCCAATGGGGAAAAAGACACAGCAAACATGGGTTCGTGGATGTGAGCAGCATACAGCCAGATGTGGAGAACCTGCTAGGGAGAGATGCCAAAGCCACTGCCAGGAAAATGGCAGTTCTTACGCTCCAGGCTGCAGTCTGATCAGGCTTATTCCTGAAACTAGGATACCTTATATAGATCTACAGGTTTCTGATTTGCTACACTACATGTATGAGGAATGGCCTTGTGTGGCCCAAAAGTCTGCATGGTCTCACCAGCAGAAGTTGGTCCAATAAGAGACATTATTTGAATTACGTCCATCTCCCATCTCTTACTTTTGGGACCAACATGACAACCACACTCTCTCTCTCAACCAGGATACTCGCATTTATGTAAACAAGTTGGTGCACATTCACAGCTCTGCTCCTTCCCTCCCAACCTTCAAATCCCTCCTGAAAGCCCACCTCTTCCGCCAGACTTTTCCTAGCTCCTCATCCCCATCACTTATTCCTCCTCTTCCATCCTTCACTCAGTGTCCCCCTTTCAGTATGTGCACCTGCGGTCTCTCCCTTGTCTTTCTTAGACTGAAAGTCCCTTGTAGTAGGGACCTGTCCCTAATTAATGATTGAACAGCACCAGGTATATTGCCTGTGCTATATAAATATTTATAAGATGACACCAAACCATTTGTATGGAAAATCCAAATTTCTTAACCTCCGCCTTTATAGTTGAGAAAGCAAGAGGCAGCAAAGAAAGAGACAAACCAAAGACACAAAGTGACATCAGCCTGGCAACTTTCAGTAGCATTAGAGCAATGGTCCCCAAACTTTTAAAGATTCTATATAATTCTCCAACCCCAGACATGCAGTCAGGATCATGATCTGCATATGGTGTGGCCCCACTTGGGGTCCTGACCTACAGTTTGAGAACCTCTGCACTCAAGTTACTTTCGTTGTCCATAAATTGGCAAAAGGGGAGGAAAGATGTCAAGTCCCAGTTGGAGACCCTCACCCTGACAATGTGCTCAGGAATCCCTGCCATTGTTTAGGGGGAACAAAACAGCCATCCGATACCATTTCATAACAAATCAGGAAGCTGAGGAGGGAGGGAACTTTCAAACTCTTGATTGGACTGTGGGAAGGATGCAAAGTCTCTGAACAGCAGGCTCGCCTCTATCTCCCACACGCAGGCAAACTCCCGATTCTCAGGGTCATGTGATAGGGGGCTTCTGCTGTCAGGCAGAGCAGGGACCTGCTGTGACCCCTCTCTTCCAAACAGAGTTCCTGCCTGCTTTGTGTTTGCAAAGAGGCGTTTGTTTACTGATCTATCATTGGCATGCAGGAAACAGCCTTGAAATGAGCTATAATCATCTGTCACCAGCAGTAGTTGTTTGCTCTCTTTCCAATTTAGGTTTTCCTTTCCTTCCCCACTCTCTCCATCCCACACCCAAAACACAACAGTACAGCGCACAATGATTATTTCTCTAAGGATGCTAGAAAGAGAAGCTTCCAAACTAAGTAGTAACTTTTTTGGGGGGGGAAATATTTTTTAATTTTAAATAAAATACAAAGTATGCACAACGAATATACAGAATTCTCAAGTTAACCTTAGCAGCATCATATTGCTGCTATCCCAATTGTATATCTGTTAATCCAATCAATAAGTATCCCACCAACAGGTGGAAAACATACACACAAATTCTAAAGGGAAAGAAAAGAAGAGAAAAAAAAGTAAAGCATTTCTCTCGTGTGTATAGACTGTCACTAATTGAACGTATAGTTGGGTGTCACATTCAGATTGATTTTAGGTTAAGGGATGTTTTTGTCTTGTCCATGTCTATGTGCTCTGCAATTAGGTTCCAAATTGGAGTCCATGTCTCATAAAACTTTTCCAGTGTGTTATGTAGACCTGCAGAGATCCTTTCCATTGTCAAAATATGCCAGTCTCTGTATCCTGTCACGAATTGTCGGTCCTCCTGGTGTTTTCCACTTTTGCGAGATCGAATGAATGGCTGCCAGGATCATCACCTTTCCGGCAGGAATCTTTGAGTGCTTCTCTAGTTCTTTGGGCCACAGCCCTAGCAGCGCTAACTGTGGCGTAAAAGGTATCTTAATTCCAGTATGTATCTCTATTTTCCCCCAAGTTTTTGCCAAAACTTATTTACTATTAGAACAGTCCCACCACTGATGCAGGTAAGTGCCAATCTGACCACACTCCCGCCAGCACATATTACTATAGTTCCTATTCGCCTGGTGGAGCCTCTGTGGAGTTAAGTAAAATCTGAGGGTTAATTTTATTTGTGATTCTCGGACCACCAGGAAGCTAGCACATCTCTGCATATGAGACCAAATTTTAGTCATACATTTATCTGTAATTGTGAGATCCAGCTCCTCACTCCATGTAGAGATGTATCCCGCATCTGGAAGGTGAAATAAAGTCCTGATAGCCAAACTATGTAGTAACTTTGGGAAGGAACCACAGATATTTTTGATACCCAAAACTTAGAGACCTTGAAGGAACCTGGTTTGCAGAAAGTGCTAAGTATCTCACCCTCTGAATATTTTTAAAAAAAAATAAAAATAAATGGCCCTTTTAAAGGATTGCTACTCAGGCATCTAGAAATGCATGAATTGTTCTGTAAACTCTAAATCTGAGCATGTGCACTGTAACCTTCACTGAAATTAATCAATGTCAACTGTAGGAACCTTGTCTCACAGGGACATGCAGGAAATAATCCCAAAAAAGCACTACTAAGCAGAGAATGTGGGTGGGAAAGAGAACAAACAGGTTTGTACATATTGGGGTAGTATAGTAGCTATGATAGTAAGGGTAAGGGTGGAGCGAAAGACCAGCTTAAACACTGTCCCTTCCGACCCATCACACACTGACCAACCATGGGGAGGGGTTCCCTCCCTTTAGCATAGTGACAAGCACAGGGGAACTAGTAGCAGCTTATGGAACCTTTCACCTCCAGGTCACTGATTCAATTCCAGCCCCAATCACATGGCTAGAAAGCATCACCATCTGCTTGGTTTCCTAGATGAAGGAGTTTGTTTCAGTCCAGTTGCCAGTGGACAAGTCTCCACATCACAGCATACCACGACAGACGCCTAGCCTTACTGCAAGCCTCCACAAAGAGACAAACGGCATGGCCCTACAGACAAGACAGTGCTGGCACTACCACTTATCCTGGGACCCATTCACTTCAAATGGGGCTAGCAATGGTACATTCCACTCAGAGGATTGTGGACAAAGGAGTGAACGGGTATGAAGACTGAGGGTGCATCAGCCATCTAATAAAGTCAATGGCTCAGCTCCCACTGACTTTAGCAGATGGAGGATTTTGCCCTAAACAAGCGATTCTCAAGCTTCTTTAAACTCCAATTGTCTATGGTAGTTGAGGCCCCTCCCCCTCCTCACACACACCTCACTCCCACTTCCCACTCCCCCTTTGTTAAGCCATTATGTTTGGAGAGTCCCACTAGCTCAGAGCAGAGCTAGGCGTTTGCCAGCTCATGCCACCAAAAATACCTTCTGTACAGGCCCCTGGGGGGCCCCACCTCTCAGTTTGAGAGCCTCTGACCTCCAGACAATAGGCAAGAGACATCTGTAAGGCAGCAGTGGGGAGGTGGATGGGCAGGGAAGAAGTCTACAGGTCTACTTCCATTCTGTAGGCAGGCAGAGGGCTTTAATAACAGAGGCTATTTTAAAGTAAATATGGGACACCAAACTATGCCGGAGCCTCTTGACCCTAGGTCATGGTGCGTGTTCACAGGCCTTCTCGGAAAGCATGGGAGGTGCATGGAACATAGAGGGAAGTTAAGAGTTCCATCCAGTATGTGTAATCACAAGGATTATTATTATTAATTATTTATATAACACCAGGAATGTACCTGGTGCTGTACAATCGTTAGAGACAGATCCCTATCTCAAAGGGTTTATTATCTAGAGATGAGAGCAGCATGTGAATTTGTATGCATCTGTTTGGAAAAATCTCGCTGTCCTGGGTGAAATGCAATCTCATTGAAAAAGGTGAAAGCAAATCTAGTGCTAAGCGGCCTACTATTAGTATAGTAAGGGAGAAGAGAACCCACTTTATGCAGCTTTCCCAGAGCCTACAGAACAATTCTATTACAGGCATGGAAGTACCAAACATTTAATATTTTACTCACTTCAATAAAGCCCCAGAGATACTATTGCACATGTGCTTGTGTGACTAAAATGAGCCTCTTGCGGTTTCCCCTTTTGCCATGCTGTTAATGGCACCATAGAGAAAGCACATCCCAAACACTACCTTGGTTTTGGTGATGATCCTTAGTCACCTAAAAAGAATGGGGTTCCAGCCACTGGCATACTAGAGCATAAAGACGCCACTTGAAGCACCCCAGTGCTCTTTATTGTCAACTTTTCAGAAACTGCTTTCCAAAGAAAGAAGAGACTCCACTGATATTAAAGGGAGACTCCTACACTATTAGGATGCCTAGAAAGAAAGAGATTTCCTCTCCCCAAATTATTTACAGTTGTGAGCAGTGACAGCTGGAAACCACATTAATTTCTTATTCAGATAGATAGGATGCGACAGTACTTATCAGGGGTGCGGAACCTTTTCCCTTGTGGGAAAAGTGGCCTTTTCCCTCCCAAGGTCCACTTTGAAAATTACTACAAGCTTTAAGGGCTGCATGGAAGATGGGGGTGGGGGTGCTTAAGGACTGCACTTGGAAAGAGGAGGGTCCAAATCATGAATCTGTACCACAGATCCATCCCTCCTTACCCTTGTATACATGCCATCATCTCTGCTCCCTTACTCTGAAATCAGCCTTTCAGTGCTTACGTGCAAGGAACTGGATCCAGGAATTGGAAAAAGCCCGAATGAAAAAGTAGCCACTGGCTGCATTTGCGCGCCACCCCGCCCCGCCCCTCCCCCCCAGGCCTGAGGTTCTCCACCCCCAGTTTATACTGTGCTTTCCAACTTGAAAGTCCTCTATAATGCAAACAATCTAGCCTACAGAAGCGAAACCCAGCAGACAACATACAGAAAGGAGGAAGGATGCCCAGAAGACAAAACACTAACAGGAAGAGAAGAAGCAGGGCTGAGCTGACATTTGGGAAATTTAATCTAAATCCCTTCCATCCCTTGCTCTATTTAGAGTATATTTCCCGGGGGGGAGTGCACACAGACAAAGCACTCTCCATGGTCTGCGTGCCGATTTTGGGTCTCCTTGTAATGAAGGAAGAAGTATGTCAGAGGATTCATTTCCTCCATGATCTCAAGCAAAAAGTGTCTTGACCTATATTGTGTCAAATCAGAAAAGAACAGAGAGGAAATCTTCTGAATTAAAGTGCATACACTGCTCGTGGTGCTCTGAAGGCAACAAGACCTAAGGTGAAGGAGAGGAGAATAGAAAACTAAGGCTGCTTTTAAACGAGGGCGCGCTGAAGCGCCTCCCAAACGCCGCATTAAAGGAAAGCCGCCGGAAGTGGCGTTCTCCCCGTTGCCGGCGGTGGCTGGAGACACGAGGCTTTGGAGCGGCGCGTTCTTAAGCCTAATAATTGAAGTCTTAAGAACGCGCCGCTGCAAAGCCCCGTGTCTCCAGCCGCCGCCGGCAACAGGGAGAACGTCACTTCCGGCGGCTTTGCTTTAATGCGACGTTTGGGAGGCGCTTCAGCGCTCCCTCGTTTAAAAGCAGTGTCAGAGTGTTTTCAAGCAAGATGCTACCACGCATAGCCACCCAGTAAACCACTCATTTGAATGCCCATCTGAAGGTGGAGCAGAGGTATCCACGCTCCTGTGAGCCACACAGCATCCACTCATGGCCACTCACAAAGCACTGCTGAAAAATCCAGACTGCCCCGTGCGGCAACGGGCACCCACACATCCCCTACCTGTATGAACTGGGATGGCCACCCACACCAGCAGACAGGTCCCGCACTCATAGGCACTGTGGGCAGGGAACACGGCCTTTGCAAGTCACAGGAACTGGCCATGAGCACTGTGCAGTCTGGTTCCCCATCACTCACACCCAGGTTATGTCAATTTCAAAGGGCAGCCCGGCACATTTCCCTCCCCTGTCGTCTGTGGCAGGGAAGTGTGAGGCGGCTACCGAGGTAGCCACACTGGGAGCCACCTGCTAGAATCCCTCCCCACGCACGCCACCCGAGTGCAGTGGCCACAGACCACCACCCGCACCTTGATTGTTTAAACACACCCTAGGTGGAAGCACCCGGACTGGAAGCAGTAAGCGAGGGGCATGAGGTTATGGAGGCACTGTCTGGTCGATCTTTCTGGGAGGAGTCCTGCCCTCCTATAGCCCAGCAGATTCGGAGTCTGGGGGTGGTGTTGGACTCGGGGCTCCGGCTGGATCGGCAGGTAGAGATGGTGGCTAAGGCCGCCTTCCGCCAGCTGTATCTGGTACGGAGACTGTGTCCATACATTTCCAGGCCCGACCTGGCCACCCTCATTCATGCCTTCATCACCTCAAGGCTAGACTACTGCAATGCGCTGTACGTGGGGCTTCCCTTGTTTCTGGTTCAGAGGCTGCAGCTGGTGCAGAATGCGGCAGTCCGTCTCCTTATGGGGACGGGAAGGCGGGAGCACTTAACACCTGTGCTCCGTACTCTGCACTGGCTGCCTATAGCGTACCGAGCCCGATTCAAGGTGCTAGTGTTGATCTATAAAGCCCTACACGGTCTGGGCCCCTCATACCTTGGGGTATGACAAACACACAATTACAGGATCCACGTGGTCCAAGCCAGAGCCCACTGAAATCAATGGCTAGACTCAAACTGACTACAAAGAGCCTTGGATCAGGCCCTTAGTCCTCAGTACCATGGCCAGCCTTAGAATGTATGGGGCCCAGGGCAAAAATAAAACACAGGGGGCCCGGTGGTCCCTCCCCTGTGGCCTTGCCCCCTCAAGTGCACCCTTCACAGGTCCCCAGAGGTTTGGGGCCCTGTAGGGAGGGAATGCAGGCCCCACACCCAACCAGGTGAGATAAAATTGCGAGGCCCTGAGCAGTTGCCCCAGGTCACCCTGTGGTAAGGCTGGCCCTGCTCAGTACTACAATTGAGAGGCTTCTCTGAATCTCCTTCCCATTTAGCCTTGGAGGCAGATTGTGATAGAGACTCTCATTCTGGCAGGCTGGGACCTCACAGTGTTTTGCTAAGCACGAGCCTAGTACAGTTACTTCTAGTAATGGAGAGTGGTAACCTCCTTCCAGAAGCTGGGCATGCTAGCTGTACAACACTCGTCTAGCTCCTACTGGCCAGGGGTGCTGCTCTTAAGTCCCTAGTTGATACATTTCAAAGGGATCTTACTTCTAGGCTTCTACCACCAAATCCTACAGGTAAAAATGCAGATGAAGTTATGTACCAGACGTCCGTAAACAAATAGCATCGAACTGGTGTGACTTAATTGATTGTTGTACCTGCCTATAAATTTAAATATAATTATCATTGGTCCCAAAATCATGACTCTTTAAAGCCACTTCTCAGATGGATTGTAGGCCCCGCAATAAGTGATTGCAGAACATGTCCTTCTGCTCCAATACAGGCCGGGGTGGGAAACAGACTGTGTTAAAGATTCCCACACTGCAAAGTTCAAGACATCAGGAACTGGAAGTTTTAGTTCTTCAGCTCTCCTGACTAGAAAATAGTACAATTCCCAGGAGGCAAAGCAGTAGCACAGGCAGAATGGCAAGGCATCATGGGAGCCACAGTGCCAAACTCCATT
The DNA here is from genome assembly GCA_003113815.1 of Sphenodon punctatus. NCBI lineage: Eukaryota > Metazoa > Chordata > Lepidosauria > Sphenodontia > Sphenodontidae > Sphenodon > Sphenodon punctatus. The sequence goes on from QEPC01000081.1 coordinate 1,911,041, forward strand.
GACTACAATGCAAGAATGCATTTTCTGCAGTGACTACAATCAAGAACATCTAGGGCTAAAGAGCAAAAGTGTACTTTTGTATCTGTGAAGAAAAGTTGCATATTCATTTTCACAAATGAATATCTAAATTTATCTTTGTCATCATAGTAAAATTTGCATCTTTGTTATTCATCATTTTGGTATTTCAGCCTTTGGAGTTTCATGTACTTCATTCTTCATTTAATATTTAGTATTTTTGTGGCTTCCCACTACATTGCATCGCGGAGACAGACCAATCACATCCCATTAAACCCAAACACAATAGCACCATCGAAGACACTAAACACTGAACACCAAAATGCTAACATGTACAGTACTGAATACCAAAATAGCAAAGTGACTGAAAAACCAAAATAAAGGTTTGAAACTGCAAATGAGGATAGAAGCAAATCCCGCTGTTCCCTTCTCTTTTTTCTGAAAAAAATAATAATATCAGAGAAGTTTGGCTTCAGCCGCTTTTAGCAGGGAAAGAACATCTCCCGCTTCCTCTAAAAATTTCATTCTCTTGGGTACCAAGTCAGAGCACAAAATTAGACGGGTAGCCTCTTTTGAGCTCTTGGCAGCAAAAATTCGAGAGGAAGTGACTCATTAAGACATCAGTATGAGTACCAGGGAGAAGCTGTAATCTTTGATATCTGCCCTCTGTATACTATACCTGTTATGATAGTAGTCCGAGCCGTGGCACTAAGGATAAAAAATAGATTTGGGCTATAAAGGATATAAATTGTATATTTGGGGGTTTTAATTTGCTGTTTTATGGTTGAAAAAAATTGTTATGTTTTATTGTATTTTACCTTTGAGCCATGGCGAAAGCTAGTGCCATCAATAAATATCTATCTATCTGAAAAAAAAGGGGAAAAAAGCAAACAAACACATTCGGTATCAGCTGCAAATATTTGTTTTGAGTCTAGAATACTGTTAATGTTTTCTTCCACCGCAAAAGGGTTTATCGGTCATCAGGCTCTTCCAGAATAAACAAAATCCATGCTGCTCATTCAAGTCAAGTATCCTATTTAAAATGGTGAATAGTACAGCATTCTAGTTGTAATGGATAATTTGACAGCTCACATCATTTTGTCTTCTATTGCATGCAGGAAAGGTTTCCAATGTTATACTCAGTTTAGGTGTAGGTGAGCTGTGAAAAGAATGAGATGAATGATGCAGTTCTGTAGCACAGTGTTATGTGGGCCTGGAACACATATAGTAGTGTAGGAGAGGTAAAGGAAAACTGCACTGTACTGTGGCCCTTTTCACACAGACACTCTAACACTGATAAAATGGGTGTTACATTTTATTATACATGTTGTAAGGCTTCAGGTGCGCTCTACGGGTGCCCTACAACATGTATAATAAAATGTAACACCCATTTTATCAATGTCAAGTGTCTGTGTGAAAAGGGCCTGTGTTATCAGGAGATAAAATGCTTGTAGCAGGGTGCTATTGTATTATACTGTATTGTAAAGAAACGTTATGAAGGGTGGACCAGCGTGCATCTAGATTACATAGGATTTGAACTGTAATAGAGAAAGCAAGGACACACATGGATTTAACACTTAATGGCCCCAAAGGATATTTGGCAACAGTCCTGTTTCCTTCACAACTCCCCACCCTGAGCATGAAACAGGAGTTTTTCATAAAATTTCACAGTCGGGCATTGTAAAAACAAAACAAAAACAACAACAAAGCAACAAGACACAGGACATTTCCTATTCGGAGCGATATTTCAACCCGTTAAAGCTCTCAACACCCAGTAGTGGGAAATACCATAAAGAAACGGAGGTACAGAGGTGAAGGCCACAATCCACAAACACCTACTCTGGAGAAGCCCCACTGAAGTCCCTCAGGGCTTCCAAGAGGCTATTCAGGAGTAAGGGGTTTGTGGACCATGGCCCATCGGACTTTCCTAAGACACAGAGGAAATCATGAGAACCAAGGAGTGTCCTTCCATACTCAGACCACTAGACCTCAAATGGGACTAGGAAAGATATCTTTTCAGGCGTTTTAGCACTTCTGTCTTGCTCCAAGGCTTGGAAAGATGATCTCATGTTACTAAGAAAACACAAACCTACTTTTTAAAAAAGACACCCTCTAAATGCAAGACAAACACACTTTTAACCTCTAAAAACAGGGGAGAGGAGCGTTTCCAATTGAACAAGCAATATTTAAAGTACATAAGAGCACAGGATGGCATGCTAGTTCTCCGAAGGGTGGCACGATTGCAGCTTCTACTGACTGCAACTACAGCCCATCATTCACACAATCCTACTTCCCAACATTTTGATTGGGAACGTAGAGGGACAAGGCCCATAAGCTCCACCCCCTCACATACACACAGCAAGGGGGAGGACGGAGGAGGGGAACTGTGGCTGGCCATGTGCTCCAACTGCGGGTGGAGTCTGGCCCCAGCAGCAGCCCAAATACATACAGGAAGAGGGGCCGAAGGGCAACATTGGCTTGGTCGGGGTGGCACAGGGGAGAGTGGCCCAGCTCAGGGGGCCCAGCTTTGGCAGCAGCAGCACTCAGGCATCCCAAGCTGCAGCTGAGACTGGGCATTTGGAGGCGATGGCTGCCCAAGGGCTCAGGTAGCTGCCACTCCCAAATGCAGGACACAGCCTGCCTTTGTCAGGATTGTGGGACTTGCCCTCCAAGTCAGGGCAGTTCCAGCAAAGGCAGGATGGTTAGGAGGTGTGCACAACACTATTTTAGAGTGGGCAGTATTCTAACGTGCGTCTGGAACGTCCTGGGGAGAAATCAAAAGATGGTGGACCGCCACGTCTCGCACCGCGAGACCCGAAGCGTCGCCCACATGGTCCCCCGATAGCCTATTCCTTGGCTAGGGGGCGGGGCAAGTCGCTCTCTCTCCGATTGCTGTTCCCCGCCGCTGGCGGGGGTAGGTGAGAGCACGCGTTCTGAGCATTATGGGAATGAAATCCTTACCATTTCCCATACTCCTTGATGGTCCCTTGTTTTCTGCTATTCAGTGCAGTTGAGGCATTGGTATGCTCTGGTGACTCCCAATCTCTGCTTCTGACAGATTTTATTATTAGCTGCAGATTTCAGCTAGCGAATACATCGGCTGGGGAAGTTTAAGTAACTTGAATCCCACACCATTGCAGGGGGTACTTTCCAGCCCTACAATTCAAAAGCACTGCCTGCAAGGCTCTGACTCGATCAAGTAGCAATGGTGCTGTGTGATTTTATTAAACCAGAGCAAGTGTCAATCCCCAGTAAATCATTTCCTGCTTGTCACTTCATATCTCCAAGTGACCATAGAGCTGTCAGTGGTCAGAGAGTCCTGAAGCAGGGTCTCCCACTTTCGATCCATGCTACTTCCAGAATATTGCATGCAGGGGTATCACAAGGATGGCCTTTCCTCCATTCTCACTTTGCATCATGTGAAATATCAGAGGAAAGTAAAGACAGGGAAGGGGCAGTGAAATGCAGAGGAATCAGCAGCTGTATGAATTTATCGCTACTACACAAGACAAGCACAGAGTACAGAGCCAGTGAGAGTTGTGCAAATGAGGTCTAAGGGCCCTATATGCTCAGCAATACTGCTAAAAATGTGTCCCATAGGGCATATGATGCTGGCCTACACAATTTCATGAGTGGAGAAGACACAAAGGAAAAGAAATAGTTAAGTCATTCAAATGAAGGAGAGCACCTAACTTAAGACTCAGTGGGTCAAATGGCTTCACCTGGTCTTGTAAAGGGACTTCATCACCCTACTGCCTCTAAGGAGAAAGTCTGATCAGAGTAGAGTATTAAAGGTTTAATTAATTCATTTTCTCAAGGGGAAAAGATAGCGCGTGAGTGTGTTCGCTCACGCACACATGCCAACACACTAGTACGGCAGCATTGTACTGGAGCTGCCAAGAAAACAGCCGGACATCTGCCCCTGCAGAGAGAAATTTTTCCCTTTCTTTTGTAATAGAAGGAATGTAGCTCAGGGCCGCCAGCCACCCTAAACTAGGGAGGAAATATGAAGAGGAAATATGAGAGCCTGTGTGCTGCCAGGGTAAAGGAAGTGTGGGGGAGGGAGCAAGCAGAGGTGATGTGGTTAAGTGGGTCACTGCACTGATGGCCAATAAAAGGAAAGAAAACACAACAGCCCAAAGTAGAGCACTTGGGAAAAACAGTCCTTCCTCTCCCAGACACATGCCTGGCAGGAATTCCAAACAAAGGAAAACAAAGGGAAAAGGGATCATATAGGAGGAAATGCCTACACAAAAAGAGCAAGAAAAGCCCTTGCAATCCAGAGCTCATGTGCAGAAGGAAATGAACCGTAAAAAAGGGGGGGGGGGGATTTTAGCCTCTTGCTGTTTGTACCAGAATTTAAAACAACAAAAGATTCTTGCCTTCAACACGTCAGAGTCCGTCTCACATCAGAACTGATCCAAACTCTCAATTTTGGCAATTTGGCCACCTCAACCATTAAAACAAGGTGACTATAGTCTTTTGTCTGGTGGCAAAAGCACACGTGCAAGGGTCAGGAAGACATTGTGTCATATTGCATTGCCTGCATTTCCATCTACATTTTGCATAGTGTTACAGATGCTGGGAGTTGCACAGTCATTTATGAGGCCAAACTAATGTGATCTGATCTTCTCCGTACAGTCACTGGAGTGAAGAGGACATCATCGTATGTCAGGGGTGGATAAACCAGGGCTCGGGAGCGGCATACAGCTCTTGAGCAGTTCAAGTGTAGCTCTTGGCCAAGGCCAAACCTGGGTCCTGCCCCACCTTAATGTTCCCGAGTCTTACTTATGTCATTGCACCAGTCTCAGCAGCTGAATCACAGCTGGTTTTCAGAATCTCAGCAGCCAAGATGGTAGAACACTGGCTCCACTAGCCAATCATGAAGCAGGAGACATTTGTGTGTGCATATAACAGTGTGCCTTGTGGCTCCTAGCGATACGAAGATTTTGGGGATATTCTTTTCTCTCTTAAAACTATGGATGTCAGAGCTGAGGAAGAGAAGGAACAGAGAGATCATGGCTCCTCACTTTTTGGCAACAATGAGATTTTCCCAGCAGGGAAGGTGTTGCTTCTTCATGTTTCATAAAGATCACATGCTAATCCTCATCCCTCCCTTACTCAGAATCTCTTCTCTGTAACTAAGTGAAGCACGTGCACCTGCATTTTCTCAACCTCATGAACGGATCCTGGTCTTTCCCAATGTTTACCTCTCCCTCGTCTCCCTATTCCTCGTCTCTCTTAGGCTGCGTCCTCCTCTGCGAAGGCGGTGGCAGCAGAGGGAGAGGCCAGGAAAGACGCAGCAGCGCAGAGGAGCTGGCTGACAGAAAAAGCCAGTGCGAACAGGGAGCTGCCACGGCTTCTCTCACGCATGTCAGGGCAGGATTTTGCACCCTGACATGCATAAGAGAAGCCACGGCAGATCCCCGTCCGCACCGGTTCTTTTCCTGTCAGCCAGCTCCTCCACGCTGCCGTGTCTTCCCTGGTCCCTCCCTCTGCCTCCACCGCTGCTGCAGATGGGTACGCAGCCTTAGACTGTAAGCCCTTTGGGGGTAAGGACTTGTCTACAGCTACTAATTGTACAGTGCCAGGCACACTGCTGGTGCTATATTAATAATAAAATCAATCTTCAAGACTTCCTGCCGAACCTGGCCGAAGTCCGACCCTTTACATACAGCTTTCACTCCTCTGTGTGGCTCTCATGCGCTTTGAGGGCAGGCGGAAGGAAGGCACAGAGAGGGAACTGAAATTTAAATGGGGCCACAACTTTAATGGGAGTTTGCCAACATACAACAGGGCATTCCCCAAACCAGTTCTGACAGCTAACTCAGGTATCTCAAGCCCACCACTCACCAGGCATATAGTACTTCTTCTGGATCTGACCTCAAGTACAGAGCCAGCCCACTGCACCCGCAACTTCGGCCACCTAAGTGGCAGGGCTGCTCCTTAGCTGGTTTTCAAGGACAGAGTCACTATTTGGAAAGACCAGAAGGGGTGCTAAGTAGGAAGCACTCCACCCACCAGCCAGGAAAGCCCAGTGAGACTCATCTGTTACTTGCCTGAGCATTAGGCAGCACTACTACATATCAAACAAGCATCCAGTCCCCATCTTGTCAGATGCCTACCACTGCCATATGGCTCTCACGGCACTCATCTCTGGGTTGCTGAACCAGGACACCAAGCTGTGGCCCAGACCAGTAAGTAACTGTATCCAGAGGCCCTAAAACCTCAACCATCAACCTCCACCAATACAGTGGAGCAGGAAAAATTCCTTTCCAGTCTCAAATAAGGCAACTAACGAAGGCCGCTTTTAGACGAGACAAATTTTGTGCATGATTGGTAAAAAATGTGCGTGTTTTAATGCTCGTTTAAACACCTAAACTGTTTTAAATGCGCATTTTCCATGATCGTGTAAAAGCCAAAACCGTTTTAAATTTGGTTTTGTCGGATTCCAAACCGGTTTTGAGCTCCTTTGATGATCGGGGGATGCCAAAACCGGTGTTTAAAAATGCGCATTATTTAAATGCGCATTCTAAACGGTTTGGGCTTTTACACGATCATGGCAAATGTGCATGTAAAATGGTTTAGGTGTTTAAACAAGCATTAAAACACGCGCATTTTTCACCAATCATGCGCAAATTTGTCTTGTCTAAAAGCAGCCTGCAGCAGAGCTGTCAAAAGCCCCCATATGGTTCCTACTGAAACCTAGCTAACTACCGCTCAAAACAGGGTGGGTTGCTATTTTCCCCCAGCTAGGAGACACTCTGCACATTTCATTAGCATCCGAAGAGTTATAACACAGCAAGCCCTCAACAATCACGAGCCAAAAAACCCTGCAAACCCCAAAACATACTCAATGATCACCTGCCCTGCCAGATGCCTCTACACCATTTCCCCCCTTTTCCACAGGCTGATTGTTTGAGAGGCAGCCTCTTCCTCAGTGTAGCAGGATCAGGCTGGGTGCCTGAGCCTGGCCCTCTAAGGAGGGTGAGTGCTGGCCTGGGAGGTGTAGGTACTGAGGCAGCACAGGCTAGTACCCTAATGTGCCTCAGCTGGGCTAGCCGTGGCTTGGCCAGCCCTAAACCTAGAAAGGCTAAGCTGTGCCAGGACAGCCAGCCAGCCAGCAGCAATGGAGGGTTCTACCTGCTAGCAGGCTCTGCAGGAGGGACTGGGCCTAGCCAGAGAGAGAGATGCCACTTGAATGGACTATACTAGATGGACTGCGTATGGTGAAGGGCTGAAGAATTAAGAGTACTGTGTGGATGAAGGCCACTTTTGGTAAGATCCTGTATGGACCTGGGTCTTTGGGGGCTGGATCCTGACAATACTTACCACAGGGCCCAGTGACCCTGTTACACTCAGCCACCCTGGCAAACCCCTCCTTGTTCTGAGAAGCCAGCACTGCCAGCAACTCTTACCCTGTTGGCTGCCGGAGACTTTCCCACTCTCTTCTCATTGGTTATTGGTAACGTGTTCGTCCAAGAGCTGGCCCCTGCTGTAAGTTGTCCCACCGCCCCACTGCCATCATCACCCCCACACTAAACCTGAAATGGCATCCCTGCTTTCCACTATCAACAACTATCAACAGTGGTGTCACCTGGCCATAGCACCTCCGCTCTACGACCAGCGTGCCCATGTGATCCGACGGTGGCAGTTGGCAATGTCCCAGACCTGTGCAGTAGGCAGCCCTGCCATGTCCAATAGCTCCCCTTCCCCATCCCCCTTTGGGACTCCTTCACCCTCTGGACCTTCCTCTCTCCCCCCCCCCTCCTTAGAGGTTCTTTTCTTTAAAAAACAAACAAACAAAAAGGCTCAGATAAAAAGAAAAATTGTATATGAAAGTTTATGCAACAACCTGAACGAATCCAGACATGTATCCTAGAATGCATCTCTGTACATGACCTGCCCCAGTTGCAACGTCAGTCAAGGCTCACACACACATTAACAATACCGACTCCCTTGACAGCTGCAAAAAAACAAACAGGGAGTGGATTTAGATGAAGTGCTTTCTCCCCACCCCCTCAAATGGAAAAAATTACTTAAGGGATTTCTTTTGTTTTTTTGTAAATTTTTCACATTAGTTGGCAAGCAAGCAGCAAAAAGACTGCCCGGATGGGAGATACTGAAGACGAGGTATAAAATACCATTACTCTTGACATTTATGTGTTCTCTCTTATTTCGAAGACTTCCCAACATGGTCATAATAATGGACCTTAGTCAGTCATGGTTCCGTAGTTAAGACTGACAGCAGTTAAGATTATCAGGGTCTTATCTACGCCGTGTCTCAAAAAACCCAGGCGTTGCACAGCACCACTGTTTCTAATGGCGCTCTGGCGACTTCCGGTTCACGGAGGAGCATCTTCTAAAGTGTCCCGCGGGGGTTTCCCAGAGCCACAGATTTAAACTGCCAGAGAAATCCTGCTCATTTAAAAAGGCCCTTAAACAAACATACCATATACATGAACTCATGCATGCTAAGCAGGGGCATAGCTAGTGGTCCCCGGTGCAGAAGATGGAACAGGCAGGGCCCCTCCTGGGGCACTCCACTCCAGTGTGCATATACATTCTATATGCATGAGGCCCCCAGGTACATGGGCCCCATTGCTGCATCTATTTAGTTATGCCTGATGCTAAATATTTTCAGAAGTGGAGCCTAAGGTATGCAAGTTTATATTTCTGGACTTCTGCTGAATAGATTAAAAGTTAGACACTTCAAAAAGTAACACATTTGGGAAATTTTTCCACTGATTTTTATTAAAAAATATGTTCTGGATCCCCCACTAGTGAAACCAGAGCTTCAGGAAAACCATGTGTGTAGATACTGATAATTTTGCCAGTTGTGTGCACACAGCGAGTTTAAGATCTATGCAGAAAAGGATTAAATTTGCATATTTTTGCCATAACTCCTTTCATTTGCACGGAGGCATCTGTCAATGACAACTAGGGGCATAGTGCATTTTGCTGTGAACAGAGAAGGCATTTTACTACAAAAATGCATTTAAGCTGAGCTCTAGCCAAGATTTACAAAGGTCAGGGTAATATGTCAAAGCAGGTCCTCTCTGTGGCCAGATCCCAGGCCTAGGCTTACAGGAACCTTAATTTTGTCCAAGTATACAATGCTCTCTCATAATAGCATATTTTATGGCATGCCTAAGAAGTTAATGTCAGACACTCTCATAATGTGTGTGGTTTATTCCAGTTTAACACAGTACTTTGTATGGGAATATCAATCAACATATACATGCAAAAGTAGCATCTGAAACAGGAGTGAGAAGATATCACTAATTCATTGCATACTGTGAAATATACTTCAGATGGCAAAAGGCTCAGGATAAAGTGCTTGATCCATCAGCATTCAGGGAAATGTTGCCATTAACTTCAATAGAGCCAGGATTTCATCCACCAGTCTCCCACTGACCCCAGCCACATTCAAACAAACCTCTTCTAGCTCTCACTAGATGATCAATTTGTATTGCTCCAGAAGAGCTACTTTGTAAAACATTTGTTTTAATTCTAGAATAAGCTATTCAAAAATCAGATCAAAAACTTCTCCCATAAAAAGGAGTGATCACAAGTGGGTCAACTCCTTTTGCAACACACACACACACACATATGCATCACACACACACAGTACTGTGTGTATGCATCACACACACACACACACACACACACACACGAGTACTGTGGGTATACATGAGTACACATGGAAAATACATTTCAACATTCAATTCTATAGGGTCTTTTAGTTTAAAAAAAAAAAAAGCTGAATTAAAAGCAGGAGAGGGGGCTCATCTGTGTTCTAGGTAGGCAGAGTACAGACAAGTGATGTTTTACCGGTGTGACCTCGTTCTTAGATTTAAATATAATCCCATGACATCACACAGCACAAAGACATGCAAAGTATAATAGCTGGGGAATCTCTGACATAGACTACCTTGTTCCAGCTGGGTACTCTGTACAGCACCCGCCTAGACCAGAGGGGCAGGGAGGCGGTGTAGCCGTTATTTTTAAGGACACCTGGTCTGTGAGGAGGTATCCAGTGCAGAGACTATTTTGAGCATGGAGGGGATCCATCTGGTGATCGATTTGGCTGGAGACAGATTGAGACTGCTGCTCATATATCATGCACCTACCTGTATGGCAGCATCCCAACACGCCATAGCTGAGTTGGTGTCAGAGGTGGTCTTGCAGTCTCCAAGGACCTTAGTCCTGGGGGATTTCAACATCCACACTGACATTGACTTTGGGGGAGTGGAGCATGAGTTCATGACCGCCATGACAACCATGGGACTGTCTCAGAGAGTTCTGGACCCAACGCATGATGGAGGACATACCCTTGACCTAATATTCTGCACTGGCCTTGAGGTGGGGATCCGGTGGTGGGGGATGTATCAACTACACTCTTGTCATGGATGGATCATTATCTCCTCCAGACCGATCTCCTGGCACATGTCTTCCCCTGGAGAGGTGTAGGACCAGTTCAGTTCGGTTGGTCCGCCCCCGGAGACTTATGGAACCAGAGTGTTTCCGGAACGTCCTAGGGGAATTGCCTCCTGATCTCGATGACCTCTCGCTCTATGACATTATTGTCTTCTGGAACAACTTGTTGACTGAGGCCATTGACCAAACGGCTCCCAGGTGTCCGCTTCCGGAATACCAATGATGCGAGTCCCCTTGGTTTACAGAGGACCTACGCCGGATGAAGCGGGAAGGATGGCGGTTGGAGCGACGGTGGCGCCAGAGTCATGCTGAAGCTGACCTATTGCGACATACAGCTAGTTTAAAAGCTTATGCTGTGGCGGTGCAGGTAGAAAAGAAAGTTCTTTGCTGCCCTCATAGCATCCGCAAAGTCATGTCCAGTGGAGCTTCTCCGGGTGGTGCAGCGGCTGGTCAGTCCAGCCTCTCTCCGCCTGGAACTGGAAATCTTCCAGCGCCCGCTGTGACATGTTTGTTGACTTTTTTGTGGATAAAATCGCTCATATTGACCATGACTTTGATGCTGCACTTATAACAGTAGGTGAACCTGAGGGGGTGGAGGACCCGCCTTGTCCGATTTCACTGGATGAATTTCAGTGGGGGTTGCCCGCTGATGCGGCGGATGTCCTTGGGGCTATAAGGGCCAACTGTTGATAATTAGATCCGTGCCCGTCCTGGCTGGTCAAGGCCTGCCGGGAGACATTAGGGCCGTTGCTGGCGGGGGTTATCAATGCCTCCCTTAGGGAGGGCAGGGTGCCAAGTCACCTCAAAGAGGCGGTGGTGAGGCCCCTGCTCAAGAAACCATCTCCTGACATTGACTTCACGGCCAGCTATCAGCCAGTCTCTAACCTTCCCTTTTTAGGGAAGGTTATTTAACGGGTGGTAGCTTGGCAGCTTCAGGGGCATCTAGATCGGGTCAGTTTCCTTGATCCCTCGCAGTCTGGTTTCTGCCCTGGGTTTGGCACAGAGACTGCACGTGTGGCTTTGGTTGATGACCTGCACCGTGAATTAGACCGGGGCAGATCTTCTATTTTAATTTTATTAGATCTGTCTGCTGCGTTTGATTTCGATGACCATGAGATGATGGTGGCTCAGCTGCGAGGCCGGGCCAGGGTGGGCGGAATTGTTATTGAATGATTTTGCTCGTTCCTGGCCAGGAGAACTCAGCACCTGGTTCTCGAGGAATGTACTTCATCTCCCCAGGATCTCACGTGTGGAGTCCCGCAGGGTTCTATTCTGTCCCCCCTCCTGTTCAACGTGTATATGCAGCCTTTGGGCGAGGTCGTGAGAGGGTTCGGCGTGCGGTGTCATCAGTATGCTGATGACACACAACTCTACCTCTCTTTTTCTGCAGACCCAGACCCAGCAGTCTCGGTGCTCACCCAGTGTCTGGCAGCTGTGGGGACTGGATGAGGGTGAGCCGTCTGAAGTTGAATCCCGACAAGACGGAGGTGATGTTGGTGGGTAAGGCAGGGGGAAGGGGGTGTAGCCCCCCATCATCGATGGGGTCTGCCCCCCTATCGTCACACAGGTCCGTAGTCTGGGGGTGCTCCTCGACTCTCAGCTCCACCTGGATCTCCAGGTGGAGGCTGTGGCGAGGGGAGCATTTTGCCAATTACATCTGGTACAACAGCTGCGACCGTATGTTTTGGACTCGGATCTGGCCACCACCATTGATGCCTTTATCACCTCCAGACTAGACTACTGTAACACACTCTACGTGGGGCTGCCCTTGGGGACTGTCCGGAGGTTGCAGCTGGTGCAGAATGCGGCTGCCCGTCTCTTAATGGGGACGGGTCGCCGCAAGCACATTACGCTGGTGCTCCATTTTCTGCACTGGCTGCCTATTATTTTCCGGGCCCAATTCAAGGTGCTGGTAATGACCTATAAAGCCCTAAACGGTCTGAGTCTGGCTTACCTGCAGGACGCCTCAGGCCCCGGATTGCATTGCGACCCCTGTGGTCAACCGGGGACGCCCGACTCGAAGTCCCCTGGGTTGCCCGAGTGGCGACGATGGGGAGGACGTTCTCGGTGGCTGCTCCCAGGCTGTGGAACTCCCTCCCTCCTGACGGACGTCTGCCTGACCCTGGACCTCCCCTCTTTCCGTAGACAGTGTAAGACCTGGCTGTTCCGCCGGACCTTTGGAGAGGGAGACAGGTAGGGTGGGGTAGGCTGGAGAGGGGAAATTCTGCCCTTTTAGTTCTTTTTATTTTTAAAATGTTTTTAATGATATTTTATGCGTGTTTTTATTGTTGATGTATTTTGTAAGCTGCCCTGAGCGGCTCTGTGAGCAGGAGGGGGCGGGATAGAAAAATAGTAAAATAAAATAAATAAATAAATAAATAAATAAATATTATCTCCATTGTGGATTAGCAGAGGTGTTAGCACCAGTAGGCCTCAGCCGAGTCCTTCCACTCCAAGATTATTTCCTCGGTGACTGTTATTTGAGTAGGGCAGAGCTCACGAGGAACAAGCCACATTTCTGATAAAGGCCACAGATTATATTTCTGAGCCTGAACGACGTCTCTTCATTGTAATTAACTCTTAAACAAGGTAGATTTTAAAAAACTCCAGTGTCTACGTATTCACTCTGTGCGTGGTAGAGCAGGAAAGTGTCTTCTATCTTGGTTAATGGATTCTTACGTAAATCCGGAACCAAGACTACGCCACCCTCTGCATTTTCTTCAAGTACCTTAGGGCACTTTCCGACATGCATTGAAGTGTACTTACAAGTTCGGGCAGCAGGACGCGCGTACAAATTACATGCAGGCGAGCTTTGATAATGTTGGAAAAGTGTGCCATGCATGACTGAAGCTTTTTGGTGTGCTGAAAAATGCACTGTACGGAGCTGGATTCTGCAGCTCAGCATAGGACATTTGACAGTGCGCCAAAAAGCTTCAATCATGCATGGCGTGACTTTCCGACCTTACGAAAGCCAGCCCGCATGTAATTTGCATGTGTGTCCTGCCACCAAAACTCATAAGTACACTATAATGCACATCAGAAAGCGCCCTTAGAGCACAAAGGCTGCTTTTACACGACTGTTATACTGGTATTAACCCTTTTAAATCTGGATTGTATGTGATAATCAGAACTGCCATGCAGGATTAATTTACTTCTGCTTCCTGGGTTTTAACTCCTGTTTCCTGGTTTTATACTGGATTAGTTCAACCTGATTTTCAAGGATTTATTTATCCAGAATAAAATACATCCGGAATAGTCATCATGTAAATGCTTACTCTGGACTAGAGCCCCCCTCCCACCCCGCTCCGTCGTACAGAACCGCACAGGTAGAGTTTAGGTCCCCTCTACCCAACATCTCTATGGCATTCTGTAACCTCAGATGGCAAAATATCACAAGTAGGGATTTATAACAGAGAAAGCTATGACAAAATACTACCCATGCTTCCTCCTAATCCACCCTGACTCCGCAGCGGAGAGAATCCATCATACCCACCTGCTCCAGAGACCCATGACAGCAAGAGACATATAGGCACAGCGAGAACGCTGGGAGGAATGGGGCTCACAGCTGTCCATACAGCACTCCATCCAATCACCGTAATGGCATAGCTGTTCATGCTGCCATGCTGGATAAAGTTTTTATCCTGGATCTAATCTGATCGTCTGAACACTTATTCTGGAATAATTTATCCTCCCCCAGTAATGCTTTAATGCAACTAATTGTTTTCACCATTGGGAAGGTTCCTCTTCACATGCATAGCCCAGGTTTTCCCATCTAGTCAGTTTCACTCTGGAATGTAATGCTGGCATTACAGCCAATACCAGTATTACTGTGCTCATGTAAAAACAGCCAGAGTTCCAAACTAAAGCCAGTATAAGCCTGGTTGATCAGATGTTGGACTTGGATCTGGGAGTCAGGGTTCAAATTCCGTTTTAGCTATGAGCTGAACATACTAGGTGGCTCAGTTCCACATCTGTAAAATAGAAATAATAATGACCTGCTTCACAGGGTTGCTGTGAGGGTGAACTAGATAAGGACTGTGAAGCATTTTGAACACTGAAAGTGCTATAGCAATGGGAAATATTACTATTAAGTAGTAGGTTGTGACCCATGAGTAGGAGTATGATATTATAGGATACATTTGAATATCTTCATTGCTGTCTGGAGCAAAACAAATTCTATGCAAGTCTCAAAAGGGTGGTGGAGGTGTGTCATGCCAAGAACTTTCTGGGAACTGGTTCCTTAGAAAATTCTGTACATCAGGGTGGGGCACCTTTTCCCTCCACAGGTCAGGGTGGAGGAGTGAGCAGCATTCACTGAGGCGGAGCATGTTGAAGTGCGATGGGGAGCAGAAGGGCCGACTGCCTACAGATTGCTACAGCGGGCTGACAGGACCCAGAATGACCCAGAAACACACCACTAGCCGATGGTCAATCCATAGGTCAGATAAAAGGGGGCTAGCCAAATGTGTCCCATGGACAGAAGAGATGGGGTTCCAACCTTCACTGTAGTGTACATGGAACATAGTCTCAAGGCTAACTGGAGCAGCTTCCCATACCCACTGACTTCCATGGTGCAGGATGCTATTTTGAAAAGATTCTGATGTTTAAGCTGCCCTTCTTAATTTGGTGTAGGTATTTACAATGACATTTGCTAATGTACCACTCAGTGACTAGGTAAAGTGGTGGAGAAGACACAAACCCTGTTTCTTTGCAGCAGAAGTGCCAAAATATTGCAGCCACTGTTTATTTCAATTTATGGCATTCTTAAAGCAAGTGGATATGCAGCTTATTCTTTGAAATATTCTAAAAATTCCAACGTGCAAGTGGAAATTCTCTGCCCTGCGGTATGCACTGAAGTGGGTCGACCACCTTTTAAACAGGGCTGAAAAAGTCCCTCGCCTGCTCGCCTCTAACTAGTATCCTATTGGAGCTGATGGGTGGATTTGTATAGCCCTTGTCCCGAAGGCCATCCTTCTGGGAGCAGCAATGCCCGCAAAACTGGACCAGTTCCCTTTCCCCTAAGAATTCCTGCTCCCTGCCAATTAGGCGACTAGCCAGGAGCAGAAACAAGACTGATGCAAGGTTTTTTTGCCACCTTAGGCAAAGGATGTTTTGCCGCCTTCCCTGCCCAGACGATGCACAGCCTGCACACATGTGTTTAGGCTCATGCCCACAGCTGGCTTCCCCGAGTACGGAGAGGTTGGTAGGCTTGGCTCCCCCCATCTCCAATCCAGTTGCCCCACTTGCTGAATTGCTTGGGGTGGCCAGGGGTAGGGGTTGTTTCCCCCTTCAGCTTGCCACCCTGGGCACCTGCTTGCATGGTTACACCGGCTCCGAGAGGAAGCACCGGCTCTTACCTCACCTGTCCTGCAAGCGTCAGGCTGGGGCTTATGGTGTGGAAGGGGCACAGTTCTGCATCCCTGCCAAACGGCTAGAAGCAGACACACGTTGTCATCCCGTAGGCTTAATGTGCCTATTTAGTATATAATTCACATATGCAGGGCAGGAAAAATATATAAAACTAACATATGACTGAAGTTGTCTATTAGAAGGACGCACTTCGGAAACCTAATGCCCCCCTGTGAAATTTGTCAGGTCCGGTCCATGAAAATTGGCATTTTTAATTTTTATTATTATTAATTCTTTTGCTATTCAAAAACCCAGCAATGTTATTACCCAGCAGACCACCAACCTTCCCGCACAGTTATGCTGTACACACAGATGGGCGAGTTCTCCCCTCTCTGCTCTTCTGAACTGTTTCTTGGCAAGGAACCTGAACAGCTGCACATCTGCAAGTGAGGAATCTTTCTGAGATAGGGAGGGGAGAAGGGAATGTTGCTACCCTCCCCCTCCTCAAAAGCAAGCGCAGTGCTTGCCACGGCCAAACCCCTGATGGGTTGATGTAATCACTAACACATGCGTGTCTGCACATGGTGCTTAGCAAACATGCCAGCGTCATTAGCACACCTCACCTGAACTGCTAGCAGGAAGATGGCTTGTCAGCAAGATCTTAAAGTATTACTGGAAATATTGCTGGGAGTGCTAGACTGAGGCATGCCACTACTGTTTACCTGCAACAAGGCCCCAATTCAGGAGAGCATTTAACCACCTGCTTCAATCCCATTTCCTTTAATGGTGCGTAACAACATGATTACTGCATTCTTTGCTCTTGATTAGAGCAGGGCTGAAATTTCACGTTACAGTACATTAATTTTTTTTTGGCAAATAAAAGCGAGATCAGAGAAAATCCAGAGCCACCTCCAATGACTTTAGACTTCTGGACCTCCATTAGTGGGACACAGAGGGTAATTTCAGACGTGCTGGGCCTCCAGGCCCAACATGCTGAAACCCGGATCCCGGTCTGTGATCAGGCCAGCTGTCCTTTAGACGTGCCAGCCTGATCACTGTGGGGAATCAGGGCGGGGCTGTGCAGCGCGATGTGCGGCCGCTCAGCTCCGCCCCCCTGCGCTCCCATGGCCGGCCACCCTCGGGGACGGACAGGTGCAGCGACCAATTAGTCGTTACCCGCAGCCATTCCCAGTCCCGGATCGTGGCCACAATAATCATAGTTCTGGAGGTGAGGCCGGCCTCACCTCCAGAACCGTAGTCAATTTGATCCTGGCCGGGTGTTCACTGTGGTGAACATCTGGTCAGAAGCAAACAAACGTTCCCACGATCGCTGCCACCACACCGGATCCACTGTGGTTCAGTGTGGTTAGCAGCGATTTTGTAACGTCTGAAAATACCCAGTCATAGGGCCAGAAGAGACCTCAATGCTCATCTAGTCCAGCCTCCTGCACTGACGCAGGAGGTGGGAGCGCACTGTTGGAGACAGGATGCTGGGCTCGATGGAGCACTGATCTGGCCCATATTCACCATACCCAAACTGCCCCTGCAGAGGAATCCATCCACCAAGAGAGAAATGTAGCCTAAAATCAAAGATCTGTCACAAGAACAACTCAAAAGTGACCAGAAACAGAAATAACAGAGAGAATTTTTTGAAATATCTATCCAGATGACTCAGACAAGTAAGCCAGGCACCACACTGCAGGAGAAGGAAAAAAAAAAAAACAAGACCCCAAAGACCCCAAAACCTCTGAACCAACTGCTGATCTTACCTGGGAGAAAATTCATTCCTGGCCCCAAATATGGAGATCAGATAGACATGAAAATCCCACCAGTCAGGCACCCAACATATAATTATAGCATACACCTACCCTTCCCACCTACAGTTGTGGGCATCTTTGATGCTTCAGGAAGAAAGGAGAAAACCAGAATATGTTAAAGGGTTAAAATAAAATAGTTCCTTCCTGTAGCTTCAAAAGGAAACCTCAATCACAAGCTGTCTGTCATGAGTTTATCCAACTGGATTTTAAAGTTAGTGCGGAAAGTTATCAAGATGCCCAGATTTGTGGAGTCTGGAATACTCCGGTGCTGGCATGGGCAGGGAGGGTGCGCAGCAATGCCAGCTCTTGCCAAGCTGTCATCTGTCCCTTGCTGGAACTACTGCTGCTATGTGTTGCTCATCTGCCCGCCACACCACCACCACCTCCAGCTAGGAAAAAACACCCTCAGTTCCCATTGCTTTCTGTGCCCACTGAGGCTTCCGGAATGTGAGCCACCCAGAGGCTAAAGGAAAAGGGTGGGATTACAAATTGAAATAAATAATATATTTTCTGTTGGGTTTTGTTGTGCCTTCTAGCTTCTACAGTTTTAGGATGCATGTGCCACACATGTTCTAGATTTTCTAAGCTTCCCCAAAGCCGCAAGCTTTTTTTCTTTGCTTTTTTTTTTTTTTTTTTTTTTAAAGCACACAAATATGAAAGTCTCATGAAACAGTGGCTACATAAGCATAACTAGACACTGGAGACTAGGGGTCTTTCCACAAGAAGGATGGTAGGTTGCCACACGCTGGTTGTTCCTGCAGAGTAGCCAAAATAGATTTTAATTCCATTTTATGTGAAAGAGGTCTAGGATGAAAGCAAAGTTATTTGCATTAATTAGAAATTAGACCCAGATATTCAAATTTACATTAATCTCGGACTCCAATCCCAATTTTGCCTCCAACAAAAATCTGGACAGCAAAATAGATATTGGGGGGGGGGATGCCACAAACACCATTCTGCAAAAGAAAATACAATATTTCCTGTTCTGAGAGTTACACAGGATATATTTACAATAGAAGCATCACATCCAATTCTCCAATACGATCATGATTGAAATCATGTCCATCCTTACCCCCTACTTTCTGTGCTGTCTGAACAAAACCTAGAATGATAGTAAGTTTCATATATTCATAAATGATCTGAAGAAGGGAGTAAAGAGTGAGGTGATCAAATTTGCAGATGGCACAAAGTTATTCAAGGTAGTTAAAGCCCAAGTGGACTGAAGAATTGCAGGAGAATCTTGTGAGACTAGGTGACCGGGCATCTAAATGGCAGATTAAATTTAATGTGGACAAGTGCAAAGTGATGCACATAGGGAAAATAATCCAAGCTATATGTACACAATGCTGGGTTCTAAATTAGAAGTTATCAATCAGGAAAAGGATCTTGGAGTCACTGTGGTCAATACATTGAAATCCTCAGCTCAGTTTGCGGTGGCAGTCAAAAAAGCAAACAATGTTAGGAATCATTTCGGAAAGAGATAAGACTGAAAATATCATAATACCCTCTATAGATCTACACCTGAAATATTGTGTGCACTTCTGGTCACCCCATCTCAGAAAAGAGATAGTAGAACTAGAAAAGGCACTGAACATTATACAGTGCCTTTTACAACCCACAGCCAATATCCACAAATTACTTACTCCATTGTACCTTACAGATGCTGCTAAGTGCAGTGACTGTCATGAAAGTCTGTTAAACTGAAGCCACACGAGTCTCTAAGACTGAGGCTATTGGAAGAGGGTTCAGAAGCAGGGTGGTATGGAAAGGGTACTGCTGAGACTGCTGTTTGGTGGCACAATACAATCTCATATGGTCTTTGTCTCCCCACAGCAAAGGTATATATACAATAGCAGGGTTCTTCAGACAAAAGCCAAGATGGGCAGCAGCTCCCTCCCAACCTGCCCACAGCAGCTACAGTTTCTCCCCAGGTGGGACTGCTGCAGACAGAGCACTCTCCTAGTCTGCTAGAACAACCATCTCTTCCAATTCTGAGTTGCTACAGGCAGACTGGAAGGAGGCTGCTGTCCCAAGGAATCGGCTGTCTTATGGCAAGAGTATTTTGCCACCAACCCACAGTGACAGAAACCCCTCTTGATCCTCCCTCCTCAACAGTCTCAAGACAACTCTTGGGGCTCCAGGGGAGGGACTGTTCACACATTACCCAAGAGCCATGAACATGTGCAATTTTCTAGGAGAAATTACCCACATTTAGGCACCTAGCCAGGCCCACGTTTGTGCATTCATGAACTTGGCTTTGGAAGCACAGCTACATGACCAACGAAACATAGGCAAATGCCCCAAGAGAGGGAATGTTGTTTGGAACACAAGGTTTGTCTGAAGACTCATCTTTAAAAAGAGCATGGGAGCTTTACCTTCGCCACAAAGAGGTGGAAAAGACCTTGGTTTAAGTGCTCTGCTTGAAGAACAGCATGTATCAAAGAAACTGCCTGGCCAGTTCTGCAATGCCCTATTAAACCCAAAGGCCATTGTGAGAGAGACACAAGCAAACAAGATCTACCAACTGAGCTATACAGAGGCTTTTCTTTCTCTCACACAGCTCTGGTTGCTCAAAGCTTATTTTTCACTTTCTCAAAGGGGTTTCCCAGAACACAGAGACCATTTTATTTCATATCCCCTAAATTCTTCTGATTAAAATGATGAGGATAAGCATACCAAGATTGTGTGTGCTCCCCTCACCCTATTGCAACAGAGATTTGAAAATAAAAAACACAACATCCAAGATTAACGAAAGGAGGCTGTAAACATTAAGTGGAAAAGAAAGAAAGAAAGAAAGAAAGAAAGAAAGAAAGAAAGAAAATCTTCCATCCCAAGCCAACTAGTACTGGTTTGACTCAGCATTCATTACTCAGTTCCTGGTGGCTCAGAAATAAAGTCCACAACTTTTATGAGGGGGGAAAAAAGCTGTCAGAAGCACGTAAAACTGCTGCCTGGTAAAGAACCACAACCCACAGGAATCATCTCAGAATGATATGCAACTAGATGAGACGGTTCCAGGAGTTAGTCAATAATAAAGAGGATGGTTGACACCAAAACCCACTCTCTTTTATATTTTCAGTGGTTTTTCACTGTATGTGTCGTTTGCACCCCACTGAAATCTTACAAATCCCTCTTCCATTTCTAACATTCACTCTGGAGAACCCTTTCTCCCAGATACAATCTGGATGCCACACTCTTAAAAGCCTAAGAAACACTCCTAAGATACTAACAAAGCAGAGCTGCTAAAGTGCCTCAAGCTACTTGGTCTTACCCAAGATCAAGCACTACCTCCACAGTCTCTCCATAGGTTCTGCCAACCCAGGGAACAAGAGACCAGAAATTAAACTATGGATTACTGAAATGCACCAATCATCAGACCACCAAGCAAGCTCCATCTAGGATTATGAGGGGAAACAAGCCTGTTGGATATTGCTTTGAGCTCCAACGTTTGGCAAGTAGAGGCAACTTCTAGAGATTGCCATGCTCAGGCGATGCGTGGCAATCTTACATGACACCCACCTCGGCAACCCAATGGTTCCTTTGCTTGCATGAGTTTCATTTTGAGACTTTGGTTATAATCTCATCACAGTCCAGACAGGAGCAAAGAGATGTAGAGTACTGCATGTCCAGGATCAACTGGGATCATTATTATTATTATTTCTAAAACTTATATGCCATCCCCTCCTGCCTCAGGCATCTCGGGGTGGCTCACAGCATTTTAAAACATAATATACAATAAACAACAATTAAAAGAGTAATTAAAACCCATCCCCTTCTCACCCTAACCCAACCCACCCACCCCACCTCCCGCGGGAAAGGCCTGGCGGAACAGCCAGGTCTTACAGTGTCTGCGGAAAGAGCGGAGGTCAGTAATCAAGCAGACCTCCAACAAGAGGGAGTTCCACAGTGCAGCCACAGAGAACGCCCTCCTCATGATGGACACCGGGGAAACCTGGGGGACTCCGAGGACGATGCCCCCGGCCGACCGCAGGGGTTGATCCAGGTCCCAGAGAGTGAGGCAGTTCTGCAGGTAGGTGGGACCCAAGCCATTTAGGGCTTTAAAGGTTAACACCAACACCTTGAATTGGGCCCAGAAAACTATCGGCAGCCAGTGCAGAGAACGGAGCACTGGTGTAACGTGCTTACGTCGGCCCGTCCCAGTCAAATGAAACTCATCCCACAAAACAGGACAAGACGGGGCTACTGTATGAAGGCAGCCTCTGACAGCAATGTTGTATTACCAAATTTGTACCTCGTGGTGCATTTCATATAAAAAGACGACCAAAGATAGTTCAAAATTCTCCCACTTCTTTCCTGGTTTTGCCGACTTCAAAGCATGCCCACAGAAAAACCTAGGTGAATGGCAAGTCACCAGGTTGGCATGGTATCAAGGTGTTCATTCACTCTGCTATTAGCATGTGGTATGCACAACCTTTTAAGCACATACACAGCCATGCTGCCAGGTGGAAGACAAATACGGAGCACAAGGACAACCTAAAACACTGCCATAGTGTAACACAGTGACTCCAATGCTCTGTAGATGGTTATTTAACGCCCATCTTCCACATGCTATGGCAAGCAAGTGCTCTCAAGGTTACAATGAATGGTAAAAATTCAGATGCTATGTTGTATTATTATTATTATAAACATTTATATAGCGCCAGCCATGTGCCTGGCGCTGTACAGAACATAGAAATAGACCCGGTCCCTGCCTGTGGCTTACAATCTAAAAGTAAGTATTTGATGCACATACACCAAATGTAGTTAATGCTAAGACCGCCAACTGTAGCAGGTTACATGGAGAAGTTTCAATCAATTCATAAAACAAAAGACCAATCAAAATAAAGATGAAGGTGTTTTCTAACTTTTGTTGCTGCTGCTACAGCCATTGTTTAGTGCTAAAGAAAAGTTCAGGATTGAAAGGGAAGTCCTCTATTTAGCAACAAAAGAGGTACAGAACAGATAAACAAGCAGGCACCCCGTTTCAATCTTCCAATTTTCCTCAGCTCACGCTCAGCCTTTGCAAAATCAAGATCTTGGCATCATCATCATGTAGGACTGGAATTCTGGCCTCTTTGAAGTCAAGAGGATTTTGGTTAACGGCGTAGGCTGGACCTGTTTCACCTTAGCCGTGACAAGGTACGCGATAGCTCTTCAGTCTCCTAGTATGTGCTTGTGACCGATTGCAGCAGCCTTTTGCCATGTAAACCTTCTTCCACCCAGAACTGGACCAAGAACAGCCACTTATTTTATACCAGCCACACAGAGTGTGAATGAATTGGCAGCTGTCTTAAACCATTGTTTACCTGAACTGTGTTGAAATCAGCAACCTGTGTTTTCATTCCAATCTCTCTCTGAATTTTTAAAATAAAAATTACAAATTATGCTACAAAACTAAGACCGAGGTGGGACTAGGCTCCAAACCTTTATATCTGATCTTTCCTCCAGTAAGACAGAAGCAAATATTCAGATTAAAAATAAGCAAGGTATTAGCAGGTAGAAAAAGATTCCTCCAAATGTATATAAAATCTAGGCAGCCCTCCTTTCACATATCTTTTTGTATACAATTCCTTGGGTCTTTCAATTCTCTCTCTCTCTAAATTATACCTTTATCTACCATCTCCTGTCAAGAGCCCTGTTGTCACCTTCCTGTATAACAAAAAACAGAAACCGATTCTATTAAGATGGGGATGGAAAAGTTGTGAAGAATTTGCTAGGACTTCAGAATGGATTGTCTAGCAGCAGAGTGAGTAGAATCAGCCACTGCTACAACACTCAGCCCTGAAAAGTGGGCTATTGCTCTTTTAAATTTATTACTGCTTTTCCTCCCTATAATTTAAAGGAAAAAATGTGCCTGTCAGTGTTTCCACTTGGGAATCTGGTGCTGGAAATTTAAAGCCTATGGAATACTTACAATTTGTCCATCCAAGAGAGGCTGTATGCTACAGAGCTAGGGCAGTCAGTCCTTGTTATTGTTTACACCTGCGTTCTCCAGGATGATGCTGATGATTAATTATATATGATAGTTTGCTAACCATCATTAGAAATTAAATGGCAGCTTATGCAATCAGAAGTAAAGCAGAATTACACAAGCTTTTCCATCCACACCCAAAGCTGTTTATAATTTAATCCCCCCCCCCCCCACTTTTGCCTTCAAAAGGAAGAAAACTTAGGTTACCATCCAACCATTTTCTTTCAAATGAAGTACTCTGAAATCTTTACACATTGGTTTTTTTCCTCTGTTACACACACATTTTCCTCCAGTTTACACTAAGCGCACACTTTTGACAATGGCAGAGGACTGCACGAAGGTAAACGTCCCTGACTTCTGTCACCGTTAGGTGAGCAAGGCACCAAAAATCCAGCTTTTGTTATATAATCAGCTCCCTCCCTCCCCCGTAGTGATGTGTGTAATAAATCAGTCCCCCTCCCTGCTTTTCCAGTTAGTTTATTCTTTGGAGATTGGGGGGGGTGTTTATTTTTTTAATCACAATGCACCCTGAATGGTTAATGAAAGGTACTCTGAATACTTCTCCCAAGTAAAGCAAAAGGCGGAGTTAGGGAAAAGAAGTGTGTGTGTGTGCGCGCGTGCAAATATCCTTACACTGATAACAAACAGGTCCACCTCCGCTGCAGCCAGCTTCCATTTTCTCCTCCAAAGAATATAGATTTCCACAAGCCTGTAAAGTGTCCAAGCCTGCTGGGGTCTCTGCATTCCTGGGAGCAGAGCAACTCCAAAGAAAAGGAGAGTTTGCTCAGCTTTCCTCCATAACAATACAGACCCCACAGTGCCCCAGCAACAAAATCCCGGGGGCTGGCAGGCGCCGGATTCACGAGGATGGGGAGGAACAGGGAGATTTGTTAAAGCTTGTGCCAATCTGTTTTGTCACTCAGCATCACACGGGAGCTCTTGACACCCCCATATCGATACACGGGGATGACAAACTAACTACAAACCTAAACTCAGAATGGATTCCCCCTTCCCCCACCCCCTTCACAGAGTTTTGCTCCTACCTTCCTCCCTGGCAGTAGCTGGGCTGCAGCTAGATTGCCCTCCGTTCTCATTTTGGGTGCCTCCAAGCCCAGCCTGGCAGTGGCAGTAGCGGCGGCAGCAGCAACATCTGGATGCATGGCTCCCTGGCTTGCCCCCCTTTTGTTAGCAGCGCTCTGTACAATCCACTTTAAAAGGAGTTTTCCTCTCCCTTGAAATCCCCTCCGCCCCGAGCCATAAAGATCAGTTTCCACTTTAAACCATTCCACAGGCGCAACCAGGAGGAGTCTCTCCCCCCAGAGTTTTCCTTTTTGTGGCGCTTATTCTCTCTCCCCCCCCCAGATCCTTCGCTTACTTTTTCCCCTTTTTTTCTGACTTTGTGGCCATCTCTTCAAGCTCGTGACGTTCATCCCACCCCTTCCCCC
The DNA here is from genome assembly GCA_003113815.1 of Sphenodon punctatus. Classification (NCBI taxonomy): domain Eukaryota; kingdom Metazoa; phylum Chordata; class Lepidosauria; order Sphenodontia; family Sphenodontidae; genus Sphenodon; species Sphenodon punctatus. The sequence goes on from QEPC01000081.1 coordinate 1,936,078, forward strand.
TCCCACTCCTGCCTTTCTTCCCACCCTTCCCTAGCCTGACCCATCCTGACTCCTTTCCAGAGAGCTAATCTGCAGCTGGCTGAAGAACAGGCCCCATTGCCATGGAAACCCAGAATACTTGACAGGCTTGGGGAAACTACAGTGAACAGGACCTTTTACCGGACTCTCTACTGAGGGGATTTAACTCTTTCAGTGCTCATCTCTCTGAGCTGTTCCCCAAAGCCTTAGCAGCTTCCACACTCACCTAAGTCTACTTTAATGAACACAAAGGGTCTCCTTCTCTGATCTAGAGGGCTATGCCTTGCAAAACAAAATACGATTGGGTTATTAATTATTATTATTATTATTATTATTAACAAACATTTATATAGCGCCAGCAGTGTACCTGGCACTTTACAAAGTAATAAAATAGACACGGTCTGGTTAGTGCCTGAACCAAGGATCTCAAAGCACCTTTCACTGCTTAACAATAAAGAAAATAGGACATTTAATGATTTTTTACCATACTTCTCATCTTGCACAATATTAAGTTTTGACATAGTGAAACTTAGGATTTTTTGAAAAGTAGGTCACTCAGGTCAGGCACCACCATTTGAAAGGTTTGTGTAGGATGAATATGTTAACTGTACCAAATTTGGTGCTTTAATCCAGCGTGTCACGGTTTCACTCGAAATACGCCCTAAACCACTAGACTAAGTAGCTTGCCTCTTGCTGGACAGGCCTAACAACACTCCATAATGGGATTCCCTTAAATCCCCAAAGCCCTATCCCTCACCGTAAAACCCTCACCACCCTAGTCTGCCCGCTCCCCCAGCTACTGCTACTAATTTTATAGTGCTACTAGACATACACGACTAGGTATACGCAACGCTTTACAGTCACAGATTGTCCCTGCCCCATGGGTTTACACTCTAAGGCCACTTTCACACCTGACGAGGAGGCACTATTAAAATGACACCTAGGCAAAGATGTGGAAGCAGGAAGTAGCCCGATGCAAACGGGGCTCTGCTGCAGCTTTGTTTGTGCATGACAGGGCTGGATTTTGCGCCGCAGCAGAACCCCATTTGCACCAGCGCTACTTCCGGCATCGGGCTTCTCCCCACTGCCGCATCTTTGCTTGTGCGTCATTTTAACAGCACCTCATCAGGTGCGAATGTGGCCAAGATGGGCAAGGATGAGGGAACACACAGACATTCCCATTTTACAGATGGGGAAATGAGGCTGAGAGGTTATGACTTGCCCATGGTCACCCAGTGCGTTCATTGGCTAGGGTGAGATTCAAGCCCTCTCTCCCAGGTCCAAGTCCAGCACCTTATCCACTACACCACACTGGGGGAGGAGGGAAACAGAGGGGACAGTCTCCTCAATGTCAGCTTCACAGTGGCAAAACTGCTGCTGTGGGAGAGGGGTTGAAATTAAGAGAGGGATGTTTCCTGTATCCAAACTCATCCCGGTGAGTTTTTCCTTCCCTCCTCCACCCCTCATTTTTATGCAACAGTTAAAACACCATCTTTTTATATGTCCATCTTTTGCTCTCCAAGACACCCAGTTGGGAATTTTCTAGTGATTTTGGTGAGAAAAATTCCCACAACTCACAACGGGGTCGCTGTATTATTGCAGGGCACTAGGTTTGATTATGTATTTATAATCGAGAGGGAATTGTTGCCCCTGTATAGGACTCTGGTAAGACCATATCTGGACTACTGTGTTCAGTTCTGGTCACTCATGTTTAAAAAGGGGAAGGTCATAGCTCAAGTGTTAAGAGCGCATGCTTTGCATGTATAACATCCCAGGTTCAATCCCCAGCATCTCCACTTCAGGACCTCTAGTAGCATGCCTGGGGGAGGCCTCTGCAAGGGGCGTGGAGAGGTCTCAGGTAGCACACTGGGATGGCCTCTGGCAGAGACCCTGGAAGAGCAGATTTGGACCTGAATTTGAAACTCCTGCTGCCGTGTCAGGTTGTGACAATACTGGGCTAAGATGGACCATTGGTCTGACTCAGTTAGGCAGTTTAGTTTAAGGATAAACAAACTGGAACAAATGTAACATAGAGCTACCAGGATAATTAGACAGATGGAGGACTTGCCCTATGAGATGAGGCTGAAGGAGCTTGGCTTATTTAGACTATCAAAAAGAAGGCTGAGGGGAGATAGGATTACATTGTATAAATATATATCAGGGGAGCTAATGCAATAGAAGGGGAAGATTTGTTCAAACTAAAAAGGAGCATGGGTACAAGAACTAATGGATACAAGCTGGTTATCAATAAATTTAGGCTGGAAATAAGGTTTTTCACAATGAGAGCAGTGAACTACTGGAATAAGCTTCCAGGGGCAGTTGTGGGAGCAAAGAATCTGAATAGCTTCAAAATGGAGTTAGATATATTTATGGCATATATCTTGTGAGGAATTTTTATTAGTTGATGTTGCAGGACAAGGTGCCCACCCCAGCAATACATGTTGGTCCCCCACCCCCCTTTTCTTCCTAGCATCAAAGTAGTCTGCAGCTGGAGGTGGGACTGTCAGGGCATTCTGAAGCCTGGGTACTATATTGTATATCAGGTGCCTGGCTGCTGGGGCCTGCAAGCATGCTCCGGGTCTAACTGAGCATCATATTTGGGATCAGGACAGAATTTTCCCCCTGGACAGATTGGCAGTTGACTCGGAGGGTTTTTCACCTTCCCCTGTAGCATGGGTGTGGCTTGCCTGTTTGGGACATCTGGATTCTCTTTTCCTAAAATCATTTCCTGTTATTTCAGGCATTGGTGTGCTCTGGTTAGTTCCAGTCTTAGTTTGTAACTATTGGTGGGATTTCTCTGTGCAGATGGTTGGGATGTGGCAGGTCCTGTAGTGGTGAAGGAGTCTGGACTAGATGAACCTTGAGGTCCCTTCCAGCCCTGTGACTCTAAATTTTTGGATGAAAGTTTATGGGATAGTACACTGGAGAGGAAGAGCAGAGGTGTGGCTCACACCCAACTAGTTAAAAAGAAGACTGCATTTGGGAGCTGCAGGTGTCAGAAACTCTACCTAAAGGAGTGGTTGGTGGACTTCTATGTTGGTGGGTGGGGCCAGCATTAAAATTTCACACTTACCTGATAGAACACACACTGAATGAAAAAACCATAGTGTACAGTGTACACAAAACAAAAAACTACACAATGGCAGTGGCATCAATAGTGAGCTAAATGCAAAGCTCAGTGTGAAAAAATCAAAAGGGAAAACCAGCATTTACTCCTGTTGATCAGGTGCTAGGGGGGAAAAACTGGCAGGTCAAGGTTTCAAGTCTGTTTTAAATAAGGGGAAATTATATGTATGTGTGATTTGTTTCACTTTTTAAAATTGCTATTTTAAAAAGAAGAATCCACTCAAAAGAGAAACCCTGACACACAGGGAAGAACCCTTACATGTGCCCTGACTGGGAAATGCTGCAGGGTGAGCTCAGCCCTCAACACACACCAGAGAATTCATCCTGCCAGGGAAAGGCTCTATAAATGCCTAACGGTGGGGAAAGCTTTAGTAGTGTGAACTTCAGTCTTCACATGCATGAAAGAACCTAAACAGTTCCCTCATCCCCAGCTCAGCTGCAGTTGTAGTTGGGAAGAGAGGAGGGCATGACTAGAAGAGGCAGCACGGGGCAGAATGTTTTAGCAAACAATATAGTAGACCAAAAGCTTAGCTGCTAAGTCACACTGATGGTGCTGCATTTCTAATTCCTCACCTCAGACCAGCACCTCTCATTCCTGCTCCCCATCCCTTATACTAAGGGCGCTTTTATTTATTTTATTTATTTATTTCTAGATTTATACCCCGCCCTTCCTGAGAACAGTTCGGGGCGGCTTCCAACAAAAAAATATAAAATACATATAAAACCATTTAAAAACACATCAAAAATACATAAAGTATTAAAACAGGGCCCGGGAAACATTAAAAACAATAAAATAGGGTAGGGGAGATAAAACCCCATTAACCCACCCTCCCCAAAGGCCTGGGCGAACAGCCAGGTTTTACATCTTCGCCGGAATATCAAAAGGCTTGGGGACAGGCGAGCATCCTCCGGAAGGGAGTTCCAAAGACGCGGCCCGGCCACCGAGTATGCCCTCTCCATTGTGGCCCCCTGCTTAACACGGGGGACCTCCAAGAAGGCACCCCCGGAAGACCAAAGGAGCCGCTCTGGGGTGTGGAGGGTGAGGTGGTCCCTGAGGTACAAGGGGCCCAGACCGTGAAGGGCCTTGTAGATCAAAGTCAAAACCTTGAACCTGGCTCAGCTCACTATCAGCAACCAGTGCAGAGTCTGGAGCACAGGTGTTATGTGCTCCCAACGACACGTCCCCAAAAGGAGGCGGGCCGCCGCATTCTGCACTAGCTGCAGCCTCCGAACCAGGCACAAGGGAAGCCCCACGTAGAGCGTGTTGCAGTAGTCCAGCCTCGAGGTGACGAA
>QEPC01000081.1:1949946-1961669 GCA_003113815.1 Sphenodon punctatus
TCCCTGCTACATTTGGCCTTCCAGTGACCTGACAGAAGACCATGTTTTAGCCACCCGAACACAACCGAACGCGATTCGAATTGAACGAACTGTTCGGCCTTTTCGTAGTTCGGTGTTCGGTTCCGTTCGGTGTGTTCGCTATTTCGGTGTTCGGTGTTCGGTCCGTTCGGTGCGTTCGTGTTCGTGTTCGTGTTCGTTTGTTCGAACAGGCCGAGTTCGGGCCGAACACCGAACTACCGAACCGCGTTCGCCCATCCCTAGAAAAGGAGGATCTGGGAAACTAACTATATACCGGTCAGACTAACATCAATACCTGGGAAGATACTAGAGCAGATTATAAAGCAGTCACTCTGTAAGTATCTAAAAAAATAATACAGTGATTACTAGAAATCAGCATGGATTTGTCAAGAATAAGTCATGCCAGATTAATCTTATCTCAAGTTACTAGTTTAGTGGATCATGAGGATGCCATGGACATAATGTATCTTGATTTCAGCAAGACATTTGACAAAGTCCCCTATGATATCCTTGGTGACAAGCTGGTAAAATGTGGGCTAGATGATTATACCATGAGGTGGATTTATAGCTGGTTAAAGAACCATACTCAAAGAGTGCTCTTCAATGGCTCCTCATCAATCTGGAGGAAGGTGTCAAGTGCGGTGCTGCAGGGCTCTGCCCTGGGCCCGGTACTGTTCAACATCTTTATTAATTACTTGGATGCGGGAGTAGAAGGAATGCTTATTAAACTTGCAGATGACACAAAGCTGGGAGGGATAGCTAACACCTTAGAAGACAGAAATAAAATTCAAAATAATCTTGGTAAGTTGGAAAACTGGGCTGAGACTAACAAGATGAAGTTCAAGAGAGATAAATGTAAAGTTCAGCCTGCCGGACCTTTTAAGATTGAGGAGCTATGAGTTGTTAGGACCCACCTTTTGTATACTGTACTTTCAGGAAGATGAAGGAAATAATGACATTTAATGAAGTTTTAGAGAGAGGAAGAGTCTTCCAGGAGCTGACCAGAGTTCTGAGGGCATCTGAAGAAACACATGCTAATTAATAAAATTCACTTAGCCAATCCTCCCATGAGCTGTCTTACGTTACACAACAAAGTTAAGAGCCAGCTGACTCAATGGCACAGCACATAAAAGGACTCAAAATAGCTGCACTATGAAGGAGAACCAGAGTCCTCACACACAGCAAAAGAGTTAAGGTGCCCATCCCCTACCGCTTGTGGACACTCCCAGCTGCCACAGAACATTCTGGTTGCACCCCCGCACCCTCCCCCCCATCTGCTGTTGGCCCACATTAGGTTTCCCTCCCTGTGCCAAGTCAGACCTCTCCGATGTGAGATGCAAGAATCAATCACTCATTTTTCCTCTGGCTAATTTGCATGCCAGAGCTCTATTAGCTGCAATGAGAGGAGTGGCCACATGTGCAAAGAGGTATCCTGGGTGGAGTCCTTTCAGGTTTGCCATTTTTCACCTGAAAAAACAATAGGGTTTGAGGTGCCAATGGGCAGGACATTCCCTTAAAGTTGGGAATTGGTAGGAATATGGGTTTCATGAGTTACAGCAGTCTAGGCAGAGTACTCTCAAGTCGAGTGGGATGCCTCAGGTCAGTCAGCTAACAAGGGCCACTGTTCAAGCAGGGACGTAGCTCCCATGGAGCAAGGCGGTTCAGGTGAGCCCGCACCTCCCAGTCTGGCAGGACCCTTTTGCAAGCAACTTGAGTGCAGCTAGGAAATGTTCAGAGTGGGCAGAGAAGGGAGCAGGGCCAGCAAGCTGTCTGCCCCAGTCTTCACCCACTCTGAAAATGTCATAATGGTGCTGACTGCTCAGGCTGCTTGCAAAGGGCCCCACCAAATTCAGAGTGGGGGTGGAGTGCCGGCCCTGCTCCCACTGAAAACCCTGGTGGGGTGCTTGCTACTCCCGGGAGTACTGGGAGCTGGGGCAGCGCAGTGCCACCACCTTTGGTGGGGTAGGCCAAGGCTAGCCAGGAGCTCCCTCGGGAGGGACATGGGGGAGTGGGGTTGCGACTGCCCAGGAGCCTCACTGCACGTCACCTGCTCCAGGGGATCACAACAGCGACCAGCAGCAGGGCTCCTGTGGCCACCCCCCCAGCAACAGCAGTGTCCTACAGCATCGCCTGCTACCCAGTCCCCTGAGCAGCGATAGTGACACTGACTCCCAGTGGGCCACCCAGAGCAGCATGGCTCCTGGCCACCCCCATGGTGCCTTGCAGCAGGGCTCCCAAAGTTTCCTCCTCTGCAGCAGCATGAAGCGGGGTCTCTCAACCACCCTAATAAGCCCAACCCCCTTGCTCTGAGGGGGCTCCTAATAGGGATCTGAGCCCAGGTCCTGCACAGCCTTGCTATGCTGTCCCCCCTGCCCCGAGTAGAAGCATCCCAAATAATCTCTTCTATCAGGGAGGGCAGGGCATGAAGAGAGGTAAATGCTAAGATAGCAACGATTCAGAACATTAAAAAAAACACACCTTGAACTGCACATAGGAATGGACTGGAAGCCATTGCAAACAAGCATCACCGGCTCCCTAGAAAATGCATTACTAGCAGTTTGTTTACATAAGCACTTTTCTCAGAGTTAAGTACCTCCTACCTTGTCTTCATACCTCTCAACCCCTGGACTCTGGAAAGACGGACAGCAACACTCAGAAACAGGGACTATAAAAGAATGCATTTGCATAATATTACAGATGCTAATTTGTGGATTTCACTTACCGAGACATTCCCCGGTTGGCTCCCTTACCTCCTGCTACTCTAATCCCTCCCATTCAGAGATCATTTCTGAGAGATCATTTCCCCTTCTAGCTTCTCTGCCTGCTTCTGACATGGCAAGCACCAACAGACTGGAAGTGCTGTGTGAAGAGGAAATTCTGTCCATCCACCCCCAGCATCTTCATCCCACGCGGCAAACAGCCCCCGCGGCCAGCTGACAGCTCACAATAATGCAAGCCACACAAATAAAAATCACCCAAGAGCAGGTGAAAATCTGTCTCCATGGAGAGAGGAAGGCACTGAGCTTTTAGAACCAGGAAGTAGGGCACTGGAAGAGGGGGGAAGCTATCAGAGGGGTTGGTGTATGGAGAAGGTACTGGACTTGGTCTGGGGAAGCCAGAATTTGAATCCTGCCCTAGCCATGAACTCACTGGGTGGCCTTGGGCAAGTCACAACCTCTCAGCCTGAGTTTCCTCAGCTGTAAAAATGGGAATGTGTGTCTCTCTCTCCCTGTGTTCCCCTCACCTGTGTCCATCTTAAACTGTAAGACCACTGGGCAGGGACCTGTCTGCACAATCTGTGACTGTAAAGCGCTGCATACGCCTAGCAGCGCTATAGAAATGAGGAGGAGGAGGGGTGTGTGTGTGTGTGGAGCAGCTATGGTCAGTAAGTGGGGGGTCTCTGTAGCCGTTAACTTGTTCTGCCTGGAGTGCCAGCTGCACTGCCACCTCCACACACTCCTTCCAGGGGTCCCCTCCACTCCTGGCTGCCTCCCAGTCGTCCTCCTTACTGGACTTCATGGCAGCTCCTTCTCTCCACACCCAAAGCAGTTGCTTGCAGGTCTCCTTTGGGTCTCCCCGAATGTCTCACTGCTAAGGAGCGGCAGTGGGAGTCAAGGGAGGGCACTTGCCCCACCTCTTCCCCTGCTTCGACTCTCGACACAACCTGCAGGGAGAGGGAGGCTTTGCTGGGGCTCCAGGAGGGTCCTGGGTGTGGGTTTTGCTGTTGCTGCTGCCTCCACCCCCACCCACCCCCACTTTTCTCTCCTCTTCTCTTCCCCCTTCCCTCTCTCTGGGTATACAGAGGGCATGACTGACCCCACTGCTTGGTGCCACCCCCCAGAGCGGAGTCTACACAGCTGGGGAGGGGGGAAGAGAGCTGCAGCTCTTGCTGCGCAGAGCCTCTCACCAGCCCTGGACTAATTTGAGGTGTACAGTAGGGGATGGCAATACCTCATTGTCGTGACTCAGCACAAGAGGAAGTCAATAGTGCTTGCTATGCGACTCAAAAACTGGGACCTTGGAACAGAAGGCGAGGCAGGCGGGACATGAGCAAAAACAATTGCTGAAACCCATGATGTCGCGCCCAGTCCGGGACATTTGAGAGGAATGCTTGCTTCAACTTTGTTCCCAGGAGCATGCATATTAGTGGTGGGCATTCAGATTTGATATGTAACTGCTCATAAAGGGCCATTACGGATCACTCTGTCCCAAATCGCAACACGCCTGCTGCCATTCAATTCTAAAATAAAATTTTAGAATTTTATTCAATTCTAAAATAAATAAATTCTAAAATAAATTTTAAATTTTAAAATAAATTTTAAAAATAAATTTATTCTAAAATAAATTCTAAAATGGCTGCTGGACCATTCTGTGAATGTGTGCCATTTTCTAAAATGGCATTGGCAGTATCACCACCATTTTGGAAAAAGGCAGCCAGTCTGTGCATGCACAAAGGCCATTTTGCACATGCTCAGATTGGCTGCCCGTTTCCAAAATGGGAGTGACGCTGCTGCCACCATTTTGGGAAAGGGTGCACATGCGCAGAATGAGCCGATGGCCACTTTTCACATGCATAGTTTTTTTTTATTTTAAAATTTTTACAGTTTTTAATTGATTTAAATACAGATTCATAATTAAATCAAGAAATTGCAGGATCAAAACCAAAAACAGATCCGAACCGCAATCTCCTCTGATAGACTGCCCCATATGCATATGTAAAATGCAGAGATTCTCATTTCTGCAAAGAAGCAGAGTTAAAGTGGGGAGGGAAAAATAAATCCTACTCTGGGAAGGGTAATCTTCTGTACTGAAGGGTGGAAATTACCCTCCACCTTTCCCCAGAAATCATCAGTTCTTCCTGCTTTTGTATTCCAAAATATAATCAATACTCCTCCTCCGCCCATTGCCTACATAAGTGAATTCACCATGACGATCTCCATGGGAGTTGCCATTCAAGATTGTTAAGGCAGTGGAATTTACCAAATGGCTAAACTTTTCTCCTAGACAATTTAAAATCAAATCTTTTAAGGTTGGAAAAGGGCCCAGGAGATTAGAAAAAGAATTGCCCCAGGATCCCCTCCAAGCTACCCCCTATAAGAGCATTAAAATCCCATGCTGAAACGTGTCCCATACCAGGGTGACTATCCAATGCACCCTGAATAATGACCTCAAGGTCACCCCACATACTGTGGTCATAATACACCGAATTAACTAGCGGAACATAAACTACTATAAAATTCCAATTTGCCCTCATTGACATCTTCCAAACTACCCTATATGGGGAGCTAGAACTCAACAGATACGCACATCCATTCAAAGCCGAGGCCCATAAGTAGTGCCAACCCTCCAATGGGTTGCCCTCTACCCTCTGACACACAGGCCCTCACTGAAAAGATTCTAAAAACCAGGGACATAAATGTCTCTTTACATCCAGTTTTTTTGCAATAAAACAAAATCATATTAGGTAATAAACTCCCAAAAACCTGGTCCAAAAGCTTTGACTCCAACCTGCAATATTCCAAGACACCAAGGATAACATAGATCGCTTTCTGCTAGTTGGTCACTGAGAATTAAAAAGCGGTTCAGGTGAAGGGGGGAAGCCTCCCCTACACTAACGCTATTTCCTGGCTGGGGGGTATATCTAATGTATACTTCCTCATCACTTCCTACTACCCTACTCAGCTGAGTCAGATCCTGGACCAGCTCTCTACTGGAGTCATGCTCTTGTCGTGAAGCCTTGGGGGTGGGGGGGACCTTTTCTCTTTCCACCTGGTTTAAACCTCGCACCCCCTTGTTCTCCCCTTGCCATCTTTATAGGGATACTAGAAATGAATTTTTGGAGCCAGTAATTATTGGTCGGAGCAGGTAGTCAACATGGCACTTTGATTGCTCTTATGAGGGACTCTGACTCTATGGTTATGCTGCAAGTACCAAAGTTTTGTGCCATCGTCACAATGAGGAAGGAAGCCTTAGCAAATCTCCAAACTGAGTAGATCACTACTTGAGAAGTTAAAGGTTTCGTGGCCTGTGTACAGTTAGTTTTAATGGATACATATTGTACTGGGCAGGTGTTAGTTGCACTGATGTGATTGTAGAATTTATTTATTTTTTTGTGATACCTTTGAGTTACCACAATGAAATGTTATTGATTACTTTTGTATTCCTCTCACAAGGTTTCTGCCTCAGCGTTTGCTTGTTATTCAAGCTCCTCCTGCTGGCAGTTCCCTATGAATTCCCAAGCACAGAAATCAGGAGACGGGAAAACTATTTAACCCATTTTCCCATGTTCATGGTGGAGGGAGGTGGCTGAGCAGAGGTGGAGGGAGGTAGTTGAGTACCTTTGCTCATGAGAACAAAAATTAGATAGATGGAAACTATAGCTATTGCAAAGTGTATCTAAGGGTTCGTTCACAGGAAGGTGGGGAGGAAGCAGTGCAGCATTTCCTTTGGCTGTTGATGCTACATAAATGTTTTTTACAGCTAATGGAGTTGTCTTGTAGGGGTTCGTTCACAGGCAGGTTTCTTCCTCAGATTGATAGTTCTGACTTGTTACTATCCTGAGGAAGGATGCTCTGTGGCCCAAGAGCTTGCACATTCCCACCAACAGAAGCTAGTCCAATAAGAGATATCATCTAAACTATTTTGTCTCCATCTCTTACATTTGGAACCAACATGACAACCACTCTCCCTGGTAAGTGGTCGGCAACAGCCCATGGAACCAGCTATAATTATAGCAAAGGCAAGAGTGCTAGGGGGGACCAATGCCACCTGCCTTGTGCCAGTCAGCAGTGAGCGGGCACCAGGCACCAGCCTGCTGCTAAACCTGCGTGGTGCTCTGTGAGAAAACATGGGGGTTGACAGTGACCCATTGGTACAGAGAGACTTAAACAATTAGTCAATATTACCCTGCAGATCGCTTTATAGTATAAATGGAGTGATTTGTATATAGTCAGCTTTGGAAAACAAAACTGACAAGATTTTCCCCACAGCCCCGTGCACCTTACCATGGTATTCTTGCTACTGGCATCGTTGATGGAAGCCGTTTGAGGTTGACTCTCAGCAATGCAGAGTGCACCACCTAGCAGCAATGCCGTGCAGCTCAGAACCTCCTGCCTCTGGAAACAGTAGTACAGCAAGTGGAAGGGTGCTCCACCGCTCCAGCTGCCTAACACAGGGGCAAGGGTTACATATGGTCACACCAACCCATGAGCTAGGCGTGGAGGGAACACAGGTTTGCAGAAGTTTGTTCCCTGAACAAATCTGGGCAACTCCTCAGCAAGCCCACAGGGCAACGAAAACAGGAACATCTCTTCCCTGGGTGTGTCCCTTTCAGCAGTGTGTTAATTTCAGCAAAGTGCTTTGTGATTGTCAATTTTGCCAGTAGGGAGAACTACCTTGCAGCAGGGAGCTCTGGGTCTCACCAATTTATGCTCTCACCTGATGAGCTCCCCATGTTGGACCAAGTCCATAGAGCGGCAGCATGAACACAGAACAGCATACATTTCTGTTCATGCTGCTCCATCTTGGGATGAAGCTTGTGCAGAATACCCTAGGGCTGTTTCCCTCCAGGTTAACAATACGTAGAACCAGCTTAGGATAGGACCTTCAGTCACAAAGGAAACCACCTTATCATATTACTTAAGACTGAGGAAAGGGACTTCAGTTCTCAATTCAATTCAATTTTATTTGTTTTGGCATTAGCTTGCGCCATAGCCGTTTCAGGATTAAAACACAAACATATATGCTGCAGAAAAACAATTGCATGCATGCAAAGAATCACTTATATTGAGATACATACAAATAAACCATGAACTGTAACCAAATTTAACATTCATCTGGAATGCAATCATTCCCTGGGCATGATCAGTGCCCGATATTGTAACTAGCGTTTCCCAGGGCCAGGGGGCCATCACAGGAGCCCCTGCCCTAGGATCCAAGGCCTCACCCTTACACTGGCAATGCGTGACCCCTGCAGCTCAATCAAAAGAGCTCGCTTTTGCCATGCCCCAATTGGTGTCAAAACCCCTCCACTTAGGGGGCGGTTCATTCAAGCATACTAGTTGAGCAACAGGACAAGATAAAACACTGACCACCACTATCACGCGAGGGTGCAACTGAAGTGGGCAGAATAGCAAACTAACCAAGTGAGCTGCCTAGTCGCGCCCAAAGAGCGGGAGAAGCTCAAGAAAGGTGCCTACAAACCTCATGGGCCATCAAGGCTAAACTAATAATGAGGTCAGGAGCTTTAGATGAGGCAAAATACACCAGCAACTGCACGGGAGAAGAGCCTGGTCTTGAAGCAAGCCTAGGTGTAAGATACGGCTCTCTCACATGCTGTGTGAGGGGACAAACAAATAGCGTGTGGAGCAGGTCCTCAGCACAGTCTAGGCTACAACAACATAATCTCTTCTCATAGAGGATTCCAGAACGCCTCCCTGTCAAGACTTTGGTAGGCAATAAATTGAATCTTAAAAGAGTCAGAGCCCTACGTAGGCCAGGGTCATCTAGGATATCTAAATACAATTCAAACCCAGTGGTGTGCTTAAACTCCCTGTACAATGGGGCACACTTGAGAGCTGATATTTTCCCTAGGTCCAACTGGACTGCTTGATCGACAAGCTGTTTATGAGCAAGTCTTTTTCTACTAAGCAGGGGACTACTGCTCAGCATCTCCGGGGAAAGACCCAAATTGAGGAATAGGTTCCTCACCCTATTACACCAGGAGCGTGAGAAGGTCCAGGCCCTAGCCTCATCATAACAGCATCGAGGCAATCTGTCCTCTGACATGCCTTCCAGTTTGTTCCAATAATTCACAACTGCCATGAGAATTTTACTTTTATAGGCAGAGTACCTGTTTCAAGCTGCAGCAGGCAAGTCGGAACGCTCTTGGGGACAGCAAAAAGAGTTCTCAGGAACAGGTTTTGGGGAAGTTCGAGAGTCTCAACCGGAGTCACGCTCCAAATTTTGGCACCATACAAAGCACCTGGCCTAGATTTTATATTGAAAAGCTTCAGTGCTGGTGCAATCAACCTGCCCCCATGAAGCCTCCAAAATCTCTGCAGGCCCAAAACTGCCTGCTGGAATTTAAGCTTAGATGACTGAATGTGCCTCCGCCAACTACAATTGTCAGTAAATCGTAAGCCCAGATAGGAATAAGCGGAGACCTGCTCGAGGGCAGTCCCATCTAAAAACCATTTATGCTGCCTGTGCCTCCAAGGATACCTCCTCACTATCATGACCTTGGTCTTTTGATAGTTAATAGAAAGGTGCATACTTGCACAGAATTGCCCGACAACCACCAACATTCTCCTCAGTCCCAAACTGGAAGGTGAAAATAAAGCCATATCATCAGCATATAACAAAATTGCAAGAGGCCACCCCTGGGCCCTTGCAAGCAAGCAATAATCCCGTGTACCTGCGGCAACTATCCCATTAACATAGAAATTAAATAAAAAGGGAGCTAGCATGCAGCCTTGCTTTACCCCGTTAGAAACGGGGACCTGACTGGTAAGTTGACCATCGTTACCCACACGAACCCTCAAGGCGGAATTGGTGTACAATAAACGTACCAGGCATACTAATCTCCGATCCATGTTGGTGCTAAATAATTTATCCCAAAGGATATTTCAATCTAGGAGATCAAAGGCCGAGCATAGGTCCAGGAAGGTTAAATATAAACTACCTTTCCTAATATTCACATATTTCTCCATGAGATGATTAAGCGTGAAACAATGATCTATCGTGGAATGTTTCGCCCGGAAGCCTGCCTGTTCTTCTGGAAAGAAATTGGCCACTGTGGCCCAGTCTTCCATCTTGCCATGCAGATATCTGGCATAAAGCTTGGCAATCACGTTTATTAGGCTAATTGGGCAAATATTGTGGGGGAGTTTGTTGTCCCCTTTTTTATGAATAGGTACCACAATACTAATGTTCCACCCCACCGGTATAATTCCCGAGTTGATGATCATGGTAAACAGGTGAGAAAGGATCGGTAACCACCAATCAAGATTATGCAAAAACATTTCCGCAGGTATGCCATCAATCCCAGGGGCTTTCCGCTTGCACATTGTTCTAAACAATAACCTTAATTCCTCACAGCCCACAGGTGGCCAGAGGGCAGCCTCTCTCAAAGTCTCCTGGGGGATGACATACAAGTCGGGAAAGCGGGAGAAAATTCCCCCAAAGTGGGTTAACCAAACGCTAGCAGCTATGCTTGCTTGGGGAAGAGGTGATCTAAACCCCCGATTAATCATGGCCCAAAAAGTTGCATGGTCATGTTGATTAAAGGCAATGGCCAGCTCTATCTATGCTTTATGCTGGAAGGTCCTTTTCTTTTCCTTTATTAATTTCTTGTATCTACGTTGAGCTGATATTAATTGAGTAATGTGCGCCCAAATAGGACTTGACTTGACCCTCCTACGCCAGACCCTGTATTCAACACACTCAGCATCATACCAGCCAGGTGGGGAATCTCATCGGCCGGCCTATCAGGCTGGGAGGTTTTTTTGGTATGAGAGCATTCTTAAAAAACCTCTATCAGAGTTACATAACGGGTCTCAATTGTGGAAGGATCATTCAATTGGGTATCCAAGATACTCCGCCTGACACCTAGCAGATCTTCTCTGGTGTATAGAGATGTACTAATCTCCCCCACTGCCTGCGACCAACAAACTCAGCGCACTGCAGCGGACGAATAGTCATACTCTATGGCGGACTTCAGTTGGAATTCGCTGGAGAACAGATAAATAACAATTCCAGGGTGCCTGATACAGTCACCTATAATGTGCACAGTAAGAAGAATAAAAAGAATACACATAAATGTCTATATGCAAATGCTAGAAGCCTAAAAAGGAAGATGGAAGAATTAGAGTGTATGGCGCTAAAGGAAGATCTGGACATTATAGGCATCACAGGGACATGGTGGAAAGAGGCTAATCAATGGGACACTGTAATACCAGGGTACAAAATATATCGGAATGACAGAGTAGACCGAGTTAGTGGTGAGGTGGCTCTATATGTAAAAGACAACATTGAGTCAAGTACACTTAAAGTTTTAAAGGATGCAAAAACTGTTCCCTAGAAACTCTATGAATAGAAATTCCAGGTATAAAGGGGAAGAGTATCGCAGTAGGCCTATACTATCATCCCCCTGACCAGGACGGAGAGACTGATAAAGCAATGCTAAAAGAGATTAGACAGGCTACTAAAGTCGGCAACATAATAATAATGGGTGACTTCAGTTACGCTAATATTGATTGGGGGAATGTTTCCTCGGGGCGGGATTTGGAGGTCAAATTTCTGGATGCCGTAAATGACTGCTTCCTAGAACAGCTGGTTCTGGAACCAACAAGGGGAGGAGCTATTCTAGATCTAATCCTGAGTGGCATGCAGGATCTGGTGAAAGGAGTAACTGTGGCGGAACCACTAGGCAATAGCGATCATAATATGATCACATTTCTCACAATTTCTGGAGTGAGAAAGACAAACAAAAGTACAGCAGTAGCATTTAACTTTAAAAAGGGATACTATGACAAAATGAGGAAAATAGTTAAAGAGAAACTAAAAAGCTCTTCACCTATAAAGCTCTTCACAACCTTGCTCCCCCCTACCTCTCTGCACTTATCGCCCTCCATACTCCAGCCCGTGCACTTCGCTCCTCCTCTGTCCCTTCTCTCACCCTTCCACGCCTTCCCTGCTCCCCTAAG
>QEPC01000081.1:1977743-2033857 GCA_003113815.1 Sphenodon punctatus
TTCCCCGGGTGGGGGGGTGTCGGAGTGTCGCTGGACCTGCAGAGGGGCTCCACTGGACCTGCCTGCCCTCCATCTGCTCCCCTGTGACTGTGGGGGCTCCTTCCTCCTCCTCCTGGACCCTCTCTGCCGGGCTCGCTGTGCATTGGGGGCCCCCATCGTGCCTTGTTCCAGGGGTCCCGGCCCCCCCTCCGAGACTGCCTCTGTTGCTGTGGGGGCGCCTCTGTGGACTGGGGTGCTGTGGGGGTGGGCGTTGCTGCTGCCTGTGCCTTGCCCCTTGGCGGTGCCCCCCCTCGTCCCTCCCGTTGTTCCTCGTGCTGTGTTCCAGGCACCCCTGCCCCCCCTTCCCGACCTTTCCCTTGTGTGTGCGCGCGCCCGGGCGTGAGGTCGTGCAGTGTGTCCCACTGCAGGTCCGCTGTGTGTGTCGCCTGTCAGCCTGTTCTCCCTCTTCCCCCCTCCCTTCCCGTTTCCCTTGTGTGGGCGTTCCCTTGTGTGCCTTTTGGCTTCGTTTGCCCTCAGGCGGTTATGTCTGTGTCCCGCCCCTGCTCGGTGCCTTGTGGGAGTTTTGCGCCCAGCGGGGGCTCAGCTGCACGTCTGTTGTGCTGCCCCGGTGCGCGATGGTTTGGCCAGGTTCCCGGCCGTGGTCCCGGTCCCGTCACGTCTGTTTGGGTCATTTTTCCACCCCGGGCCGTGGTTGTGCTATTCACCCCCCCTGGGGGTTCGCTATGGTGAACCGCCCGCCCGTAACGTCTGAAAATACCCTTTGTCAGAGCTTTTAGCAGATGGGGATAGAGGTTGGCTGTCTGGGTGAGGTTTTTTGGGTGAGGGAAGGGATTTTTAGATTTTTTTAAATTATATTTGATATTTTCACTAATGTGTGTTTTGCTTTTGTAAACTGCCCTGAACCGCCATGGAAGGGCAGGATATACATTTTAATAAAAATAAATCAAACATTTGGTCACCACTCTTTACTCCCTTATCCAGATCATTCATGTATATATTAGACACCGCTCCCAATACAGATCCCTGGGGGCATGGGCACTCCAGTATTTACTTCACTCCATTGATATACACATGCTTATTTACACTCCTGAAAAATTCAAGTAGATTAGTGAGGGATGACTTCCTTTTGCTAAATCCATGTTGACTCATCCCCATTATGTCATGTTTATCAATATGCCCAGTAATTCTATTCTTAACAACTATTTCCACCAGTTTGCCTGGTACTTATATAAGGCTCACCATTCTGTAGTTTCCAGAATCACCTCTGGAGCCCTTTTTAAATATTGGTGTTTCATTCACTACCCTCCAATCCCCTGGTATAGTGGCAGATTTTAGCAATAGGTTGCAAACTACCAATAGCAGACCTGTAATTTAATATCTGAGTTATTTCAGAACTCTAAGGAGAATAGCATCTGGTCCTAGTGTGATTTGTTACTGTTTAGGTTGTCAGTTTACTCTAGAACCTCTTCAAGCCTCATATTGATTTGTAACCGTTCTTCTGATTCATCACCTACAAAGAAGAGTTTTGGCATCAGTATCTCCCAAACACCCTCTGCAGTGAAGACTGAAGCAAAGAATTCAGTCAGTTTCTCTGCAATGGTCTTATCCTCCCTAAGCAACTCTTTCATCCCTCTTAAAAGCATATTGAATTTGATTATATTATGATCACTATTGCCAAGCGGCTCCACCACTGTTACCCCTTGCACCAGGTCCTGTGTTCCACTTAGGACTCGATCCAAGGTAGCATCTCCTCCTATATGTTCCAGGATCAGCTGCTCCAAGAAACAGTCATTTATGGCATCTAAAAATTTGACCTCTCCATCACGTCCTGAGGAGTCATTCAACCAGTCAGTATTAGGGTAATTGAAGTCATCCATTATCATTATGTCCCTGACTTTAGTAGCCCATCAGATCTCCATTAGCATTTCCTAGTCAGTCTCACTGGTCTAGTCAGGGGGTTGATAGTATAGTCCCACTGTCTGCTATACACTTCCCCATTACCCATGGAATTTTTATCCATAGTTTCCAGCATACAGTTCACTTCCTGTAAAATTGTCATCCTGCTTGACTCAATGGTGTCTCTAACAGCCCCGGCCCCCACCGGGGCTATCTATCTCAATCTACTCTGCCAGTTTGATATAGTTTGTATATTGGTATTACAGCGTCCCATTGCTTATCCTCATTCCACCAAGTCTCGGAGATTGCTATTATGCCTGTATTTTCATTTAGTGCCAAACACTTTAATTCTCCCTCCCATTTTACTGGAGCAAATACACCAGCATTTGAAATCACTTCCTCCAGAAGAAGAAAAAAAGATAATCCTTGCCCGGCTGGCATTTTTAGCCACCTGAACTTTAGCATATTGTCCTGCCCTTGCTAAATTCACCTTAGAGAACACCTAGAGAGAGAGGCAATTCCTCTCCACTTTTGCCCATAGGCTCCAAAACTTTTCTAATTGTCTCCTTTTCAGCATTTTGGGAACTGAATTAATGGATCAGACTCCGCATGTAAACAGCTGTTTTGATGCAGTTAGAAACATCAAGACTCTGCACCCACAAAATCATGACTTTCAATAGGAATGTGCACCCATAAAACACGAGATCCAGGCCTAGATTCAAACTTTTTATTTGACTGGAAACCCTCAGCCATTTACTATTGCAAATAATACAGTAAGGGTGCAATTCTCCCTCAATAATTGCAATGGGAGTTTTGCCACTGATTTTAGTGGATGAAGGAGGAGTCCTAAGCCTCTCAGAATGAACTTACGTTAGGTCTCCAGTCAATAACTTACGATTTTATAAACAAATGCCTACTTGGTCCCCTATTAACTAACGCTAAACAGAAACACATTACTATTCCCTGGCTCAATTATCACAAATGGGGGAGAAGGAAGGGAGAGTAATCCTGATTACATTGGAATCAATGGCTAAACTCCAGTTGACTTCAATGGTGTCAGAACTGTGCCTTGGGCTCCCTCCCCAACCCCCCAAGTTAATAAAAGCTACCTCGACCCCCCCAATTCCTGTGTCCTGTACTTAAACGGGAGCAATATGGGATCCAGGGCTGAGCGAGCCTCTCCTCCCCCCTGCTGCCTCCTTTACAGACATTGTCAGCTCACAACGAGCTGGAAACAAACCAGTCATTTGGAAAACAGAATTGAAAAAGAACTAAACGCCACACAGAACACCTCAAACAAGTCTTAAAAGCTTATAAAGAATTTAAAACCCCATTTTATGCTACTGCAAAGATTAAATATATATTTAAGGTAATTAAATAAAACCTTACCCCTGAGAGCTGCAATGTTTCTGCCCCCCCAGCTAAAAGTCGGAGGGAACAGCAGCTGGAATTAACTAACTTCCCCGCATGTGCTCAGCTACAGCTGCCGGAACTTGGAAGGGCAAGAAGTGTTTCACGATAAGCTCAACACGGCGCGACGCTCAGAACAAATTGAGCAAGGGCCTCGGGTGTCTGTGGGGATTTAAAATTTTGTCTGAGTAGCTTCCATTGAATTCTTTGTATTATTAACAAGGGCCGCCATGCATAAACCCCTTATCCTGAAGTAGTCATCTAGGGCTTCCGTAGAATAGCTTCAGAGAAAGTGGATCGCGGCGGCTAATGTACGTAGACCTGGCCAGAAAAGGAGAACCACAAAAGCTTGCAACTACAACCGAGAAACAAATAAAAACTTTAGACCGATAGTAAGGGTGTAATTCTCGCCCACTGAAGTCAACGGGAGCGGAGCCAGGATCGCCCTATACGTAATAGCGCTATAACAGCAGCGCTACGTGCGCGCCATCCTAGGTCCCAACAACCTGCAATATTTCAACAACTTCGTAACCCTCCCGAGGCACAAGGAATTTACTCTTGGTTCTTAAAGAAGAGATCTGATTGGCGGATGAAGATGCTGGCAGTGCCACCACTTGGTAATCATTTTGTTACAAGCTGGAACTCCTGAATTGTGCTAATGGCATCACGGCGCGCTTGCTAAACACGCCGCCGTCTCCAACTTCTGTTTGACCAACACAACCGCTTCGTTCCCTGTCTCTTTAAAAGGCGGAGCCGCCTCTCTGTGATTGCGGAAGTCGGTGGAATTGGAACTCTGTGTTTCATTCTGCCCCGCAGCGTTCTGTGGCATCATGGAAGCAGAACCGATCGAGTTACAAGTGCTTCCATTCACAGGAGGTTAGATCCGGGGCCGTGAATCGCCGTCATTCGACCTCTTCACCTTCTGCCCTGGCGGCCCCTGTATGGGCGGTCTATGGAGTATGAATGAAAGTGACTGCGGGCTTGTGCTGAACAGAGCCGAGTGGTACCCAGGGATCTGTCATCTACAGCAGCGAGCCATCCGCTGCCGGGAGATATTGACTTTTTCCTGCTAGCCATAGGGGCGGCTGACCTGATTGTTTGGGGAGCCGGCGGGGGCAGCAGAAGATGCGGGGGCAGCAGAAGCCCAGGCGCCTGCCTGTTGGTTATATAATCCCCGATCCTGTTGCTGTGTGAACCGGTGATGGGCCTTTCTTGCTGCACTGATAAGAAAGCTATCCTTATCAATCCCCATTGTGACTTTGCCATCCAGTTTTGCATAACAAGAGGAGTTATTTCTTCAGACTAAGAAAGGGAGGGGCAAAAACCTATAGCACATCTTATTTCTAGCAGTGGGAGCAAAACCATTACTTCAGGGGACAGTGCCTTCTCCTTTAGCTACATGCCTGGCCTGCAGAGTCTCAAACTCTTGTTTGGAAGGTCTCACACTTCAGTAGGGCTGCCATAGGGGTGCCTCTTTCCCTATCCTTTCATGTCCAGGATGTTGACCACCTGGCACTACACTGCCAGGATTTACCTTTCCAGCATAAGGTTTCTCAGTGTAAGAAAAACGCTGGCTTTAGGAAGATGTGGTAAGAAACCTGTCCGATTCCCATCGGGTGATAATTTCAGTCTGTTCAAATCTGGGTCATTGGCTAAGATCACCTTAGTGTGCTGGGGGATTGGTGGGCTGCCTATTGTTGCAAAGTGCCAGGAAGTGTCAAGCAAAGATGCCCAAATAAGAGTAGTTTTACCTCCCAAATCTTGCAAAGACGTACCTTCTGGCAGGCTCCTCTGGCATATTGGCTTTGTCCTTCGCTTCGGACTCCGGGCTTGGATTTTCTTGCTGAAGTTTAGCCCTTTGCTTCTGCTTTATCCCTTCACCTGCCTGTCTTCAGCTTTTGCATCTCTCTGGCTCCAGCTTCTTCTAAAGGCTACTGAGTCCTCGGGTCCCACTTTCATCAAACTGGGTCAGTGGGCCAGCACCAGGAAAGATCTCTTTTCAGAAGAGTTTTGCACCAAGTTTTCCAAGCTTCACATCAGGGTGACCCCTCACCCATGGAGTTACACCAAACACTGTCTCAAGAGAGCCTTTGGCCAAGACTGGAAGAGAGTCTTCAAGTTTCAGAGTAAGGAGCCTGTTGGCTCTGGTTGTGTTGCCCAGGTCTATAAAGCCTATGCTGATCTCGCTGTGTTGGATGACCCTCTGTTTGAGGGGCTAGTGAAGGACTCTGAATTGGACTCTGCTTTTGAAGCCTGGACTGTGACAGGCCTTAGGGGAATCTTTGGGTGGCTTTGGAAGGGGAAGCAGGCTGAGGAGCAAATGTCTGGATGCACCAATCCTGCCTCATCCGCCAACATGGACCATCTTATCCCCGTAGCCATTAAAGTAAGTAAGGGATATTACTGATTTAAGTTGTGAAAATGAACAGTCATGATGGAGTTCAGAACTGTGCAGGGTGGGGTGTTGACCACCTTTTTCCTCTCCTCACCCCCTAGCTCTTCCTGTGTTCCTCAGATCTAACATGCCATGCTGCTGGCTAGAGAGCAAAGTCTTGTCTCTCAGTTCATGGTTTCCAGCCTTCCTGGTTGCAAGATGTTGAGTGAGTTCCTGATAGTCCCTGCCCCCTCTGGGGTACAACTCCTTATATCCCCATGTGGAAACTCCTCATAACTTCTCGAGGCTTCTAGAATTTCTTTTGTTCCCTTTATCAGCTTTTCTGTGTCTCTTGCACGTGGGCAATGGCTGCCTGCATTAGCATATAAATGTCTCTGGCCATCCATCCGTCTGGGGGGAATCAACAAACTGTCTTTCAATTTCCTGGAACTTGGTCACGTGTCACAGCTCTGATTTGGGTTTTACAGTTCTCAGTTGTAACATTACATACATGTGGAACCTTTTGCTTTACATATTTACCAGACTTGTAGTCTACATGTAGGCCCATGTTACACGTGTGTGACCCTATGTTCCTCCGTGACACTGGTACTCCACACCCATCTGCCAATACCCATCAGTGCCAGCCTTCAGCAGCCTTTGCTCTTCCACTCCTTGCTCCAAGAGCCTGTAGTGTGGTGTCTGCACTTGACAGGTCCACTCAAGGTCATACTGACTGAAACAGAATTGAGTTAGAGCTCAGTCTTGGACTTCACTGGAGCAGGCTGCAGGCTCCAGACTTAATTTGTACCATGGCTCAGTCTTGGCAATTGTTAAAGCCAGGGCCCAACCCCCAGCACCTCTTCCAGACCCTGTCATTGCAAGACTCCTGCCCATAGCTGGATTCAGAAATGCCAGCCCTTGTCTCTCCTCTGATGGAGCTGGAGCTGCTAATCAGCTTTTTGCCTATTGGAGTGTTTATTATGATGATGATTATTAGTAAGCATTTATTGCCACAAAACAGTTGTTTGGGGCAGCAGCAGCAGTTCCGTGCCCATCCAACTTAACCTGGTTGTGGGTAAGGTCTGGCAAAGTAGGGGTGGGGATAGGATCTAGTGGCATCCTGACGCCTGGCAGGGCAGTGCCACCATGTCTAGTGAAGGAAAAGTGATCGAACTAAAGCCAGTGTTAGCCTTGTGGAGATTCTTGGCACCAAGCAGGTTAAAGAGCATTCTAGAGATTTCTGTCATGTTCTATAGTCTGGATCTGTGGGAAGGGTGGATTATCATGGGGACAGATGTACTGAGGGCTTCTTGTTCCTCTACAGGGTGATTCTGTTTGTATAGAAAATAACATTTTGACTGATCCTAACCCCTCATTACCATGCTAATACGGCGGGCTGGCTTCCTTGCAGTATCTGCCCTGTGTCTGTGAGAAATGGTTGTCGCTGTTTCTCGCTCAGGTGCTGCATCCTGGTTTAGTTCGTCAGGTCCAGATGGATCTGCTCCTGATGAAGCTAGGCAGCCACATCATTGGGATTTTCCCGGGCTTGAAGTGGCTGAGTTTGACGGAGATTGTGGAGGAGTTTGAGAAACTCATGACTCAGCAGGTGAGCAGAATTCCATTCTTCACATAAGCTGTAGCATTCTTATCCTGTTCCTGCCTACAGCTAGCCAGAGATGCCAGATCTGGTTGATCGTATTCTTTCAGGTTTCACTGCATGACTGATGCAACATATGCCGCCCCAAGCTTCTGTGTGAGCAGGAGGGTGCGAGATAGGTCAATTTTTTAAAAACAATATTATTTTAAGTACCATGATTATCTCTCCCTCCCCTCCCAATTTCCCTTCTCCACTAGCTTTCTGGTTGGGAAGGCTGAGGCTCACAGGTTGAGAGTCACACAATGAAACCATGGACCCTGCAGAATCTTCAAGGCTTCCAGACATCTGTACTTTGCAGTCTCCTCTTTTCCCTCATCTCCCTTTAGATTGACTTACGCTACGAAGCCACCAACCTGGAACGCTTCCGGCAAAACTTCCTGGATGTAGAGTTTGTGAGGTTCCCTGTTCCCCTTCGCCCCTTTGTCACAAGAAACATCCTGGTGGAGACATTTGAGGTAAGAAACAGCAACTTCAGTGAGGAGCCTTCAATGCTGGAGGCTTCACGCTCAGGCGCTGGTCCTAATCTCCTCCTCCTTGAGCAGAGATGGTGGAAGAGGAAGGCTTTTCGACAGAGCATTTCGGCCCCACTTGTTCCTAGGGAGGGAATAGCGAGTGTCGTAGGAATCAGGCTGTTTTTAGACAAGATGCGCCCATGCAGGTCCACCCATCCCCCAGCCACCCGAGCACCCATCTGAAGGTGGCGTGGGTAGGTGCGCGCTCCCATGACCCACCCACTGCCCACTCATGCCCACGCACGGCACATTGGGGAAAAATCTGGGATGCTCCGTGTGGGGGCAGGCCAAACCATGCGTGGGTAGGGACGCACACCCAGCCCAGCCTGCCTGATTCCTCCCCCCTTACCGGACGTGCGTGGATGCTCCACACAGCGCACTTGGACCTACCCCCTAGCCGTGCCCATTTAAGAACGGCCATAGAATTGGAAGGGACCGCAGAGGTCCAGCTCCCCTTGTGCTTTGATACAGGACGTCTACATCTATAACATCCCAGACAGATGACTGCCCAACCTCTGTTTGAAAGCCTCCGGTGTTCCCTCCGCCTTATTCCGTTTCTGTTCAGCCTCAGTATCTCTTGTTCCTAAATCCCTCGGTCTGTTTTAAATCCCATTCCCAAATCTTTGCTTCTCTGCTGACATGAAGAAATAGTCCTCCTGAGCCACGTGACACATCAGGTTGGTATGAATCAGGCCTGCCAGTGATTGTGACCTACAGTACATGGAAGATTGATGTGGTCGGCAGAATGTCTGTCTTATGTCCCAAACCCATTGGATCAGGAAACCATTTACAGCTGAGTGGATTGGAGGCAGCTGTTCCGTGTGAGACCAAGTGGAACTTGAATCCACAGGCTTCAGGAATTTACCCGAGTGCCTCAACTGCTCAACCACCATGTATCGGCCACAGGAGATGCACGCTGGATTGAGCAGGACTTCTTTGCAGCATCTTCGTTGTTTTCTTCTCTTGGAAGGGCAATGTGGCTCTGAAACGTATGGTGGCGGGATTTCGCATGGTCTGACTGACTCTCCTCTATTTCTGTTTAAGGAGAGTGAACCCATATCTCTCTACCTGCACACTGAGGCAACCACTGAGCTGCAGCAGAAACTAGCAAAGATGGGCATGGATATGCTCCTGAAGATGGTAAGAGGCTCTGGGTTATCTTGCCGGGGCTTGGACTGAAGATGAGGATACTATTCCCATAGTTAAAATAGTTCCGTTAGCTGTATCTACAGGGGCGTACATGGCTAGAGATGCCTGTTGTCTTACACGATGGTGCTGGGAGGAAGC
Source organism: Sphenodon punctatus (assembly GCA_003113815.1). Lineage (NCBI taxonomy): Eukaryota > Metazoa > Chordata > Lepidosauria > Sphenodontia > Sphenodontidae > Sphenodon > Sphenodon punctatus. The sequence continues at coordinate 1,986,880 of QEPC01000081.1, forward strand.
TGGGCAATGGATGCAGGGGGCTTGTTGGTGCACGCAGATCTCGGTGTTCTGGACCGTGCAATAAAAGAAAGGCATTGTGTGCACCGAGGAACTTGACATTCCTTTCTCTACTGGATAGTGGGTGTCGTTCACTCGGTATTTACACTCCACAAACCCCACTTTCAGTGGCCCCTGACATACACAGGCCGGGCAGACACTCGACTGATTTCTGGACACAGTCTGATTTCCATCTATTTAGGTCCTGTTTTCAGAGACTAATGCTGCTCCCAGCTTGGCCTTCCCCGCCATTCTTCCTCACCTATAGCAAATCTGAAGTTTCCCTGCACGCAGCTCTGCTAATGCCCCTAGCCCTCCCTCCCCTGAGCACACCTCTTGCTCCTTCTGTGCTCGCCTCTCCTATGCAGAAGCTAATTGATGTTGCACTGGGAACTAGACTCAACAACCGCTCTGGTACCATTTGCAATCAAATGGGGATTTGAATTCTGATCTCTTGATGCGAGGGGATTAATTTAAAGCAGGGGTAGGGAACCTCAGGCCCACGGCCCAAATGTGGCACAGGGCTAGTTTTTATTAGGCCCCTTTCCAGTCCCTGCCTCCAAACACTGAACGAGTGAGCTCAGGGTAAGAGAGCAGAGATGAGGGCAGCAGGTGGATCCTCCTCTTCCTTTTCCCACCCTGAGTGCACCCTTTAAGAGACCCCATTCCAACTTCTGTGTGACCCTTGGAGCTTGTACTAATTTTCAGAGTGGTTCCTGGGAGGGAAAAGGTTCCCCACTTCTGTCTTTTAGTGACTTTCTCCCTTCACGGTTCTCACCCTCTAGGTGTTCGTTGATAATTTTGTCCATGCTGACCTGCACCCTGGGAACATCCTGGTGCAGGGTGTGGATCATTTCAGCAGTGGCCAGAAAGATCAAACTACCCTTGTGGACTTGTGTGACACACTGATTGTGGAAGTGCAGCCTTCCCCCTGTCCGCTCCGCCTGGTGCTGCTGGATGCAGGAATCGTGGCGGAATTGCAGAGCACTGACCTGCAGAACTTCCGGGCTGTCTTCACAGCTGTGGTCCTGGGACAGGTGAGGCCTGCTTTACAGAGGGACTTAGAGCTTCGCAAACCGCTTCAGGTGGGTTGGGATCCTGGTGGGGTCACGGCATCTGGGAGTGGGGTCACAGCATCTGGGAGTGGGGTCACGGCATCTGGGGGTGGGATTACAATCTGGCGATGACATCGGAGATACTTTGTCCTGGCTGCTTCCTTGGGTCATGGGATTCTATTTAAATCTCACAATGGGCTTATGCAGGCAAATAGTGTGGCCACTGCTGTTCTTGAAGCTCCCAGGTTATGTGGAAAAGGGAGTTTTTCAGGCATGTTAATTTTTATCACTATGTTAGCTGCTTTGCAGTTATCCTAGGAGGAGCAGGAAGGTTAGTGTTTTTTCTTTCATTTGTCCTTGAGACATGGAGGCCAGGGTTCAAATCCCATTGGGTTTGACTATGAGTCTCCAGGTTTTGATGCATCATCTCCAGACTCTGGGTGATGTTCCCATTTCCCTGGGTTATCCAAGGGTTCCACTACAGGGCCACATCCGAAAGGAGCAGGATAAAAAAAAGGCTCCCCTGCCTTCCTTCTGATGTGGCTCAGTTTGGGGTAGAGTGTGTTATGAGGCTCTTGCATGGTGTGTGTTGAATTGTGGCCCTGTGTGCAACTTTGGAGGATGGTGCATTATGAGACAGGCACACAGCATGCAGCAGATTGTGGGTCTGGGTGTATAACAGTTGATAGCACTCCAGGGGAGAATCGCTTTTCTCTGTATTCAGTCACCAATCCCCAGGGGTGGGAGAAGCAAATTTTGATCTTGGCTGGTGCTAGTGGAGATCATACAGTCCTTGGGATGCCAGCTACTAGACTTGGTTCTGTTGAGCACATTCCTTTCCTAATTGTTTCACAGGGGGAGAGAGTGGCTGAGTTGATCCTTCATCACGCCAGAGCCAACCAGTGTAAAGATGTGCAACGGTTCAAAGCTGAAATGTCCAAGCTGGTCACCAAGGCCAGGAAGAACACTGTAACACTGGGAAAGGTTAGCAGGCCAAAGATGTGGTACCCCAGCCAGGAGATATCCTGCAGTGGGGACACTGTCTCTTATCAATCTGCACACGCTCTAGGGCCAGCCAGACGCATCATCTGTCTGCCTCATAATGCTGGTAAATTCTTGGGGGAAATCAACCCCTCAGTGCTGCTTTTGTCTCCTTATTAATTGAAAATACTTTCACCATTTCTAAATCTAAGGGTCTCCACACTGCTTTCAAGCCTAGAGTGTCTCCGATCTTGACCTTGAGGCCCCATGGACTAGCTTGAATCTTCTTGGTCTGGTTCATTCACTCACTTCAGAGGTCTTGTTGGAGAGCGGTCCTCCCCATACTGAGGCCATGGTAAATAATCTGCAGCTCATCCACAGAAGTGTGTAATTGCAGCAAAACAGACTTTGGTTCTTGCTGGTGCCATGGCCATCTCTCGGGTGGTGTATGGGCATAATGCACATGTGTTGGGTGTGACTTCCTCTACCCAGAGAAGGCTGGAGTGCAGGCAAGGACTAAAGCCACCCACCTTGTCCAGACTACAATGAGCATCCGCCAGTCATGACCATTTCCAGAAGTCTGTGAGAAATTTTGGGAGTTGACAATGGTCTGTTGGTCTAAAAAGTCACTGTAGTTTAGTGGATCAGGTGTTGGAGCTGGACCTGGGAAACCTGGTTTCAAATCCTGTCTGAGCCATGAACTCATTGGGTGGCCTTGGGCAAGTCACTGTTTTTCAGCCTTAGTTCTCCATCTGTAAAATGGGAATAATAATAATGGCCTAACTTGCAGGGTTGTTGTGAACTAGATAAAGAATGTAAAGCACTTTGAATGCTGACAGTGCTATATAAATGGTAAATTAATTAATTTATTATTATTATTATTATTAACAAACATTTATATAGCGCAAGCAGTGTACCTGGCACTTTACAAAGTAATAAAATAGACACGGTCCCTGCCCCTAGGGCTTACAATCTGAGAGACAGGAGCTGGGGGAGAGACTTAGGAAGGGGAACAGAGGGAGAGACAAGGGGTCTAACATTCATGAAGATGCAAGGTCTCGGGTGCACGTACTTGGCTTGGTTACGATGAGAATGACAGCAGGCAGGTCCATGTGGCAAGGATAGGGGTAAACAGACCGTAGGTATAGGAAATAGTGGATCAGCAGGATAAAGAGTCAGACAGAGCAGAGCGAAAGAGATGAGATTTAAAGAGAGATTTGAAGGTATGAAGGGAGGGGGCGAGGCAGATGTGGACAGGGAGGGAGTTCCAGGCATGGGGGGCAGCAAGTGAGAAGGGACGAAGGCGCTTAGGGGAGCAGGGAAGGCGTGGAAGGGTGAGAGAAGGGACAGAGGAGGAGCGAAGTGCACGGGCTGGAGTATGGAGGGCGATAAGTGCAGAGAGGTAGGGGGGAGCGAGGTTGTGAAGAGCTTTATAGGTGAAGACTAGGAGCTTGTGCAGGATTCGTTCAGGAAGGGGAAGCCAGTGAAGCAAAGAGAGGAGGGGCTGCACATGGTCGAAGCGACGGGCGAGGTGGATGACCCTGGCAGCAGAGTTTTGGACGGAAATGAGGGGAGAAAGGTGAGACCGGGGAAGGCCAGAAAGAAGGAGGTTACGGTAATCGAGGCTAGAGATGACCAGAGCATGAACAAGAGTTTTGGCAGACGAGACAGAGAGAAAAGGGCGAATCTTAGCAATGTTATGGAGGGAGAAGCAACAATAATAATAAAGCTTTGCTTACCCCTGCTGTCGAGCATGATAGGAAGACTGTTCTGATGAGCAGAATTAAGTTCTCTCTCTCTCTCTATTCCAGCTTCAAGTGGCAAGTCTGCTCTCCAGTGTCTTCAAACTACTCATGACCCACAAGGTGAGGGCATCTACATGCCATTAATTCTCCTTACAAGCTGAGCCAGATGAGGCAATCTGAAGGGAGTTTAACTGGGGTGGGTTGTGGGGGGAAATTGCTAGAGTTGCAAAGATTTGAGAGGGTGGGGAAATATCTGAATCACTGTGTGGGGCATTGTGCGTGCAGTGACAGATTAACGAATGGACTCCAGCCTGGAAAAAGCTGTGTGTGTGTGTGTAATGCTGACTTTCCCATCCAGGCCAGGTTAGAGAGGAGAAGAGTGCATGTGCAGGGAGGGAGCAGTCCAGTTCAGTGGGACTGGGTCTCGGCTGACAGGCCACACAGTGCAAGGCATCCTGGGGAAGAGGGCAGCTGGGATTTGAGATCCCAGGGAAGAGGGAGCTGTCACCCCAGGTGGCAGGTCATTGGACTTTGTGCATAAGGAGCTCTCTCAGGCAGAAGTTAGTGTGATTCAGGCCCTGTCCCTTGAGACTAACAGCATCTTCCCAGCCCTCCTGTAGAATTTCAGCTCAGCTCCTTTGAAACTCAAGAGGCTGGAAAGTGTCTGACTGTTTCCCTTGCTGATGACACATATCCCAGACTCCACACCCTCTCAGCATCTTGGCACTTGTACTTTCAGGTGAAGCTGGAGAGTAACTTTGCCTCGGTCGTCTTTGCCATTATGGTTTTGGAAGGACTGGGCCGCTCACTAGATCCCAAACTGGACATCTTGGAGGCTGCAAAACCACTTCTCTTCAAAACTGCAGCTTCGCTCCTGGAGTAGCCACCACTGCCAGAGTCTGCCTGGTGTGCTGGGCTTTTTGGCAGGGAGTTGCCCATCCTCTGAAGCAGAGGCTGGAAACAGTTATGGGGCTGGGTAAGGGTTAAGCAAGCAGCTGTCAGCTGACCAAATACAGCTGCCAGAGGGGAAGGAGCTTCTTGTGGAGTGCAGAAGAAACAGGTTTGCTAATGTCAAAGCCAAGATGCTCCAGCAGCGAAGGGAGGCTCCTACTCCCTGGAGGGGGTGGGACTGACCCAATGGAAAGGCCCTTGCAAACTTTGGTCTGGTGCATGGTAGTAAATGCAAGGGCATCTGGTGGGTGAAGGGGCCCCCATCACAGCACCAGCAATGTATCCAGGTGAACAGACTTAAAGGGACCGTGACACCACAAAAGCCAAACCAGAAGTGGGTCAGCTTAGAGAGCCAAAGGAGTCTGGATAGAAGAGAGAGGAAAAAGCCACCTTTGTTCAGTTCATCACTGTAACCCCAACACCGCATTATTGTGGTTGGGATTGTTTGTGTATAAAACCTTCCTCTCCCATATAGGTACACAAATACCCAAGACCACTGCTCTATAGAACAGCTCTTTATTAAAGAAACCACTGCTTTCTAGAACAGTTCTGTATTAATCCTGCTTATCCACAGACTCGCAATCTGCCCGTAATAGCAATGCAGTTAAAAACCTCGCCACGCTGTAGACAGCAGATATACTAAATAGGCTGGCCAAACTCTCTGGCCTGCTGGGGTCTCGGTCTTCCTGCTTGCTGCTCAATGCGCAGGGAAAGCTTGAGATGGTGGGTGCATGAGATCTGAAGCTTCCTTATAGTTATACCAACTATTTGTACCCTTATTGTTCGTTTTACTTCATACAAACCCATCCCACTTGGCTGACGTAACTGCCAGTTCTGCCGATCATCTTTTATGTTAGTCCCCACCCAAAATTCCCTTTTTTTTAAAAAAGAAAGAAAAAGCTTCTTTACAGCTGCCAGCAAATCTGTTTTCCTGTACCTTGGTCACGCACTCACCCTGTGACACAGTACCCCATGCTTTGGGTATATTTTTATGTTTGTGGTCACATGCCGTCTGCTTATTAGTTCATGATTATCTGGTAACTGCTAAATTGCAAAAGTAAGCTATTGATTTGCAGTTCGACCCACAGCCAAAGGTCATCTGTTAAGTTTTCTCTTAGACTGTCAGCTCCAACTCATGTCAAGCAATATTTCAGCATTTCGGGGCCCAGAGAGGCCCAGCTCTGGTCAAGCCAAATATTGAGCTACCTCTGGGGTCACATCACCTCAGTAGTGGGAAATACCAATACACTTGCCATTCACTATAAACAGGCAACATCCAGATGTCAGCCCCCTTCTTGGGGGTCCCTGAAGCTGGCCTCCTGCCTGGTCTGAAGGAGTGCTCTTTTACTCTGGTAATTCCCCTTCACTTGTATCTTTGCATGGTGGGTATTGGAACAGAGCTGTGTCTTGTTTAGATTTGATGGGACTCCAGGCTCCTGTCACTTCAGTCTAGCTTTGCAGGAACATAGTCAGAGGGTGTTAACAGATGTGATGGTGGCCTGTGAGCCACTGGCACATCTATTCGTGCCCTGCCAGATGTTTGTCTAGGATTGTTCCTGGGCATGTTAGCAGCAAGCCTGGGCTATGGTTCCTGGAGACCTCCGGGATTACAGCCCGCGTTACTGTCCACCCAATCAGGCCACAGCAGGCTATAACATTTGTTACGTCCTGCTGTGATATGGCCTGGATCTGGTCTGTCATGATTGCCCACCATGGCTGCCCATCATGGCAGGGGGTGGGGCACTAGGTGCAGTGTGGGGACAGGGCTGGGTGGTCACACATTCATGCAGCTGCCCGGTGGCCCTTCTGCTGGCACATTTGTTGGCTGGCTGGACATGGTTGGGATTGTGTTGACATCACGTTCCTGGGTCGGGTTGTGATGGTAGCGCTCTGCTGTCACTTCTGCTACCAGAGTCCAGTGAGGCATGCCCAGAGCAATACAATATCCTGGGAGAACAATGTTCCCAGCATTTGCAGTCTGTGGTGGTGATGGGTGGGTTTGATTCCCCACATAGGACTTTGTCAGCTTTGCAAGCACACTAGGATTTACATAATAGTAGTGGACAGAGCACTGGAGTAGAATTCAGGAGACCAAGGGTAATTTCTGACGTGACGGGGACAGGAATCAGGCCGGCGGTCCTTTAGACGTGCTGGCCTGATTCTGGAGGGGGATCGGGGAGGAGGCAGGGCTGCGCGGCGTTCGGCCGCACAGCCCTGCTCCCCCACGCTCCCCCGGCCGGGGTGGGCGCAGTAGCCAATCTGACTGCTGCGCCTGATCCCATCCCGTGGTCGGGACCACGATCCGGCAGGGCTGAAGGTAACAGATGTTACCTTTGGTCCTTTCCGGACCGTGGCCACCTGACCATGATTTGGGCCCAATCCCACCATGATGCTGGACCTCTGGGCGGCCGGAGGTCCAGAATCATGGTCAATGTGATTCCCGCTGGAGGTTCACTGGGGTGAACATCTGGCGGAACTCACAACAGATGTTACGGGAATCATGGTCACCACAGGGGATTCACTGTGGTTGACCATGATCTTGTAACATCTGAAATTACCCCAAGTCTATTGCTGGCACTGCCACTGGCCTCCACTGTGACCTTGGGCAAGTCCCATTCTTCTCTCTGCATCAATTTTTTCCTCTGTAAATATGATTCTTGGTAGGAGTGTTCTTTTCACAGTGAAAAATTGCCTATTTCATGCCGTAACAGATATTCCACCATTAAACATAATAGGGCAGAATCCTAACTCTACTGAAGTTAATGACCATTTTCTTGTTGATCTTGATGGGATTAGGATTATATGGAGTAGAGCAACATTTTGCCTGTGTAACCTCATTTGAGAATTGGAAATAATCCTGGGACTTTGGAGAGGAGCAAAGATGCAAAATATATCAATACTGGCCAATGTCAGTATTGATACAGGGCTAGGATGAACAGTTGCTCTGATCCAGTATGGCAGTGCTTATGTTATTCTGAATATTGTTCTCTCAGTTCTACTGCAACAAAAAAAAATCAAACTGATGCACATCCCTCAGTGGGAAGCTGCTGACAGCTATAAGTTATAATGTGCCGGATACGTGTGAATGAGGAGTTTGAACCACTTGTTTCGCTTTATAGGAGGGCAGGCCTGTTTATTTTATATTGCACTAATTAAGAATCTTATCTTTTAATATTGCCTGGTCTCTTTGATCTAGTTTTTGTTCAAAATGTTTTGCTGATAATTTTTTCCCTTATGAAATATACAGTTTTGACATTAAATCTTTCCTTGAAGAAATGTTGCATCTTCAAAATGTTTTTGTTTGTCAATGAAATTCAATATCAGAAAAAGCTGCCATTGAAAATGTTGTAGTTGGGAATGGGGAAACCTGAAAAAGTTGAAGCTGAACTAAATTGTCTGAAAATATTGATACTAAATGAAATAGTTCACACCTTGGAAAAAAACTTTTTTTTTTTTTTTAGCAATGATATTCTCAAAACTCTGGGTAGTTTCCCTCAATTTTCACAAAAACAGAATCCTATGAAATGTAAAAAAAAAATAGTTTTGCTTTTAAAATGTTGCAAAGCTGCTTTTTCTCCTTTCAACGCTGTAGATAAAGGGTCTTTACCTAAGTGGGTATATGAACTACCTAATAACTGCATTACAAAAGGAAGGATTAATCTGATCACCTTGGAAAAACACTGCTGATTAATAATCCCATTCAGTTAACTCGGAGTGACTTATGAAGGCTGTTTTACAAAAGCACAGTGATGGACCAAACTGGATCTTGCAATATTCCTGGGATCATTAATATGGAAATAATAATTCTTTTGCCTCTCAGTTTGCCAAACTGGTAGATTTCCTTGCATTGGCTCTAATGCTTGTGAGATACACTGTCACCTTTTGAGTATGCAAACTAGTAAAAACAAATAGTCCAGACCTGGGGTGGGGAACCTTTTCCATTCCATGGGCCTCTTTGAAAATTAGTACAAGCTTTCGATAGGTGGTGGGTGCTTAAGGGGTGTGGACAGGATGGGGGGAAGGAAGAGGAAGGTCTCCATCATGTATCTGCACCCTATATCCATCCCTATCCCCAAGCACATGCTTTTGCTTCCAATCCCTTCTACTGAACTCACTCGGTGCTTGAGGGTAGGAGCTGGGTCCATGCGCCAGATCTAGAAATTGCAAAGGGGCCAAATAAAAAACAGAAAAGAGTCATGGGGCAGATTTGGCCCATGGAATTCAGTTGAAAATATTTGTAGGGTTTATTTTCACAATTGCTGCTGGTCTGGATTCCCCAGGCAAAGGGGTAAAGGCTGAGCTGGTGACAGACAAGCAGGGGAAATGCCTAGGGCAGTGATTCCAAAATACCTTGGACCAACAGTTCACTGTTAATCTTCCACTCCCGCAGCCCACCATGTGTCCTCCCCCTGCCCCCATAAGAGATGGCTTCAGCCTGACCCATGCTCCTTGGGGCTTGGCTGTGGCTTCGCAAGGGGGGCAGCTGAGGGATATATATCTGCCACACACACGTCGACTGAAGTCAACACATGCCCATTGTTACAGTCAGACCCTTGGATCCTTTTCCTTCCCGAGATCCTCACAGCACCTCTGGGCAGAGACCGCATCCCACTTGGCTGTTGCTCTCGCCCTTTCCATGGACCACTTATAAATCTCCATGTTTGGGGAACAACCGGCCTAGGGAAAGAAGCGTCTCCCTTCTCAGGCCAGTTGGTCCTGTCGGAAAACCACCTGCTTGGTTTATTGCGTTGAATGGCTTTGCTTGTCATGTGTTGGGCACCACTAGTAACTGACAATAAATTGCTCCTTGATGTCCTGTTTGGCTGTTGGTGGCTCGTCTTTGTGGGGCTGGTGGGACAGATGGTCAGTCAACAAATACACAGAGCCCATGAGTAATAGAAAATGTCATCTCAATAAATATTCTGTAGTCTAGCTTGGGAAATGTGATTCTCCCATTCCACTGTCGAATCTTTGAGGTGAGGCAAGTCTGAACACACCGGCAATCAGATAGCAATTATGAAACAGGGGTTAGGCAGATTTACTGCAAGTGTCTTTAAAAAAGGGAATCCTGTGATGCTCACAGTGATGTGTCAAATCCGCAGGGACTCCCAATGGTTTGCATGTAGTATGTTAATTGGTAAGAATCTCCAAGTCAGGTAGCTAGCCCACTTTCGTCTGTCTCAGATGGGATTCGCCCAAAACGTAATTAAAAAGCCAGGAGACTTGGGGTATAAACTGCCTGATCCGTGATGCTGAGCTGCCAGCTGAGGTCTTTCTACCTCAGTTACGCTATCTGACAAATGGACTTCAAAGAGAAGAGGATCAGCTTAATCCACTACCCCTGCCTGCACGTGAACGGCATTCAGCCTGCTCACGCTAAGACGTGCGGATAGCAGACAGACATGCTCACAATAAATGTATATAACACCAATGAGAAGCTTTTATTTACGTTTCTTGCTTACAATGCAGTTTTCCTCTGGCCATGCCCAGGTGAGCACTTTCTGTTACCACCTCCCCCTTTGGAACACTAGTCCACAGTCTAGCTGCTCTCACCGACTGGGAACTTTTCCTGGTATTCATTTTTTCCCCTTATCTTCTTGCTCCTAGTTAGTTCTGTTGTATAAGGGCGCATTCAGATGTGCGTTTTAATCACACAGCAGCGGTGGCGGCATCGTGCGATTTAAAGGAACACGCACTTCCGGGTTGGTGTGAATGCACCAATTCAGCCTAACGCGAACTGTTGGAGCGCGGTTTTCAAAGCTGCTCGGAGCAGCTTTTAAAACCGCACTCCAACAGTTTGCGTTACGCTGAAATGTGCGCACTCGGTGCATTCACACAACCCGGAAGTGCGCGTTGCTTTAAATCTCACGATGCCGCCACCGCTGCTGTGTGATTTAAACGCACATCTGAATACAGCCTAAACCTAAATAATTCCTTGGCCACAATTCTCAACCATTAAAGTCCATGGCAAATTCCCACTGACTTTAATGATGGAGGATCATCCTGTCTCTGTTCATTTGGGCTTGCAAATAATTACAAAGTTCCTTCCTCATTACCAGGTTAAATACTATTTATTTTATTTTGGAGGAAGTACCCACAAAGTCCTAGTTCTGGAACAGGTGAGCCAGTGTAGCCTGGTGGATAGGTTGTTGGTTTTGGGAAACCAGGGTTCAAACCCCATCTTTAGCCATGAACTCACAAAGTGGTCTTGGGCAAGTCACTCTTGCTTAACCTGAATTCCCCATCTGTAAAGTGGGAATAATACTGCCCTGCCCTGTAGGTTTGTTGTGAAAGTGAACTAGATAAGGATTATAAAGTACTTTGAACACCAAGTACCGTATAAACATTAATAATGACAGGCTTCACCGTGCTAGGTGATGAATGACACAAAACAAAACGACTGGCCCCTGCCCTAAGGAGCTTACAGTTTAAGTCAGTGGTTCCCAAACTTTCTGCCTGCGCCACCCCATTCTCAGATTTAACTATAATCCTACGACCCCAGAAAGCAGCACAGATGTATAAAGTATATTGAATATCAATAAGGATTGCAATCCCATCCACACACACAGGGTTCAATTTGGCAGACGCTGGTGATGTAAAGACACCTCTCCCTGCCCTTTCTGTTCAGCGGCACATTATACTGTAAATATCTCTATTTGCTATCCCCTAAACTGTATTATGGTAAGGGTTACACCCCCTTGGCTCTGAGCTGGAGTCTCTCTCATTACTCTTAGGAGCAGATGAAGTCACAATGCTCTGTAGCGGAGATGGCTATGTTGGAAGGAGGCCAGAGCTGCTCTGCCCACTTTCTAACATGGCCCCACCTGGCAGCTCTAAACGCAGTCACCTGCTAAGCCCCCTGCATGTAGAGAGCTGGGTACCGCCCAAGGAATGACTGAGCTAAGCGAGAGGTTAGTCAGAAGCCCCTCTCCCAGAAGAAAAGCTTGTAAGAAATATATAACTGCAAAGAGCCTCTGGTTAAATGATGATGATGCTAAAGAGCCCGGGAAGGGGAGCCCACCCCTGGTTGAGTCAGGTCGGCGCACTGAGCTGACTTGTGCCCGACCAGGCCTTGCCCCAGTATCCCAACCCCCCACCATGATGGACAGTAATTGCAGCCAATCACAGGCAGCCATGGCTGCCTGTCATGGCGGCCCCCGATCTCCAGTGTGGGATGGGGCTGCTAACATGCGTGGGCCCGCTACAGCCTGCCTGGGTGGCCCAGAATCATCTGGGGGACCACATCCGGGTCAGCTGCCGGGGCAGCAGCAGCAGCCCACATCCAGGCCTGCAAACAGATGTGCTGGGGTGTGTGTGTGTGTCTGGGCCAGAAGGGCCATAGCAGGTCCTCATTGCATCTGTTTCCATCCTTGGACTAGCCCGGAGACAGCGCTCCAGAGGCTGCTCGCCTCGGCACAGTGCTGTTAAGCCAGCAGTGAGGCATGGAGCATCAGGAGGCTCTGCTTTTTGAGGTACTGCTGGAGATCAAGTTGTTTCTGGCCCTCCTTTTCCACCCGCTGGTGGAGCTGCTCCCGATTTTGGGACATTTTCCATTTGGCAGCCTCCTTCAGCCCCTGCTGGGTATCCTGCTGCAGCAATGCTAGTTCCAAGCTCTTCTGCTGAGATTGCGTTCTCCTTCTGAGCAGCTCCTGCAGAAACGGAAGGAAAGGGAAATCTTAAATCTTGCAGCCAGCTCTCATTCTTGCTTCCATCTGGTGCCTGTTAATGTCAGAAATTGTGACTTTGCCAGAGTCAGCAGTTCCTGGGCCCCTTTCTACATGGAAGCTTGGTTCTAATTCAATTCTGAAGGTCAGCTGAGAATGACCTCTTGCTAGTTCCATCAATGCACCAGGTTTTTACGGCAAGGGCTCGGTGGCTGACCCCTAGTGCTGAAACTCCCTTCCCCTGGAGGTTTCCAAAGCCCGAACCTGGGTATTTTCAAGAGATGATATCAGCAGTGCCTCAGCGAGCACAGCTGGCTGATGCGGGAATAGGCTTGTCGGGGGTTATTTTTGTAGTGTATGTGTATTATTTTATATCCATTTGATGTATTAATTTATTATACCTATTTTTAGGTATTACCTGCCCTAAGCCTTTTGGATAGGTTGGATTATAAATCTAAACTAAATAAATAAAATGTAAATCAATGATTAAAGAGATCTGCTTGGGAAGCCTGGAAATATTAATGAATGAGGAGAGCCCTTATGCTACAGAGTTGGAAAACACTTCCTTTCATCCATTCATGCGAACAGAATACTTTCTGACTCGCTCTTCTGGGCAATCTAGCAGTGCAAAGGGACAGGGGCAAACAGCTCTCACCTCTTTCTTGTTTTCTTGGTCCAAGCTCCTTTGGTTCTGTTCAGCCTGCAGCTTCTCTCTCTGCAAGTGTTGGGACTGCAAGAACTGGAGCCTTTGACTCTCTTTGTGCTTCTCCTCTTCCTGCAAGGACAACTCCTTCTTGCCCCTCTCAGCCCTTGCAGCTCGAAGCTGCTCCATGTACCGGCAGGCTCGGTCACTGCGCTCCTGCTGTTTCTCCAGCTCTTGCAGTGTTCGCTGAACGGACCTCTCTCTATTGCCCAACGTTGTTGGGAAGAAAGAGGAATAAAGGGAGGAGGCCGCCTTCCAAAGTGGTCGAGCTCAGTCTATCAAATAAGAGGCAAATCAAGGGGGGCTGGCTACTTATGCTTATTACCAATTCAATGCTGGTTTTTGCAAGGCATCGAGGAGGGGAATCTCAGTGTCCCAGCCAAATTCTTGCATGAGGAATCACTGTGGCCGGTTGGGAAATGGAAGAATAACAGGCTTCTCAGCATTCTTGTGGTGTTCCAGTCATCTACCTTTCCCATCAGTCTCACGCTCTACAGCCCTCAAGTCCCCTTGCACTGTCACATAACTACGCAATTCCTGTCCTACTGCACTTAGCATCCTCCACACCAAACATAGCCCTTTCTGCAATATGGCTCAAGGCTGCTTCTGGTTTTAATACAAAGGTGTGTGGCCTGACACCACAGGTTCCAGCATGCACTTCTCCATTTGGGCAGTGCACACTGGGATCACATCAAGATGGAAACTACAGTGGTTTCTATAGTTGCCCAAGTTGGCACCTCTGCGTTCCAGATGAGAGCAGCTGGGTTCTGCTCCACCAGGTTCTGTCCTGCTAGGCGAGTACTGCATTGTGTATAATTTGGGATCCGCATCCACTGTGTTTTCTCCATTGGCAGCAATGGGGAAAATGCAGCGAACACAGGTCCAATTTTCTCTCTCCTGTTGTAGATCAAAGCCGAAATGTTTCTAGGTTAATTCCTGAGTTGCTACTGATATGCCCCAGTAAGTCACGCTGCAGGAAGTGTGTAAGCTCCAGATGGTGGGGGAGGATGGAAGAAATGCGTATGCATAACCATACTCATTTCTAAGGGAAACCAATTAGGGTGTTTAAAAGAAGGACTTTAACTATCACTTAAGATACGGCAGTGAGGGACACCCCATAAACACAAAGCAGCCAGTATCAACATCCCTCACAGTCAACAATTCAATCTTCAAGGGACTTACACGTGCCAATCAAAGTAGGGGGTGAGCTTTATTCAATGCACTTCTTATACCAGACGTGGGGAACCTCAGGCCCAGGAGCCAAATTTGGCCCCTTTCCAGTGTCTAGATCCATCTGGCTCCTAGATCCAATTCCGACACCTAAGTACTGAAAGACTGAGCTCAGGGCAAGTGTGCAGAGCTCAGGGCAGGCACACAAGGATAGGGGACTGATCCATGATCTGGACTCTTGTCTTGGGTGCACCCCTTAAGTACCCCATGCCCAACTTGTTCGTGGCCCTCAGAGTTTGTACTAATGTACAAAGTGGCCCCTTTCTTTACAAAGAAAGCCTCTGAAACACCTTGAAGAGATGGGGCTAAAATTCCTAACTATATTAAATACAATGGACTCACTAGAGATTTTGGATAATGACTCCATAGGAGTCTTACCAGACAAGAAGTTTACTTTATACCAAACAGTTGCCCCTTTATTGTAATTAAACCAGGGGTGGGGAAGCTTATCCCCACTGCACCCTGCATGGCCCACTTGAAAATCAGAACACGCTGCATGGGACAGATAGGAGTTGGGGTGGGGGGGGTTTAAGGGATATGATCAAGATGGGGGAAGGAAGGGAAGAGTCCAGATTATGGGTCTATGCCAGAGGTGGGGAACCTTTTCCCTCCAAAGGGCCACTTAAAAATGAGTACAACCTTGGAGGGCTGCACAGAAGCTGGGACAGGGGTGCGCTGAGGAAGGGGAGGGTCCAGATCATGGCTCTGTCCCCTGTCCTCCAGCAACGCGATGCAGGGCTGGATTTTGAGCCCTGTCTCACATTACTGAATTTAATGGGGGAAATGGAAAAATAATGCTTAAGCCCCCATGCCCATGATTGGGGGTATCAAGTGACCATGCTAATATGTGGGCAGCTAACTCTGCCTGCTGCTTGCATGTCCTCATGTCCCCACCCTTGATTGTTGTGCTCCTGGCCTTCCCTGGCTTGTGCATCCAGCAAGACGGCTCTGCGACCACGGGCACATCAGTTCAGTGCCCCAACCTGACCCTGGCCACGTTGCCCACGATTTTCTGCCCCGGGGAGTGGTCCTGTCAGACGCACGCCTGTGTCTCTCTCTCTTTTGTTTGAGATCAAGATGGCAACCAGGGTCTGGCCACTTATCGGGGAGGGGGGGCAAAGCTCAGAAATGATTCACAACAGAACACCCACCGGGTACCTGACATCTGTTATGAGTGCTGGTTGTCTCCCACTGTTTCTCCAATTCTTTGCTAACCCCAACCACTTCATTACCTCCTGCTGTCTCGCTGTAGCTGCCATCGGAGGCCTTCATCCTGGAGCTGTTGCTCTCTCTTTAATTGCCTCTGTTGCCCTTGCTGCCATTTGAGCTCAGACCTGGCTGTGTTGAGGTTCATCTCTCTCAGGCCATCTCGAGATTCCCCTTTGATGACCAGTCTCTGAGGGAAAAGGTCTTTATTATTATTGAATTCATTTTCTTAGGTAAACCAAAGTCCGATTTAAACTAGAAACATTTAGCTCTCTATCACCGTGAGCTCTTGGAGCAGCACATTCCAGAACTGGGGAAATGGTGGGGCGGGCTGTAGGACAATTCGGGTACTCTAAAGACAGGTCAGGACGGCTCCATGTATAAACAGGTGATCCCCAAGGAAAACCCAAGCACAGCAGGGAATAGCATCAACAAGGCAGTAGGTGGTGCCATTTTAATTCAGGCCACACTCCTGAAACCACTTACTGTTTGCTTCAGCATTCCCAGAAAGTTTTTGGTTCCCTTCACCTGTGCCCTTGGACCACTGCATGGTCTCTTCCCACGCAAAGCAGATTCAATTGTCAAACGGTCTTTCTTCAGTGATTGATTCACGCGGTCAAACACATCCTGGAGGCTGGAAGTGCTGGAAGGGTAGGCTTTCATGGAAGAGCTCCTTTGGGGAGGTTGAGCTGAAGCTTCTGTTGCACTGGGCAGGAAAAGTCCTCCTAGACAAATTAAAGATACAATTGTCCCCACATCACTCTGCAGACAGAACGAAAGAACTCCATTCACAACACATTAAAGAAAGCCTTGGGCAACATCACCGAGTACTAACATCTCTGAGGAGTTTTAAATGACCACAGGGTGGGCTACTTTTTGTACAAAATAAACCTGCCAACAAAGGCAAGAAGGGGCTTCCATAGATGATGTGATTGATCTCTGACTGCTTGATAGCTACCTGCAGGAGTCACTGCACGGAATGGCATAGGAATGAGGGCGTGGGGTGACTTCCTGTATCAGTATCTCCCAGCAAGACCTTTGGTAAGGAATGGCAAAGATGATAACTAAGTGCAGAGGATGAAGGAAGCTTATGCGATATGGGGTGAAAACAGACATGACGCTAACTCCACTTTAACACTGTTTTAACACTCTTTATGCGTGTTGCAGGGCTGTATTGGTGCCCTATGCAGCCCTGCAACGTGCATAAGAAATGTTAAAGCGGTGTTAAAGTGGAGTTAGCGTCATGTCTGTTTTCACCCATCTTCAAAATCTGTTCAAAATGGTCAACAAGTGTCACAAATGTATCTTAAATGGGAAGAGTATTTTGAAGGGGACTTGACTATGATACATTGAATTTATATATTGATCCCTTAATGATACAAAAACGAGTGGGTTGTGAAAAAGGAAATACAAAAGCTGTAATATTAGAACAGAGGAGAGGACCTACTTCTGCAAACCCCATAGAGTCAACCTGTGAAATTCTTTGCTATAGGTAGGTAAATCAGCTGTTGCAGACAGAGTGTAAAAAGGAGTGGATAATCCTAGTGCTAATAAGATTTCTAGTTCACATGAAGAAAAGGGACATCAAAGCTCACCTGCAGGGCTTATAGTGGCAGCTGCAAGAAGCAGTAAGGAATTTCTCATGCTTCCAGATGAAAATAAGAGACAACCGTAATGTCACTGCCACCCTCAGGATAGTTAATAATAATAATTTATTTAGCGTAGCCATAGGCCATTGCATAACCAAATGGTCTATGGCTACGCTAAATAAACTAGTTTGGAACCACTATTTTAAGTGCACTGGGGTGTTTTATCCTCTTTGTCTGAAGAAGCAGGAATTATCTGCTGCAAAGATGAGATTGTTGGGATCCAAGCATATAAGATTAATAAGTTTGATACATTTTAAAGTAGGGTTAAGTTCTCACCCAAAATAAAGCCATTGCAGTTGACAGGGAAGTGCCTTCTCACCTAGAGTTAAGTCACTTGCAACTGGACAAGGAAAGGAGAATTGGTTACCTACCTTCGTGAATTCCTTTCTCTCTTACTCTCCTGATCATCCTCAGCTGGGTAGCTCTGCTGCTGGCCGATAGGAGGCAGATGACTCATTTCTTTGTGCGCATGCGCGCCAGGAGCTACCCGGTTGCTCAGTCCATAATATAGCCGNGCAGATGACAAGACTGAGCAACCGGGTAGCTCCTGGCGCGCATGCGCACAAAGAAATGAGTCATCTGCCTCCTATCGGCCAGCAGCAGAGCTACCCAGCGGAGGAGGAGAAGGAGGTAAGAGGAGAAAGGCCTTGGGCAGAAGAAGAAGAAGAAGAAGATATCAGGACTTGGCTACCTTGTAAACAAGAACTTTGCATAAACAAGAGCCTAAACAAGTCACCATCTGAGCCAAAACAACAACAACAAAGGCAGAGGTGATGGGCAGACTGACCTGCAATGGAAAATTTGGAAGAAATGGAAAAATTTGGAAGAAATGGAAAAATTGGAAGGAGAGCTCAACTCAAGCCCTAACTACATGAAAAATCCTGGTAAGAGAGAGCAGTACCAAAACAGGAGAAGAAGAACAGCCCCTTCTGACAGAAAAGGAGAAGCAAGAAGGCACCTGCATACCTAGGTTGTCCGGCCGGCAGCTGTCTGTGGATGCAAGACTGAAACTCTGGGTGAGAAATAACTTTACTTATATAAGCTAGGGAACTACTGCTGACCAACCAGTTTGATAATAACAAAATCTTGTATTGAGACTAACTTGACTGCATCTGTGTGGTACATCCAAGGGTGACCAAGGGGATGGGATTGAGGCACTCCAGGGGAGTCTGAGAAACCTACAGTCTAACAAGATAGCAGAGAGGAAGGGCCAATGGCTAATCTGTAATGGCAAATAACAGTGTGTTTAAGCACACCTGCCTGATTCCTGGTGTCTGCTCCTTTGCTGTGCCCCAAAGTCTGGACCAATGTGTAACAACCCCCCCAGCAAAAGCCACTGGGACTCAATATAACATTCTGTTCCTATGAACCAGCCAACGGACATGCTTTCAGTACCTGTTTGATGCTCCATCTCCGGATCAGCCTCGCAGCGTCCACTGCCTCTTTTGTCCTTGTGGACTGGTCCCAATAGGCTGCTGTCTGTGTTGACAGCATTCTCAACCACAGTGTGAGCATCTTCCCTCAAACCATCTGTCTTCATCTCCATCTGAGGCCTCTGGAAATAACAAGAGACATCATTATAACGTCGAGCAAGTTGGGAGAAGAAAGTGCCAGTAACACGAGCTTATTATAGCTAAGAGACGGTGCTACTGCAAGAGCTGGTGCAGTCTAGAGGACAAGGTCAGGGACTTGGCCCTGGGAGAAGAGGGTCCAAATCCTATCTTAGCCCTGAACTCATAGGGCGACGCTGGGCAAGTCACTCTCTCTCAGCCCGTTTCTCATCTGTAAAACAGGAATAATAATAATGCCTACCTCATTATTGTTGTGATTGTGAGAGCTGTTGTGAAGGTGAAGATTTTTTTCTCCATTCATATTCATAAGCATTTTTCAATTCCACCTAATCCAGCATTCTGGGATTTGAGTTGATTTTTTGTTGTCTGTTTTTTTTAATATAAGGCTCTGGGCTGAACCCTGGGATCTTGAACATAAGAAGTGCCACACTGGTCCATCTAGCCTAGCATCCTGTCTCCAACAATGGTCAGCTTCACTTACTTTAGAGAAGTGCACAACAGGTCATAATGGAGTGATCCATTCACTGCTATTTACTCCAAGTTCTCGACTGTCAGAGATTACACTCACTGATCAGTCTGGCTATTGGCTATTTCTAAGAGCATATTCCAGACAGCATGCTCAGTGTGGAACTGTAAGGATCTGGGCTTGATTCGGCACCCTTGGGGCCCTGAGCACAGTAGTGGGCAACTCCATGACACTAAGGTGCCCTGGCCAGGGTCCAGGGCTGGTGCTGTTGGCCTTCCTCTATGCCAGTCAAGCCACACCCCCTTCCTCAGCTTTGCTCCAACTTTCCAGCTTCCTGGTTGGCTGTTGGCTTGTATAGAAGGCGAGCCTGTAGCCGCAGGAAGCTGGGTGGGTCATCTGTTGCACTTCCTGTCTCCTTCCTCGTGCCTGTTCCTTCGGTTTGTGCGTTTCCTTCCTGATGTCCCCATGCACTTTGGACTGGCTCTGCACCCCCACTTCCTTGGAGCTCCTCAGGTGTGACTTAGGACAACTCGAGGCTGACCTTTCTGACCTTCCCTTGGAACCTGGTCCTCTGGACCCTGATTGGGAGTTCAGCTGTCTGTCTGTTTGCCCTGATCTCTGGGAGTGTGGCTGGTGTCTGCTTGGATGGGGGCCCAGGGACTGCCTGGTGAGCCTCACAGTGACTGCCTAGGGAGCCCCCAGCAGCAGCCCTGAGAGCCCACTCTGCCACCACCTGAATCCTGTCAGTCTGCCCTTATCAGCCAGCTCCCTGCATTTGCGTTGTCTGTCCAGTCCTGCATCTGCCTTGTCTGTTTCATCCATCTGACTCATACAGTTCATCTGTCCGGTCCTGTGTCTGCCTCCTCTACGTCTGTGCCCTTGGTCCATGTGTTGATCCCCATTGTGACTTTCCTGGACCTGGTGCTAGTTCTGCGCTACTTACTTAACACTGATCCTGCATCGACTCACTGGACCTGGGTGCCAGGACCTGCTCATTACTCTCCGTGCCCCAGCCCTGCGTCTTCGACAGGAACTTGCTCCCTTCAGATGTCCGCCTCGATTCCTCCCTCCTCACCTTTACAAAGCACTGGAAGACTTATTTATTCTCTAGGTGCTTTCAGGATCCACTGTTGGTTCCCCTTAATGTGTTTTTCTTCCCTCTTTACCTTCCCCATTTAAATTGTTTTAAATGAACTTTATATTTTATTGCATTTTTATGTTGTGAAGCTCTGAGTGCCATTTGGTGGGAGGAGAGTGCTATAAAAATAAAGATTATTAACTATTAAAATCTCACCTAGCCCCAAGGGATGTGGATGGAAGTCTGCCTGTCCTGCCCCTCCTTAGTAGAGCTCACAAACACCTGACCTAGCTCTAGTAGTTTGGCACAGTGACAGCAGTAACCCTGCAACCATGTTTCATTGATGTGAACAGAATCCAGGCTATTGCTGCAGTTCCCAGCGGGGATTGTAACACCAGAGTCCTACCTCCATGGGTTCTGTATCCTCCCTTTCCATCACTGTTTGGGATTCTATCTTCTTTGGGGCATTTTCTTTCTTTGCTTTCTTCTTTTCCTCTCTGGAGACACTTTCTGAAATGAAGACTCTCTCTTCAGCCAGCTGCTCTTCAATCTTCCTACTCAGCTCTTCCTTTGTCATGGTTGTTCCCGGGATCAGGGAGTCTTCTGATCGTATTCTGTCCACTGTGGACCTAATGGGCTCCCAGACTCTAAGGAAGCAATGGCAAAGTGGGGGGCACTGGGAGCTGCAGTGATGGCCTGAGGGAACTTTGGGGGGACTCTGACAATAACCTGGAGCTAAATGATCCTGGCTACAATGCCCTGAAGCTCTATAACCTGGTGGCACAACATAGGGATAGTTTGGGCTCAGTTTCAGCAGCATCTGCCTAGCCATTAATGGCATCTGAAGTTCCAGGATGAGACGTTCACTCAGGGATAGAGACACCCTCACTGCTACATCAGCTGGCACCACCTTAGTCCGGCCATTCCAGAAATTCACCAGCACGTTGCCGGTTTCACAAGCTGAGAACAGAAAGAAACAAGGAATGGAATTCTAGAAGTCAAAAAAACTTGTCTGATGCGCCTTCTTGGAAGCCAGGAGACTTGCCCAGTTAGGAAGAAGCAAGGCCATGAACTGTGCGCAGAACTTCTGTGACAGGTGAAGTGAGATTTGGGATTCAGGTACATCTCCCTTAAGCTTTATGCATTTGGCTTAGGCTGACAGGCACTCTTTGGAATTGGCAGGGCCTCAAAACTATTTTCTATATGCCAGGTTTGGCATCACCTGACTCGGTAGTAAAGTGCTTCAGGTCTGGCCTTGGACTTTGCGGGGCCCAGGGTGAAAACAAAATGTGGGGCCCAAGGCCCTGCCCTCTATAGCCCCATCCCTTTAACCTCTTCCTGCAGGACCCTGCTCCCCCACCCTAGGGCGAGGGGGAGAAAGGCCCTGCAGGAAGCAACCACCCCATGTGCTGAGAGTTATAGGCAGGGAGAGAGGCCTGCAGAAACAGCCCTGCCTGGGGCCTCAGAAGTTCTGATCCTGAGACTACCAGGACTGGCCTCCCTGAAGGCCCCCCTCCAACTGCAGGGCCTGAGCCATGGGCCCTACTGACCCTACTTAAGGCTGGCCCTGAAGTGCTTACAAAGCCCCCATTCAGAAATCAGTCCACCACCACTAACTCTGGCCACATGACAGCCAAAGAAGGGCAGCAGAAAAGAGGAGAGGAAGAGTGAAACTAAACAGGAGGGCAGGGACTGTACTTTCTTGTCTGTGCAGTGGTGAACATATTGTGAACACCATATAAATGCAGCCTAACGGATAAGATGTTCGCCTTGAGACCCAGGTTCAAATTCTGTCTTAACCATAAAGTTACTGAGTGGCCTTTGGCAAATCACGGTCTCTCAGCTTCCATTCCCCATCTGTAAAAGGGAATAATAATTCTGACTTGCACACCATAAGGTTTGCATACAATCTTTCATATGATGGTTACATTCCTTTCTTAATATTGAATAATATGACACCAAACATGGCTATGCAATACTAATACAGAGTAGCCATTTGTGAACATGTATGCAACATGTATGTTGGTTTCCTGATCTTTACCACAGATTGTCAAGCACCTTGAACTCTGAAAGTGCTAAAGAAATTATAACAATGATAAATAACAGGAACAAAATGCAGAGTACCTGAATGGGCAGCTTCACTCCCCATGCCTTGGAGGACAGTGCCTGGGCCATATCGTTCACCTTTCTTCTCCCATGGTGCCAAGACTCGGTCTCCTGGAGCTAGTGGCTGCCGCCTGGCATCTTCAAAATGGATGATGTTATAGAGGGGTGTTTCTTGTACCCGAAGTTGTGTTTTGCCTTTCAGTGACAGATTTCTCTCAAACTCAACTAGAAAATGTTCTCTGGAGTCCTGGAAGATTAAAGCACAGAGCTTGTGAGACAAGCACCTGAGCAGCTCTTTAATGACTAACTAATGGTGCTGGCAGTGGCACTGGCTAATACCAGGAAGATGGAACTGGCAGAAGTGCCAAGCAATCCAAGAAAGAGCATGTCCTTAGAGAAACTGATGGTCATGGCCAAAGCGGTGATGACAGTACCCAAATTGGAAGCTAGGGAAAACTCATCCGCTCAGCCTATCCCTTCCTTCCGGGGCCTTGCCAATAGCACATTCCCTGTGAATGGAGTAAGAGCTCGGCCATGCCAAGGAGGAGCCCTGCCTTCCTAGTCTAGAGGGTAACAGCCAGAGCTAGACAGCTGTTTGTTGTGTTGTCAGTTGCTCTGTACAGACAGCTTGGTCTTCAAAGCTCTTGCCTATATAAGAGCCTCACTGAAGACAATCAAGAACTTTGCTGTTGGAAATTTAATGAGGCTCTCTCTAGCCCAAGGGTTTTTAGGCTCAGACCCCAAGTTAGAAAAATACCTCACATGACATCATCCTTATTTCTTTAATTTAAACATCCAGCAGTGGGGTTGGGGAGGGATTTATAGGACTTTTTCTGCTAGCAAAGCAGAAACCTAAATGTTAAGCCAGAGATATGACAAAAAGCCTCCATCCTTTCTGCCATGCTTCCCAATTCAGTTTCCTCCTTGCTGATCTGGTGGCTGGATGCACTGTCAATAGGGCTCAATGAAAGAATTACCACTGCTGCTATAGAGCAGTTCTTCCATCTGTCCTTTCCCCTGGTGCTCTCCCCCTCAGCTCAGACACATCCCCCTACAAAACATCAGCTCTCCACTGGTGTAGGGGCCATAAACTTCCAAGCAAATCTTCACTCCTCTTCACAGAACTTCTGTCATACTGAGGGTCCTACTGGGTAATTCTGACACGTGGAATGATACTTAAAAATAAGCTCTAGTCACATCTGTGTCACTTATGTGACTCTTAGTTAAAAACTTAGTTCTGAGCTTGAGAATCTGTACTGGCTTCCAAGACCATCCCGGGCACAATTCAAGAGGTTTGTTTTGACCTATAAAGTCCCAAATGGTCTGGGTCCCACATTGTGGAAAGACTGACTCTTCCCCTGTGCTCCATCATGATTCGTGCAGTCAGCCAGGAGCCCCTCCTTACAGGCACCATCTGCACATTAGGTTCATATGGCAAAGGTGTGCAGAGAGGTGATCTTAGTGGCTGTCCCACTACTGTAAAACTCCCTTCCCCTGGAGGTTTCTCAAAGCCCAAGCACGAGCATCTTCCAGAGTTGACGTAAGACTTCTAGGTTGGAGGTAGTGGTTTTTAGGGGATTTTTAATGTTTTTTTATTCTTATATGTTTTTATTTTTTATTATGCTGCTCCCCATCCTGAACCTATAGAGAAGGGTGGGATATGAATTTAACTAACTAAATAAATACATAAAACAATCTCTCCCACTTATGAGATGGCATTGCCCACCTAAGAGGGTTGTTGGTTATACCTTTCCTACAAGCAAGGAGCCAGACAGCCTGCAGATGTGTAAATTTAACAAGCAAAGAGTGTTTACACTGATGGAAGTCCCTTCTCCAAACAGTTGATAATTCTACAGATCTGCCCATTGGGCTCTGTAAGAAAAGCATCTCTGTCTGATTTTTATATAAGGCTCACACCCTCTTAACAAAGTGCACCAAAAGGTGTGTCACTTCCTGATCACAGGTCCCTTGTTACAATCAGCTGCTGCAGGTCATGGAAGACAGAGAAAAGGAGGGAAATAACTGGTTTTGAAGTAGTCCATAGGAGAGCCCCTAAATGTAATGAGCAAGAAGAAATATCACACATGAGCAGAGTGGGATTCATTTTCAGCGACTCTTCATACAAAAGACTTACCTTTACCTCTTGGGAAATATGGCCTCGGTAATAATACCCATCAGTCTCTCTCTTGGCCAGGACTCGGGCCCCCCTCAGCAAATGCAGAACCTCGGTGGTGAAGTTCCCCTTTAATGAGGTTGTGGGGGATGTATTAGTGGAATGTGGATGCCATCCACACACAGGAAAACTGCAGAAAAGAGGATAGTGGCATGCTCTAGAGAGGATCAGACTCATCACAGTAGACTAGACAATACAGACTTCTCCAACTGATGCAAATCAAAGCAAATGAAGATCATAAAAAATGTTCTTGCTTCCCCATAGTTGTTATTTTACCAGGGTTATCAAACTGATCAACTCATTTATAGGGGCGGGGGACCAATTAGGGAGGATATGGGGCCACTGCCCCTCACCCCCTCCATCCACACCCTGTGTCTCATACCACATGCTGCTCATGCTTAAGGACTTCCTGCATCTCTGACCTTTTAAGTGAAAGGTCTTTTGCAGTGGCCACTGCTGAAAGGTGCCCCCACTCCTGAAACCTGAAATGGTGCCCCTGTCATCTAACAGAGCTGCAGTTCAATGATCCATAGTTCTGATCTTACTTTGTTCTGTGATGACAGAGATGTTTGCTGACAGCCCTGCAGCAATGGCCATTTGAGATGTGCTCTGGGATAGCCTGGGAATGGAAGAAGATGAGAGAGAAGGTGAAAATAATTTCAGGAGGTAGCCATAACCAGCCCTTTGATATTCAGTTACTTCACTTTCAAGTAAAACTCATCTATCTATTTCTTGTTTCTTATACCACATCCACCACTGTGGTGTCACAGGGCTCCGCCGCTGTCGCCAGGCCCCCCTGCATCTGCTGCCAACTCCTGGTCCCCTTGCGGCCCCAATGCCACCCCCAGAAGCCCGTGAGACCCCATCCCCGCAGAAGAGTGCGACAGAGCTGGCAGCAGAGCAAGGACATGCACTTCCCCCATCCCCAGAGGCTTTTCCTAGGCCAGTATCTGCACCCGGCCCTAGTGGAACAGGGATGGAACCTAGGACCCTGCGGCGTTCAGCCCGCCTGCAGGAAAAGTCTCTAGCTGAGGGCACTAATGATAGGGCTACTTAACTCAGTGCTGCCTTATAGACAGTGCTGGCGATCAGGTTTTCCTGTTTGGATCGGGCCCACAGCAGTGAGAAACTAAGTGCTTGGTATTGCAGTTTGATTGTTTATAGGCATGTAGTGAGTTTCCTTTACTGTTTCCCTTGCTCCCTTCCCTTTGAGTTTGTGAGTGAGAGAACGAGTGTGAGCTGAGAGAGTGTTTCCCTTCCCCTCCCCCTGCCTGGGAATCCCTACCCCTCCTGCGGTTTGTAAGATTCCCTCCCTGCTCCAACCCCTGGATCCTGGGGCCCCTTCCCTTTCTTTCCCCCCACATATTGGAAACACCATCCTTCCCCTCCCTATAATCCTCCCTGGAGTGTCTGCAGGTGATTGTGTATCACAGGACCCTTGGATCCCCATGCCTGATGATAATAGGGGCCTAGCTTCCTTGCCTTCTCAGCAGTTGGAAGAGCCCAAACACTATCCTGAAGGGCATTTATACCCAGAGAGATTCCTAGGGGGCCAAGAGGTACCTTGTGTGTAGTTGAGAGGCATCTAGTTTCCTTTTCCCCCTCCCCCCGTAACATGTGGTATAGAAGGACCTTTAAATCCATTACAATAGATTTCCCCCATTTCAAGCCGTCTAAGGTTTTAAAGACAGAACATGCACAGGATACAAATATAAAATCTACAAATATACGGCACAATTTTTTTTAAAAAAAAAAATCTTTCACAGACAGCTAAACTAATGTCTATTTCTCCTGTGTCTATGCAGAGAATGGCCCAAGTCACAAAACTTGAATCAAGAACTGAAAGCTTCCAAAAATGGTAGGAGGTGTTTGGGCCTGCCTAACTGCAACCGTGCCAAGCACGTGCACCTGAGACTTTGCATCCGCTTGAATGTTTTATCCCTTGTCTCTTCCTATGTCCCCTCTCCTTGTTCCCCCACTCTGAGTCTTTTAGATTGTAAGCCATAGGTAGGGACTGCATCCATCTCCTTGTTCTGTAAAGCGCCAGGTACACAGCTGGCGCTATACAAGTGCTTATAATAATAATAATGTCTAATTCAAATGTTCTGTTGACTAATGGGAAGCCATGCTTGTTGAATGAAAATAATTCTATTTCTGTCCTTAATGCTGTGAGGATTAGTTAATATTTGTAAAGAGCTTTGAAGAAAAACTCTCTGTTCTCCAACTAGGGCCCATGGACAGCTGGTGTGTCATGGACACCTACACCCCACTCTTGAAACTACTTACTTGCAGACGGTCCCATCAAAGGCCATTTTTACAAGGTGCTGTCAGGTGTGTGTGTGTGTGTGTGCATGGGCGCACCAGTGCATGCCCAGTGGGTGGGCAGGGTGTGCACACAGCCGCACATGCATCCCCACTCAACCCCCCCTCCCCACGCATGGAGCAACTTCCATTTTTCCTGCCTGCTTCATGCATGGGGGTGAATGGGGATGCGTGTTAGGCAGGAGCACTGTGTCCTTCACACGGGCCTCGCCCACTCATGAACACACTGATTTTTGCATGTTCATGAGTGGGAGAGGCCTGTGTAAAAAGGGCCAAAGTTGATGGCATCACTTGCAAACACATGGTTTCAAGACAGCTGCCCTGGCTGGTCACATGGTGATGGCTCTTCTTGCTTCCACCTTTCCATTAGTGAAGGACTAGAACTCTGTTCTCCCCTCCCCCTGTCTTTAGATTGTAAGCTCTCAGGCAGGAACCGTGTCTATCTTATTCTTTGTAAAGCGCCAGGTACATTGCTGGTGCTATATAAATGCTTATAATAATAATAATAATAATTAATAATAAATAATTGAAGTTATTAATTAATTATTATTGTTGGGTAGGCCACAATAAACTGACTGATCCAGCACTGTGCGTCACATCCATCCTGCCCTCACTCCAGGAATCGCAGCCCTTGACCCAAATTTTGTTTGACTCTATTTGAGTTTCCTGCCAAAGGGACTACACCATGGGGGATCTCCCTTGCAGCGGTATCAGCAGCAGCTCTTGCTGCAGGACCAGTGGCAGCTATGAGCCAATTGTCCAAGGGATGCAGGGGGAATGGCCTTGCAGGCTGCATGCAGCCCTAGGGCCATGTGTTGAGCACCCCCGGACTAGATCATCCTTAAGATCCCTTCCAGCCCTATGATTATATGATTTTGTCCTGTCCATCAGTTGCCTTGGCTCTCCAGTAAAAGAACAGCCATGCAGCCTGAGAGGCAGTTTCTATGTTCTGTACAGCGCCAGGCGCATGGCTTGCGCTATATAAATGTTTATAATAATAATAAAACAAAGAGAAGCCGCCTTAGGCGAGAGTCAAGTGGGACAGGACCTTTCTTCAGAGACCACAGTTACTAATGAATGGGGGATGATATTCAGAGTTGAGAAGCAGACCAAGTAGCTGGGCAGCAAGGGAACGATGAGGAGAACCAGGCTAGAGGGAAGCATATACTCGAGAGAGGAACAGAACCAATGAGAGAATGGAGAGATTTCCCTCTTCTCTAGCTCTGATGTTGTGAAATGTGGTCTGCCTAAGCTGAGGCTGTTAAAAACTCACTTTGCCAAAAGCTACTTTCATTCCCTTACCTTTTCTGAAGCTCCAGCAGAGTGGACGCTGATCACTTGAAAGGAACCTCCAGACTCTCTAGCTACTTTCTCCATTACTTGTTGTGTGTCACTTTCATAGTTGCCTGAATTTCCCACCAAGTACACAGTGTGCACTGGGCATGACTCCCCAGTCTCCCTTGGGTGGCTACAGAGTTCTTCTGCAGCCCGCTCCGGCAGATTATCAGTTATCAGGTAGACCGCCCGGCAGGTAGGATCATCCAATGCCACAGCCACGGCACTCACAACATCTGTGCCCAGCCCACACTGCAAGGTCCTGATCCAGGAAGCTGCTTCAGTAATGCTGCTGAGGGAACATTTGACTAGACATGGGCGCCATTTTACCACCTGGATGAAAGAATCAAGGCAGCAATACAAGAAAACAAGCAGATATTTTAGAACAAGCATGTTTTTAAAAATGATAAATGGCCCATGTACACATTAGTTAATGCTCTGCCAGGCTCTGAGAAAGTTCCCCTCATAAAGGTAATTGGACAGGTATTATTCATCAACTCCTCCCTCGTCATAAAAATGTGTTGGGGCCTGGGCTTAATAACCAGCTCACTCAGACTGGAATGTAACAGGATGCTTTTCACACGTTGCGATACAATTTATCTCAATATGATCAAATAGACTTTTGACCCCTGTCCTGCAAACATTTATACATGAATAAGAGTTTAAAGCTACAATACACAAACCACTTACACCAGAGTAGAAACATAGAATTTTAGAGTTGGAAGGAACTTTAAGCATCATCTACTCTAATTCGCTGCTCTGATGCAGGATGACTACAGCTACAACACCCTTGGCAGGTGCCTATCCACTCTCTTTTTGAAAATCTCTAGCAATGGAGAGCCTACAAACACCCTAGGCAACTTGTTCCATTGTCACACAGCTCTTACTGTTAGGAATATTTTCCTCAATGAGTTGCCCCATGGAGGAATTGCTTCCCATTGTAGCCTTTCTCTAGGTTTGCTAACTATGAATCTTAACCAGAATCTTAACCAGAACTCAGCCTCAACCATATTAACATTACCTTGCTAGCATAGCAAATGATGTTGAACATGGAATCTGTTGGATTGCTGGCCATCAAGAAGAGAGTCTTGATGAGATACTCCTTCAGGAAATCCAGTTTGGAGGACATACTTTCCAAGGCACAAACCACAAACGTAACATTTTGGTCTTGGAGGTCACCAAACAAGGGGAAGGTAGCACCATCGGAAGGAGAAAATGCCGACATTTCTGAACTGCCTATGACAAGCTACCAAAACAAACAAACAAGTAGTTAAAGGCTTAAAAATAGCTATAAAGGGTTTGACTGTTTTTAAAAAAATGTAACAATGTGGTCCTCATGGTTGTAAAGGAAAGGTGGGAAATCTGAAACTTTAAAGGCTCAGAAACCATAAGACAAGTAACTGGGACACCACATTTATTATTTTGAAAAAAATAATAATCATGATGTTTAGAAGACAATCTAATGATGGGGTGGGGGAGTGTCTGTCACATTTTTAATTGCTTAGGTCTCCCAATACTGACAACAGCTTAGCTGCATGGTTCATTATATTGGATGGAATCAAAAAGCTCCTCTCTCATTTCTCCTATTTTGCAAAGGCCAACCATTTTAACTAACTCTGGAGATTAAACTGAGCACCTCCTAGCATGATAAACATCTATAGGTTGGGCCAAAGATCCAGACTGTAGTGAATTGGGAGGGGAGGAGAAGAAGAGGGGGGAAGATACGAGGACAGGGAAGTTAGACTAGTCCTCTCATTCTATGGATGAACTGGGCACCGGGGGTGGGGAGGGAATACCTAACTCACACATGCCCACACTGGGGATGCCAGATATTGAATTTAATTGATTTAGTAACATTTTTACCCAAAGGAAGGCTTACAAAAACCATAATACAATAAAAATAAAATACAATTCAATACAAAACCCTACCCACGCCAACCTCAAACCTCCCACCTAATCTTTATCCCCACCCGCTGAATGCTTTACTAAAAAGAAGTTTGACACCGCCTCCAAAAGATGCTCAGGACCGGACTCAGACAGACCTCCAGGGGGAGGGAGTTCCACAACACTGGGGCAGCAACCAAGCTATGCTGTATTTCAGAACCTCCAGCTCAACAGAACCCATAGAACGGACATCCCTACAGCTCCACAGTACTCGGTAGAGCAGATATTCCAACACCTGAATGCTGGAGCCTAATTTTGGTAACCCTGATCCACACCCAGTATTTTTCCCTTCAAAACGCCATGGAAGCATCACCTGGACAGGAGTTGATCTCATGCCCCAGTATATGATTACCAACCCCAGAGTTGTCAACAGTAAATATAAAAACAATGTGAGTTGACCCCCTAAAAAATCATGAGAATTATAAGATTTTTTTAACTATCATCAATTACTGGGAGGGTGGGGAGGGTTCTCTGGTTTCTGGGCCTTAAGGACACACTATCCTAAAGAATGCATAGGTCAAAAGTTCAAGCTTCTTATCTACAATCAGGAAGACTAGAAACGTACGTACTTTTTTTTTTTTTTTAAAGGAATCTAAGCAGAAATGATTCTTTGGGTGTAAACAGACGGATGGCAGTTCCAGCCTCTGCTCCGCCTCACCGCTGGGTGGCCCGTCTGTGTAAGGGTTGGCTGCCAGAAGCGCAAGGGGACAGAGGAACACATTCTGGAGCACCGCCAGCAGAGCAGGCCGCCCAAACCTAGGGCACCGGCCTGCTGTCCATCGGCTTGGTGGATGGCCGCTGCAGCTATGCTTTCAGCCAGCGGTTGCCCCGCGCAACCCCACAGAGTTGCGGGCAGCAGTCTAGAGTGTCGGGTGATCCATGCGCAACTCTATAGTGTGGGGAAAAGGGGGCGCCAAGCAGATGGACTGCAGGCTGTGCATGTAAACCTGGGGCTGGACGGTTCATGAGTCAAATCTGATCTGCAGCTGTTTTTTATTTGGTCCCTTTCCAATTCTGGATTTGTCTAGGGATCCAGGACCTATCCTGAAGCACTGGAAGAGTGAGCTCAGGGGAAGGGAAGGAAGATGAGGGCATGCCCTCAATCACAGCTTAGATCTCTCAGGGGTCACGGGTTCGGAGGGTCACAAAGAAGATGAGGGTGGGAGGTACTATTGGCAGCCCCAAGCATTTTAAAATGTAAGACTCTCCCCCACGCCCCTCAGCCACAGCTTAGACCAGGTGCAAAGAAGCATTTATCTCCCGGGGGCCACTTGGAAACTAGTGCAAGCTCCAAGGGTCACAGAGAACTTGAGAGTGAGGTACTTAAGGGTGTGTGCTCAGGAAGAGGAGAGTTCAGATCAGGGGCATAGCAAGGTTGTGGTGGGCATGGTTCAGATCCTAATTATTTATTTTATTTATTTATTTAAATTTTTATCCTCCTCTTCACTAAAAAAGGCTCAGGGCAGCTTACAAATAGACATATAAAACATATATAAAAGCATACTAAAAAGTCCATAAAAAGACAAAAACCACCCTCAAAACCCCCAACCCTGTCACAACCCCCCCATAGCACCTCTCTACTTCCCACATCCAACCCCCCTCAAGCCCCTACCCCAAACCCATCCACCAAACCCCCATCCCCTATCCCCACCTGCCAAATGCCTTTACAAACAAAAAGTTTGTACACCACCTACAGAAGACACCCAGGCTCGGGTTCAAACAAACCTCCAGAGGAAGGGAGTTCCATAACATCAGGGCAGCAACCAAGAATGCCTCCCTGCGAGCCCTTGTTGTACAAGCAAGACTAAGGCCGTTTTTAGACAGGACAGTACCACGCAAGCCCACCCAGTGGGCACATGGTACCACCCATTTAAAAGTGGTGGTGGGTGGGTGCTCCCATGACCCACACATCTCTACCCATCTCCACACAAGGAGCAACCAGGAAAGAAACAGGTTGTTCTATGCGGAGGCATATGTGGTTGGTGGATGGATGTGGGCACACACCAAGCGCACACCCATCCACCTCCGTCTAAACCCTCCACTGAAAGTGCATGTGTGCCTCTCCTGCCCCCACACCATCAGTCTAAAAATGGCCTAACAGATGGTGTCCACAGGCAGGTGCTCCCAGCTGATTGTAGGGGTCACAACGGGGCATGGAAGGATAGGCGGTCTCTCAGATATATGTGGCCCAGACTGTTTAGGGCTTTAAAGGTCAAAACCAGCACCTTGAATTGTGTCTGGAAAGCTCTAGGCAGTCAGTATAGACTATGGAGTGTGGGGGAATTCTTATAAGGGACCCTATGGAATTGCATTACAATAGCCAAAAGGAAGGTATCACAAGATGGAAGACAGATGAATGTTGGGTAATACTCATTCTTAACAGAAGTGAGTTTTTTAGCCTGTTAGATAGAAATAATCATGAAGCTAGTTTGGGTTCTGTTTCACCCAGCAAGGCCTGGGAAACAACTCCATGCATGACAAACATTGGACAGAGGAAGGCCGCTCTGTTCTTCCTTACAGCAGATAGCAAACAACGGCCTTGCAGATGTGCTAGTTAATTGGCTTTGTTTAGGCACCTTACTTTATAAACAGTCTAGCTTATATTGTTTTGAGAATAGGTTGCTGAGTATGTAAACAATTGCTGTAACGTTTTACCTTCGTATGATGTTGCTTTGAGTGACATGCATGTATCTTTGAATGTATGATAAACATATAAAACTTCTTGTATTGGGGATAGGAGTCAGACCAGTCTGTTTCCTTGCATGGATTCAGTTCTGCTCTCTCTCTCTGCACTTTGAGATCAATAAAGAACTTCTGACAGATTTTACCAACAGTGTGAGCATGAAATTTTCCTCGACAGGCGCACCAGTGTAATGTGCTCCCAGCGCCTCAACCCTGAAAGGAGGTGAGCTGCTGCATTCTGCACCAGCTGCAGCTTCCAAACAGTCATCAAGAGCAGCCCCATGTAGAGGGTGTTGCAGTAATCTAGCCTAGAAGTGACGAAGGCATGGATGAAAGGGTGATTTCAGACATTATGGATGTCCGATTCACCACAGTGGATTCCCAGCAGTGGCTAACCGGCTAACCACCCCCCATGGGCAAGAGAGGCCCCAAACAGATGTGATGGGAGTGGGACCATGGCAGGGAATTGGACCGGCAGACCACGGCCCGGAGCAGCGCAACAGACGTTACGCCGATCCCGGGTCGTGGTCGAAGCACCTGGACAGCATCGGGGCCGCTCGTCCCAGCTGCTGCTGCTGCTGCTGCTGTCCCTCCACCGTCCCCAAGTGCAGCACGACCACCACCTCCTCTGCCTGCGCCTCCTCCTCCTCCTGCCTTGCTCTCTCGCCCTCCGCTCTCCTGTCCCTTCCGCCTTGCTCCATCCTGCCACGTCCCCCTGCTGCTGTGTGCCCTTTACATCTCCCTCCCCGGCCTGTGTTGTTGCTGGTTGCCTGGCAGTGACGCTGCGTGCTTTGTCCCTGACTGGGAATCATGTTGCTTGATTCCGGCCGGTGGTTGCCGTTCAGTCGTTACTTTTTTTTGTTTCCCATTGGGAATCGCTTTGACCACGCTTTCGGAGATGGTCCAGGCCGGAGCTCCGGAAGCGTGGTTATTTTTGACCCCTGGTGGGGACTGACTGTGGTGAACATCTGGCGCCTGCAAAACAGACGTTCAGGGCGCTTTGGTCCCGCCGTGGGATTGACCGTGGTTCACTGTGGTTGACTGTGATCTCGTAATGTCTGAAAATACCCATAGTGGCAAGATCCTAATCAGAAAGAAAAAGCTGCAGCCTCCTCACCAGTTGGAGTTGGTGAAAAGCACTCCTGGTCACCGCCACAACCTGACAATCCAGGAGCAGCAAGGGATCCAGAAGCACTCCACAGCTGTGGACCTGATTGACCAGAGGGCACTGGACACTATCAATAAGAGGAGTCCCAATCCCCTCCAGGTCACAAGGCCAACCAACAATCATCACCTCAGTCTTGTCTGGATTCAACTTCAGTCAGCTCACCCACATCAAGTCCCCAACAGCAGCCAGGCAATGGGTAAGCACCGAGACTGCAGGGCCTGGGTCAGATGAAAAAGAGAGATGGAGCTGGGAGTCATCAGCACACTGATGGAACTTCACCCCAAACCTCTGAATCACCTTACCCATTGGTCTCATATACACATTGAACAAGAGGGGAGACAGAATAGAACCTTGCGGGACACCACAGAGGAGGTTTCAAGAGGACAACGAGCAATCACCCATCACCACTCTCTGGGACCTCCCCAGCAGGAAGGAGTGGAACCACTCAAGAGTGGTCCTGCACACCCCCGCCCGGTCCCACAGTTGTGTCAACAAAACCTCGTGATCAACTGTATCAAAGGCCACCAAAAGATCTAACAAGATCAACAGGGTAGAATTCCCTTTGTCAATCTCCAGGCACAGGTCATCAACCAAGGCCCAGTGTCGGTGCCATACCCAGGGCGAAAGCCTGACTGAACTGGTTCCAGGAATCCTATGATATCGAGATGAGCCTGAAGCTGTTGGGCATCCACCCGCTCAATAACCATTTTACCTCCCTAAAAAGAAAAGGTTAGAGACAGGTCAATAGCTGGCCAGGGAGTCAGCATCCAAAAATGGTTTCTTAAGCAGGGGCCGAACAACCACAGTTTTAAGAACGTCTGATACCCTACCCTCCCAAAGGGAGTAATGGCTCCAACATCTCCTGGCCGGCTTTCACCAGCCAAGACAGGCAATGATCTAGTTCACAATTGGTTGCCTTCACCGCCCCAAGCACCTCCCCCACATGGGTGGATGATACAGTTTGAAACTGATCCAAACAAACAGGACAAGACTGAGCTTCCATAACCACAAACTCTGCAGGTAAAATGGCAGCACCCAAGTCATGGTGAGTACGAGCGATTTTGTCTGCAAAGTAATTAATACAAATGTCACAGCAGGCATCAGAGGACTTCATTTCCAGGCAGTGGCAGACCAGATTAACCAGGCCCCTCACCACCTGGAAGAGTTCCACTGGATGAGACTTCGCAGATGCTAGGATAGTGGAAAAGAAAGCTTTCTTTGCTGCCATTACAGCCATGACATAGTCCTATGCCACAATCAGTCAACTTCAGCATGAGTCAAGCGCCACCTGTTCGCTAACCACCTACCTTTCCACTTCAGACACCTCAGGTCTCCTGTATACCAGGGGGACCTGTGCGGCTGCAGTGAAGGGAACGGACATCTGGGTTCAACCGTGTCGATGGCCATGGTCAAGATGTCATTCCACAAGGTGATAAGGACACCGACAGAGTAGCCGGTAAGGTCAGTAGGTAAATTCCCAAGAGAAATCTGGATACCAATTGGATCCATTAGCCTCCGAGGGTGGACCATCTTAATACATCCACCACCACAATGAGGGCATAGAAGGGCAGGGATCTGTGTCTTCAGAAGGTAATGATCGGACCACAACAAAAGGTGCCATAACACCACCCCCAATAAACGGAACCCTTGTTTCCAGACTGGTGCAAAACATGAAGTCCAATGTGTGTCCTGCCAAATATTACCTGGGTAGACCCATGGTTGTCATGGTGGCCATGAACTCCTGCTCCGATCCTGAAAGTCTGGCCTTCATCATGTATGTTGAAATCACCCAAGACAATAAGTCTGAGTGATTCCAACACCTCTGAGACCAGCTCAGCTAGAACAGTCAGGGAGTCAGCTGGGCAGCGGGGTGGTTGGTACACCAGCAGAATCCCTAATCTATCTCCTGCCAAATCCAACATGAGGCGGACACACTCCATAGTGGACGAGTCAGGCACCAGATACCTTTTAATGGTCAAGGTGTCTTTACAGATCACAGACAGTCTGCCCCCACAGCCCCCGATCTTAGGCTGATGCTGCACTGAGTACCTGGGTGGCACCATCTGTCACCTTATCCCCCATAAGGGTAAACAGGTGGTGTGTCTGGGGTTAACACTCAAGACACTTGCAAAAAGCCCTCAGAGTCCAGGGCCTGGGCTCAACTAAGCCCCCTTGTGCCAGTCATGGTAGCTGTGCCACTGGTCCAGATGATGGATCTGTGACATTTTATTTATTAAAGGTTTTGTTACCCCGCCCCTCCTGCCACAGGCAGCTCATGGCAGCTTACATTCAATAAAATAGCAATAATAAAACTATAAAATATAACATAAAAGGAGACCAAAATAAACCATCCCACCCCACCCTAACCCACTCCCCCCACCCCATCACCCTTCTCCCCCACCAAATGCCTGGTGGAATAGCCAGGTCTTACAACTTCTTCGAAAGTAGGGGAGATTCGGGGCCAACTGGGCCTCAACCGGAAGTTCCACAGCCACGGTACGGCCACCAAGAATGCCCTTCCCTTTGTGGCCCCCTGGCAGACTCAGGGGACCTTGAGCGGGGCACCCCTGGATGACCGCAGGGGCCAATCCAGAACTTGGGGTGTGTGTGTGAGGCGGTTCTGTAGATAGACAGGGCCTAGGCAGTTTAGGGCTTTATAGGCCAAGGCCAACACCTTGAATTGGGCCCAGAAAATTACCAGCAGCTAGTGCAGAGAATGAAGCACGGGTGTAATATGCTCCTGGCGACCCAGACCCACCAGGAGACGGGCCGCCGCATTCTGCACCAGCTGCAATTTTCAAGCCATCATCATGGGTAGCCCCACGTGGAACAGTAGTCTAATCTGGAAGTGATGAAAGCATGGATGATAGTAGCCAGGTCAGAGTCTGAGACATACGGCCGAAGCCGCCGCACCAGATGTAATTGGCGGAAGGCACTCCTCTCCACAGCATCCAACTGGACATCCAGGCAGAGCTGCGAGTTGAGGAGCACCTTCAGACTCTGAACCTGGGAGACTAATGGAGGGCAGATTCCATCAATGATGGGAGCCGCCATCTCCATCACCTTCCCCACCATCACCACCTCCGTCTTGTCAGGATTCAGCTTCAGTCGATTAGCCCTCATCCAGTCCCCCACAGCCGTCAGACACCAAGTAAACACTAAGTAAGCACCGAGACTGCCGGGCCCAGGTCAGTTGAAAAGGAGAGGTACAGCTGGGTGTCATCAGCATATTGTATTTATATTTAAGACATTTTTAACCCACCCATCCTGCTACAGGCAGCTCTGGGTGGCATACAACATCAAATAACAAAAAATATTAAAACAGCTATAAAATACACTGATAAAATACATAGCAAAGGGATGGATAAAAGTCCCCAACCACCCCCAACCCTAACCCCCTCCCCCCCCTCAAAGGCCAGATGGATCAGCCATGTCTTACAACAATGTCGAAAAGAGGGGAGATCCGGGGCCAAACGGGCCTCCACAGGCAGGGAGTTCCACAGCTGAGGAGTGGCCACTGAGAAGGCCCTCCCCATTGTGGTCCCCTGGCAGACTTGCAGGACCCCCAGGAGAGCACCCCCTGATGACCGCAGGGGCCAATCCAGAACCTGGGGAGGTGAGGCGGTCCCGCAAATAGGTTGGGCCAAGGCCATTTAGGGCTTTATAGGTAAGCACCAACACCTTGAATCGGGCCCGGAAGACTACAGGCAGCCAGTGCAGAAACCGAAGAACCGGTGTAATATGTTCCCGGTGGCCCAATCCCACCAGGAGACAGGCTGCTGCGTTCTGCACCAGCTGGTCTCCGTACCGTCACCAAAGGTAGCCCCACATAGAGCGCGTTGCAGTAGTCGAGTCTGGAGGTGATGAAGGCATGAATGATGGTGGCCAGGTCAGAGTCCAAAACGTATGGCTGAAGTCAACACACCAGATGTAATTGGCGGAAGGCACTCCTTGCCACAGCCTCCACCTGAATATCCAAGCGGAGTTGCTAATCAAGGAGCACCCCCAGACTCTGCACCTGGGGAACCAGTGAAGGGCACACCCCATCAATGATGGGGGCTGTTACCGCCGCTGCCTTACCCACCAACATCACCTCCGTCTTGTTGGGATTCAGCTTTAGTTGGTTTACCCTCATCCAATCCCCCACAGTTGCAAAGCACCTGTTAAGCACCAAGACTGCTGGACCTGGGTCTGATGAAAAAGAGAGGTAAAGCTGGGTGTCATCAGATATTCAATAATCAAACTTTTATTTGTATCCCGCACTCTCTCGCCAATGGCGACTCGAAGCGGCTAACAAACAAAATGAAAACATACAAAATAACAATATCAGCTCAATCAATATAATACAATAAATTAATCCTTCCATAAGTATCACCTATCAATATTCTACCCCTGCTACCACCAGGGGAGAATCCATAGACTAACCTTACCCTCCCGCTCTCACCGGGAGGGGGGAACAATTTCCAACCACAACAATAATTAATAACATAATACCTCATATGCATCTCTAATAATTCATATAATTTAACATAATTCATCCCTTCAATATTCAATCCCCAATACAACAACGGATCCCCAACAACAAAGGGAAAACATTGTAATACAATTGCAATTATAATAATAAAGACCACCCCCTCCTCATCCCCTCCTGCTCTCACCAGGAGTCGAATGACTCACATTCCCCTTTTCCTCCCCCCTCAGTAACATAGAAAATACAATCCCCTATATTGAGAAAAAAAGAGCACATGAAACAAAAAAAATATAACCCCCTCTTACTAAGCATCTAATGATCTCAGTTCCCATCCTTCTCCAGTTACTGTAAGGCAGGGTTCCTCTTCGACTTCAACTATTCCAAAAGGAAAAATCCCCATATCAGCCAGCTCCCTTTCCCATACAGCGTTCATAATAGAAAATTTAGCACCCTGCCCCAACCAGCGGGCCCAACCAAAGGGCACGCCCCTTTGGCCATGCCCCTTCGGCACGTGCCACCGGCACGGCCACCGGCCGAGCCCCGTTCTTGAATCCACAGCCTGGAAGTAGCCTGCTGCTCCACCTCAGGGGAGCCCCGCATCCTGCTGACCTCAGGGACTCCCTCACTCGCACGCGCTTGCCGGGCTGGAGCTGGCAGTAGGGCCGGGCTGTCGGTTCTTTCTGCTGCCTGCACGCTGCCGGCTGAGCCCTGTTCTTGAATCCATGGCCTGAAAGTAGCCTGTCTCAATCCCCGCCCCCCTGACAGGTAGGGCAATGTTAACGCCCAGCTCCAGCTACTCTCTTCACCACCCTGGGTCTGCTGCTGCTGCTTCACCTCAGGGGCACTGCTCCACTTCCCCGCACACCATACACCAAACCTCCTGACCACCTCGCCAAGCAGTTGCATATACACATTGAACAGGAGAGGGGACAGAACAGAATTCTGCGGGACTCCACACGAGAGGTCTCAGTGTGATGAAAAATAATCACCGAGTACCACTCGCTGAGTTCTTCCGACCAGGAAGGAGCGGAACCAGTCAAGAACCATACTGCCCACCCCTGCACGTTCCCGCAGGCACATCACCAACATCTCATGATCAACAGTATCAAACGCCACTGACAGATCTAATAGAATCAACAGGGCCGAACGACTCTGATCTAATTCTCGGCAAAGATCGTCAACCAATGCCACAAGTGCAGTCTTGGTGCCACATCTCGGGCGAAACCCTGACTGCGAGGGATCAAGAAAACCAACACGATCCAGATGCTCCTGAAACTGCCAGGCTACCACCCATTCAGTAACCTTCCCTAAAAAGGGAAGGTTAGAGACCGGTCAATAACTGGCCAGGGAGTCAACATCAAGTGATGGTTTCTTGAGCAGGGGCCACCACCGCCTCTTTAAGGTAACCCGGCACCCTGCCCTCTCCAAGGGAAGCACTGACCACCCCCGCCAGCAATGGCCCCATCGTCTCCCGGCAGGCCTTAACCAGCCAGGAGGGCACGGGTCCAGTTCACAACAGGAAACCCTGACATCCCCAAGAACATCCTCCGCATCAGCAGGGGTCACCAAATGGAACTGATCCCACGAACAAGGCAAGGCGAGGTCTCCATAACCTCCAATCGTCCTGCTGCAGAAAGCGCAGCATCAAAACCCTGGTGAATCCGAGCGATTTTATCTGCAAAATAATCCACAAACAAATCACAGTGGGCACTAGATGACTCTACTCCAAGGTGGAGGGAGGCCGGACTGACCAGCCCCCGTACTACCCGAAACTGCTCCACTGGACGGAATTTAGAGGATGCTAAGGGCAGCAAAGAACTCTTTCTTTGCTGTCCTCATAGCAACGGCATAGGCTCATAAACTCGCTCTATGCCGCAACCTGTCGGCTTCAGCACGTGAACAATGCCTTCCCTCCTGCTTCAGCGCCCACAGTCCCTCCGAAAACCAGGGAGGCCTGCGGTGCAGTCACTTGGGAAGCGGACACCTCAGAGCTATCTGAACTATGGCCTCCGATAGCAAGATGTTCCATAACTTGATGAGGCCACCGATGTAATAGTTGTCCAGATCAGAGAGTATATCCCCCAAAGCCTCCCAGAACCGCTCCAGTTCCATCTGTCTATGGGGGCGGACCATTTGAATAGGTTCCAAGCCCCTCCAGGGGCAAACGTGCACCTGGAGAGGGGCCTGCAGAAGGTAATGGTCCGTCCATGACAAAGGCACAGCTGATATCTCCCCCATCAATGGACCCCCCCCACCTCAAGGTCAGTGCAAAACACAAGGTCTAAGGTATGTCGTCCCTGGTGTGTTGGGCCACTGACCCTCTGGGACAGGCCCATGGTTGCCATGGCAGCCATGAACTCATGCTCCACACCCCCAGGATCGGCGTCCGTGTGGACGTTGAAGTCCCCCAGGACTATTGTCCTCAGGGATCGCAACACCACTTCCGACACCAGATCCACTAGAGAATGCAGGGAGGCTGTTGTACAGGTGGGCGAATGGTATACTAGCAGCACTCCCAAATTGTCCCCTGCCACATCAAACACCAGATGGAGATCCTCAACCCCCATTATGGATTGCACCAGATACCTCCAAACAGTCCAACCTTCCCTAAATATTGATGATCCTGCACGCCAAACCCCCTGATTTTTGGAATTTTATTAGTGGTCAAAAAAAACAAAAACAGCTTGAGTTCTCAGTAGCAACAGCTTAGAAGTAATCAACACCTTGGAGATTGTTTCTAGATTAAAATAATCTACTTTATTGAGAAATACATTGTGATAGGAAAGGCCTATCCCTAGATCTTACTAGCTAGCTGCCACCAGCATGGTGGCCGGTCATGTTGAAGGTCAGAGAGAGACGAAAGGAATGGCGAAAGGTCAGGAAGAAGGAGGAAGTCCAGTAGGAGCTTCCTGGGCACTTCCCACTTGGGAGGGGGCTTAGAAGCAGAGATAAGGAAAGGTTAAAGTGACACTCACACTAACTCACTATCTCTACTCCCAATGCCCCATGTGGTCATTAGGGTTTGTTGGTGCAAAAGGGCGATGTCATCTGGAGCTGTTTCAACACCCCTTCTCATCGCCTGTCGCACCGGCTCACGACTCCTACTTGCTTCACATAGCATCTGGAATCGATCCCTCAGTAGTGGCTTGGTCAGTCCATCTGCCACCATTTAGTCAGTTGGGCAATACTTCAGCTCAATTAGCTCTTCCTCCTGTGCATTCTCTTTTCTGTACTAGTTGTTGGCTGGTAGAAGCTCATCATCTTCCTTTGCTGCTTTCCTCCATTTTCCAGCTTCATGGGTTGACATCTTTTTGACATCTTTCCAAGTGCTGGGTTCTTGCAGCTCTACACTTGTGGTGAGGTAGGAGTATCTCAAAGGTGGAACTCCTTTGTTGGACCTCTGTGAGCGCCTGGGTTCTGGCTCAGCTTCTGTGACCCCTTCTGAATCTGCTTCTGGTTCACAGACTGGCATTGGGTGCCTAAAGGTCTGCTCACTTGGTTCCTCTTTCATCTGGATCCTTGACTCCAGGTCTGGTAATTCACCTTTGGTTGGCTTTTGTCTTTCATCAAAGTACACAACATTGCAAATTTCAATATTACCAGTTTCAACATCAAGAATTCTGTATCCTTTTCCTCCTACATATCCACACAAAACTCGTTCCTTGCTTCTGCAATTCAACTTGCTTCTCTTTGCCTTTGGCACATCTGCATACACATCACATCTAAATACTCTGATGTGGTTTAGGCTAGGCTTGTGTCCAAACCACAGTTCAAATGGAGTTTTCTCTTTGGCTTTACTTGGCAATCTGTTCTGCAGATAGCTGGCAGTTATTACTGCTTCTCCCTAGAATTTGCTTGGCAGAACTGCATCTTGCAACATGCATCTGGCCATCTCCAGTAGGGATCTATTTTTCCTTTCTGCAACACCATTCTGCTCAGGAGAATATGGGACTGTAGTCTCATGTTCAATTCCCTGTTCTCTCAGATAGGCTTTCATGTAATTTGAGATGTATTCACCTCCATTGTCTGACCTTAGTCTCAGAGGCTTTCTTCCAAACTTGTTGCTGACCAATGCAACATATTCTTTAAACTTCTCAGATACTTGGCTTTTCTCTCTCAAGTTGTAAACATAGGCAAATTTTGAGAAATCATCAATAAATGAAACTATGTAAAGATTTCCTCCAATACTCCTTTCCAGAGGACCTGATACATCACTGTGGATCAATGCTAAAAGGCGCTGAGACCCTTTCTTCTCTAGCTTGTGAAAAGTTGGCTTCACCCCTTTCGCAGTAACACAGCATTCACATCTTCCTGTATTCTTTACACCGTTGCCCCTTAAAGTCTTTAATTAATTCCCCCTTCTCAAGCTGGCGAATTACATTAATATCTCGATGGCCCAATCGTCTATGTCAAAGTAAATCACATGATTTGTGGGTGCAGCTACTTGCTAAACTTGCATGCTCATTCACACGATTTACTTCAAATAGTCCACTGACTCTTAGAGTTCCAGACATAATTAAGTCACGTAACAGCCCAATGCAAGGGGCCGCAAGCTGCTAGAAGGCCTAGAGCCATGTGGCGCAGTGATCCCGGGTCCATGGATGTGAACAGAGGGGCGGGGCCAGCTCCGCCCGGCCCCGGAGTTAGAGGAACACAGACCCCGCCCAGGCGCAGTGCACGCCTGGCGGGACAACACAGACAGTGAAAAACCCGTATGGGAGAAGGGCTCCACCCCTTTATCCCCCCCCCTCATGATAATGAGGGATGCCAGGACCATAAAAGTGGCTGCATTGCTCTCCCACCTCGCCGGTGATCATTATTGAGAGACTGGCTCCTTGCCCCTTGTTCTTGTTTGACCCTTGTGGAACTTAGTGAAAGAGCGAAGAGCGTTGCGTGGATGCAACTTCCTTGCCTACCTGTAGCCTTATCCCTTCTGTGTTGTGTCTCGAGTGCGTGTGAGTGGTTGAGCGAGTGTTATTCCTCAGAACTTCTCACGGTAAGTGTGAGTGACTTCCCTGCCTTATTCCTAGAGTGCAAGTCCTGTCCCCTGGTATACCTCGCCCCCTTGTGACCCCTTCCTCACCAGACTCCTCCACCTCCCGGATACTTGTCCCACCCACCCCTTTCCCTTCCCCATTCCCCACGGTGCCCTGGGCCCTGTTACAAGTCTGGGATACGCAAGACCCTTCCACGGATCTACTCCACCCCTTCCCCCTCTTGTCTCCTTTATTATTATCCCTTCTGGCAATTGGGCTCTCTCCTTCCCCATGATGAGTCGGGTTGCCTCCTAAGTTGGGAGGAAAGCCCAAACAAGACCCTGAGGGACTTATTACCATCCCAGGGTAACCGTGTGGAGAGAAGCTTGGCCGGTACGTCCCAACCCCCTTGGTATTCCCCCCTGGCCCTTCCTTCTTCCCTTTCTCCTGTGACAGTAACCTT
Organism: Sphenodon punctatus; assembly: GCA_003113815.1. Classification (NCBI taxonomy): domain Eukaryota; kingdom Metazoa; phylum Chordata; class Lepidosauria; order Sphenodontia; family Sphenodontidae; genus Sphenodon; species Sphenodon punctatus. The sequence continues at coordinate 2,030,855 of QEPC01000081.1, forward strand.
CTTTTGTGACATAGCAATGATCATCCATGAATTCAAACTTGCATCCTTTCTTAACTCCATACTTCACAGAGATTAAGTTATTCTTTAATGAAGGCACATATAAAGCATCTTGTATTATAACTTGCACAATCTATCCATCAGGGAGTTTGCAAAAGATTTTAGCTGTTACTTTGCCTTGTGAAAACACTTCCCTTCCATCTGCTAAGGAAATAGGAACTGAGTAGCCCATTTCAACTTCTGAGAATAATTCTACATTCTTGAAGAGATTTTCAGAAGCACCAGAATCAATATAAAAGACAATTTCTGACATTGCATTGAAACGTGATTTTTCCTTTTGCCTTCTCACTCTTTTCTTCAGAGCTGGCAGGTTTCTGCAGACACTCTGTCTCAGCAGTAATGGGCGCTTTAGGTTTCCCCTTTGTCTTGGCCTTTGGACAATTAGCAACTAAATGTCTTTCACTGCCACAGATAAAGCACCTTTTCTTGTCCCCTTTCTTTGAGCTAAAAGCTGCAATTTGGTCTGTAGAAGTTTGCTTTGTCTCTCTGATAAAATGCTCATTCAGTCTGCTAGAGAGATACTTTAAATCAATTGTTGCATCAGACACTTCTATTGCAGTTTTCAAAGTTTCATACGAAGGAGGCAAAGAATTCAAAATGAATGCCACAATCCCATTTTCTTCAAGGTCTATTCCTGAGTCTTTCAGCCTTTTTGCAAGAGACTGTATTTGGCTTACATGCTCAGTAGGATTCTCATTCTCCCTCAGTCTCATGTTACACAATCTCTGTATTATAAAAATTGCTTCGCTGGAGCTTTTACGGTTATAAAGGTCTTCCAGCTTTTTCCAGACTTCACTGGCCAATTCTACACCCTCAAAATGAACAAATAGCTTTGGACTTACATGCATCCCACGGATTCCAAGAGCTTTGTCGTTCTATTTGTCCCAATGGTCTTGGTCAGCTCCTGCAGCTGTAGGTCTCTCTGTTATCAGCACATTGCAAAGACCTTGACTTTTCAAGCAAGACTTCATGAGGAAATTCTAATCTTTGAAATTCACTCCTTCCAGCTTTGGAATGTAGAGGCTCCCTTGAGCTTTCTCCATGCTGCTTCTCTTGTTCCAAAAAACAAAAAATCAGGTACAAAAATAAGCTGTGCTTTTCTCCTTCGAAATTCAATTCAAGTTCAAAAAAATCTGTTAGGATTTTCAGGAGGATTCTGGGCCCATAACCCTATGTTGGAATTTTATTAGTGGTCAAAAAACAGAAAAAAACCAAAAACAGCTTGAGTTCTCAGTAGCAACAGTTTAGAAGTAATCAACACCTTAGAGATTGTTTCTAGATTAAAATAATCTACTTTATTGAAAAAAAACATTGTGATGGGAAAGGCCTGTCCCTAGATCTTACTAGCTAGTTGCCACCAGCATGGTGGCCGGTCATGTTGAAGGTCAGAGAGAGAAGAAAGGAATGGCAAAAGGTCAGGAAGAAGGAGGAAGTCCAGTAGGAGCTTCCTGGGCACTTCCCACTTGGGAGGGGGCTTAGAAGCAGAGCTCAGGAAAGATTAAAGTGACACTCACACTAACTCACTATCTCTACTCCCAATGTCCCTAGTGGTCATTAGGGTTTGTTGGTACAAAAGGGCGATGACATCTGGAGCTGTTTCTTCAACACTGATCACCTCGCCAAGCGGCTGTATATACATATTGAACAGGAGAGGGGACGAAACAGAACCCTGCAGGACTTGACACGAGAGATCTTGGTATGATGAAAAATAATTCCCAAGCACCACTTGCTGAGTTCTTCCGGTCAGGAAGAACTGGAACCATTCAAAAACAGTCCCACCCACCCCTGCCCGATCCCACAGGTGCGTCATCAACATCTCATGATCAACGGTATCAAACGCAGCTGACTGATCTAATAAAATCACCAGGGTTGACCAACCCTGGTCCCAATCCCGGCATAGATAATCAACCAGAGCCACAAGCTCAGTCTCGGTGCCATACCCCAGACAAAATCCAGACTGAAAGGGATCCAGAAAACTGATACGATCAAGATACCCCTGTAGCTGTCGGGCCATTATCCATTCAATAAACTTCCCTAAAAAGGGAAGGTTAGAGACAGGCCGATAGCTGGCAAGGAAATCAGCGTTAAGCAACGGTTTCTTGAGGAGAGGCTGCACCACCACCTCGAGGTGGCCCAGCACTCTGCCCTCCTGCAGGGAGGCGCTGACCACCCCAGCAGCAGCGGCCCCCCTGACTCCTGGCAGGCCTTGACCAGCCAGGACGGGCATGGATCTAATCCACGAGGTGGCCCTGACAGCCCCCAGAACATCCACTGGACCACCGCATCGGTGGGTATCACTGACTGGAATGGATCCCATAAAATTGGACACGGCAGAGCTCCCATAACCTCCAGTTCCCCATGTGTAATAACTGCAGCATCGAAGTCCTGGTGAATATGAGCGATTTTATCCTCAAAATACTCCAAGGTGGAGGGAAGCCAGACTGACCAGCCCCCGTACTATCTGGAAAAGCTCCACTGGACGGGATTTTGCAGATGCTAGGAGGGTAGCAAAAAATTCCCTCTTTGCTACCTGCATAGGCTCACAAACTGGCTTTATGATGCAATCTGTTGGTTTCAGCATGAGAACGACGCCACCGTTGCTCCAACCGCTGCCCTTCTCACTTCAGCAACCGCAGCTCCTCGGAGAACCAAGGAGGCCTGCGGAGCGGACACCTAGGAGCTGTCTGATTGATGGCCTCTGTCAGTATTCCATAGCATGACGAGGTCATCGATGAGACCGTCGTCAAGGTCAGAGGGAAACTCACCCAGAGCAATCTGGAACTGCTCCGGTTCCATCAGCCTCTGGGGACGAACCATTTGAATTGGTTCCATGCCCTTTCGGGGGCAGACATGCACCAGGAGAGAGGCCTGTAGGAGGTAATGATCCATCCATGACAAGGGCATAGCTGATATCTCCCCCACCAACGGACCCCCTGCCTCAAGGCC